>OZ010670.1:66941254-67393754 GCA_963932185.1 Troglohyphantes excavatus
GGTTAGGCTTGTTTACTGATGAAACTAAAATGAAACCTGAATTGTTCCGCTGTTAGTCAAATCTGCCTGAGCAAAATGCTTTTGACTTGTTCGTAATCACTCGTCACGTTACCAGGTTCTCTTGCAATAATGTTTTCGACATCGAGTGTTAGCAGTCCGATCAAGTGGCTTACCTTATGTACTTTTGTCCAATTTCAGGCAACTGATCTGTCTCTAGAATAACGCCAGGTACGTACTGATATCACTTCCTTCTAAAGGCTTTGTTACCGAAGCCCGAGTTGCAAATAAGGACATTTATTTGTTCTGTTGCCGTTGTGTCCTTTTGACGGCTTTCTGCGTCAATCTTCAATTTCGCCAGTTCGAACTCTCGCACTTTCCCTTTTTCTAGGGCTTCACTTTCACTAGTTTCTTTTTCTTCTTCTCACATAAGAGGTTTTTGGTGATTTCCACATCGTATCCCGTTTTTCCAGTTATGATATATATATATATATATATATATATATATATATATATATATATATATATATATATATATATATATATATATACTTAACTGCAATATTTCTCGCATGTATGTAGAATATAATGAAATTACTTTTCATGTCCAACATATGTAAATTTATATTTAATAAGCGTACGTAGGATCTTTTTTGTTAAAATACATTTGTTTTAATTTTATAAAAGCGAAGTATTTTTACTCGTACTAATTACTTTCTATGTTTTTTAGCTCGTCGAAAAAGGAGAGGTGAGCCTTACTTATATAATAATCATATACAATTTAAAATTTTGTATTAATAATCAATTTCTTAAAAATTAAGATTATTTTTGTGTTTGAATTTTTTTTTTGAATTACTTTTATTGCCGAATTTTTGCAAAGGATTATAAGTTTGGCGTAGGAGAATTTTCTAACTACGTTAAGAGAGGGAGTGTGTGCACTGTATGGCAGACATTTGTATAGGTTTGTAAAAGTAAAATACTCATATTCGTGTAAAGGTCTTTGATAGATATTAAGCATTTCAACATACAATGAATCGTTACGATCTCCAAAGGGTTTATGTAAAAAACAGATATTTATTCATAACAATACAAAAACGATTTTCTGAAAGTATAAAGAACTTGTATGAATTATAACTGTTAAAAAATTAAGTAAAAATATTTCGATCTTGAAAACGATGTAAATTATATTTTAATACCCGTTGAAGAGTATTGATTTACGTTATTTTATTGATTAAGACAATGCACAAGTACAATGCTTTTATGTTATTAGTAACTTTTGTAATTTTTTTATATTATTTACAGTGGTTGTAGTTGCTGGTATATAAATCAACACTTTGTACCTTATCAGTGTGTTTTATATTAATAAATTTATCATCATTAAAATAGAAACTGTTTGAACCCTCTAGTGCATAGTGTTGCATATATGCTACACAGCTTTAAAATGACCACTAGTTGCCTCTATTGAGTTTTATGTTAACTATTATAGTATTGACACGTAGGGAACCATGTGCCTGGTCCTTATAACTGCCTTTAGGTCCCTTATCTTTATAAAAAGGATTGTACTAAAGGCAATGAGATTAGCAACAATATATCACACTGATCACTTTTAATAAATTAAATTAATTAAATTTGAGTTTTTTTACTGATTGCAATACTTTTTTTTGAATATATGTTACTTATTTTTGAATAAATATTTTGAAAATAGTCAGCATAAAATCTTCAACAAAATTTAGAAATTGAAGATTTTATGCAAAAATAACCTGCATTTTTTTTGAAGACTTAAATAAAAGGTTTTTGTTTTAATATCCTTCATAAAACTGTAAAAAAAAAATCCTGCATAAAACTTCAATTTTATTTTTACTTATGAAAGGAAAATGCAGATATTTAAAAATTTTTATGTAGTTAAATAAAAACTTTAAAAAAAAACTGAATTTTTTTGTTTCAATAACCTTTATAAAACCTTGAAATCACCTTATACACACACACACACACACACACACACACACACACACACACACACACACACACACACACACACACACACACACACACACACACACACACACACACACACACACACACACACACACACACACACACACACACACACACACACACACACACACACACACACACACACACACACACACACACACACACACACACACACACACACACACACACACACACACACACACACACACACACACACACACACACACACACACACACACACACACACACACACACACACACACACACACACACACACACACACACACACACACACACACACACACACACACACACACACACACACACACACACACACACACACACACACACACACACACACACACACACACACACACACACACACACACACACACACACACACACACACACACACACACACACACACACACACACACACACACACACACACACACACACACACACACACACACACACACACACACGCACGCACACACACACACACACACACACACGCACACATGTATATATATGTATATATATATAATTTCACATAACTATATATATATATATATATATATATATATATATATATATATATATATATATATATATATATATATATATATATATATATATATATATATAAAATTTCACATAACTTTTTAGGGCATATTTTTTATATCGAAAATGTCACTGCAAATAATAGATATAATTAGTACAAAGCGGTCCCCTCTTTCTATTTTTTAATCTGTCCCCTCATCTCATTGAATCAAATTTTACTAAAATAAATGTTATATTTAAAAAAAGATTTTTTACTTCTCGTTTTGATATTTTGCAGCCGAAGAAAAGTCACAAGATGGAAAGGCGGAGTCAAGTACGCCGGACACTACATCAGGCTCTACAACAGGTACAAAAAGGCTTCTGCATTTTTGTAAAAATATAACATAAAGGAAATATAATAACATATTTAAATAACGGAAATTTAATAACATATATAAGCAACGGAAATAAAGGGTGTCCCAAAATTAATGCAATATTTGAATAAAATAAAAAACACAGTTTTTGTTCTTAATTTTTTTTTTATTGAATCGTTAAGTAAACAGGATTGGGTTATGCATGGAATGGCACATCGGGCAAATGGCCTCCACGGCTTTGCTGGCACATACACACTGTTTTGTCGAAATTTTTCATGACCATTTTAATAAATGTGGCAGAATTTCGTTGATGCAGCGTTGAATATCCTCCTTCAATCCACGCGTGCTTGTGGGCATAGACCTTTGGTTTCAAATAACCCCACAAAAAGAATTCCAATCGTTTTAAAGCACACGATCTAGGAGGCCAATTCTTATTATCGAAACGAGAGATTACACGGCCAGGAAATGTCTCATGCAGTAATTGAACTGTTTCACGGGCTGTATGTCATTTGGCACCGTCTTGTTGAAACCATTTTTACTAACTCAAAACTATCAGCTGTCAAATGGTTTTTTTAATAGGGTTGCCAACGCTTTACTGCACGAATGGTGGCAAATTCAAATCTTGCATTAATTTTGGGACACCCTTTATAATAACAGATTTAAATAACGAAAATATAACATGACATATTCTATAATAAAATTTCATAAATCGACACTTTTATGAAACCAACGCATGGCGTACTACACTATTAAAATATTAAGTACAACGATACACGATATTTTAGGTCTCCAGCAAATTATACCATATTATGGTGGAATCTACGTTGAACCAAAAATTCTTTATCGGAAAAAAGCGGAGGTTTCACCGATAATTGGTTCAATCTCTTTAACTGCAATCGAAATTTTCACTGTCGCTACATCAACAAACTTGGGAATCTCTTCCAAGAAAGACATCCAAGGGCCTCCAGTGGCCTGGTGGATAAGGCGTTCAGAGGATCATAGTTTGTCATTAATCAGAGGATTCATAGTTTGCACCTGATCGGTGGACGTGACAAAGAAAAGTAAAAAAGTAGTGATTTTGCCAGCTTCGCTACAAAAATACTGCTACTAAAATACTAAGAAAACTCGAATTTGGTTAAGCGAAAATATCAGTTTTGGTGCAACGTTTCACCACTAATGGTATCCATTTTAGCACCGTAATATTGCGAATGCACCAAATGTTGGTTGCAGCTAAATCGGTACCAAATTTAGGTGCAAGGCCTTAATAATTTTTAACAGCGTAGAATTACACTAATGAGTTTTCGTTCCACTCAAGTTTAAACAAGTCAAAATATAGCATTTGTGAGCATTTTGTGAGCGCGATCTACTATTTTAGACTTTACACGGAAAACCAGTTTTCTACCAACATTCTCCTGTAAGTAGAGGTCGGTTCTGCACATAAGCTACACTAAGAGGTTAGCCCAATTACAATCCCTCGAAAAATTGAATTTTCAGTTTATAATCTGATTATTTATCTATTGATACTACGTTTTCGAAAAAAACATATACATTTTAAGTTATATAATTCACCTATTAAGTTATATAATTCACATATTAAGTTATATAATTCCCATATTAAGTTTATAATTCACATACTAAGTTATATAATTCACATATTAAGTTATATAATTCACATATTAAGCTATATAATTCACATATTAAGTTGTATAATTCATATATTAAGTTATAGAATTCATATATTAAGCTATAGAATTCACATATTAAGTTATATAATTCACATATTAAGTTATATAATTCACATATTAGGCTATATAATTCCCATATTAAGTTATATAATTCATATATTAAGCTATATAATTCATATATTAAGCTATATAATTCACATATTAAGTTATATAATTCATATATTAAGCTATATAATTCACATATTAAGTTATATAATTCCCATATTAAGTTATATAATTCCCATATTAAGTTATATAATTCCCATATTAAGTAATATAATTCACATATTAAGTTATATAATTCACATATTAAGCTATAGAATTCATATATTAAGCTATATAATTCACGTATTAAGTTATATAATTCACATATTAAGTTATATAATTCACATATTAGGCTATATAATTCCCATATTAAGTTATATAATTCATATATTAAGCTATATAATTCATATATTAAGCTATATAATTCACATATTAAGTTATATAATTCATATATTAAGCTATATAATTCACATATTAAGTTATATAATTCCCATATTAAGTTATATAATTCACATATTAAGTTATAGAATTCATATATTAAGCTATTAAATTGACATATTAAGTTATATAATTCACATATTAAGTTATATAATTCACATATTAAGCTATAGAATTCATATATTAAGCTATATAATTCACGTATTAAGTTATATAATTCACATATTAAGTTATATAAAATTCGAAATGGTAATTTAAACAATAGTGGTCACGCCTCCTTTTGGAAGCAGTCGCTATTTTAAAATTTTAAAATTGAATTGCTGAAAATAAAGCCAATATTTCATGCATTCAGTGATACTAAATAGTTGAGAAATATTTTCACGTGAAAACTAAAAATAAATAAATTTAGAATTCCAGTGATTTTACATTTTACAGTTTTTCAAGGAATGGTAATTTTCTATCTTTTGATACACTTTTCTCAAAGAGTATACTCCCAAGCAAAACGAAATTTTATAAATCTATAGTTTAGTGTGAAATATACATGTTAAAACCTAAATTACACAAATGTGTAAGAATTTTTGATATATTTATTAATATATTTATAAGTATGTTTCGTATATTTATAAATTTATTTGATATATTAATAAATATGTATGATATATTTATAAATATTTTAGTTTGATTCGCCTGTTGGGCTTCCTTTTAAAATTTATTATTTTATATTGTTTATAAAAAAATGTTTATATTTATTATTTTTTTAATAATTTAGGTGAACCGGAGGAATCAAAAGAAGAAGGTAAGTTTCCATTTTAAACGATTAAATATTTTGGTATGTTTTATAAAATTTACACTTTTCATTAACGCACTTTACAATTAAAGTATGTTACCTTTTACTGTTGGGTTATATAACAGTTATACGTAGTCAGTAATAGTTTTGATTAATTTAAATTAAATATATGTTGTAGAATTTAGTTAAATGATAGAGAACATAAATCTTATTAAAATAGGATTTAATTTGCATATAATTTTCATTAATATTATTAGCATTTGATCAATATTATATGCGCCGTCATTTATATGCAGTTGTGAGCAACATTAAGTAATAAAAACATGCATTTTTAGAGTTTATAGGTAAATTGTTGTGTAGATTCGATTTAAATAAAGTTCTTAATCCAGAATATGACTTTTTAATATTATTCTATAGCCTCTGATAAAAGTTGGACATGTCGAATAACAAGCCGAGGTTCTTGGAAAGCTTCTTACGTAACTGTCTAAAGAACCCACGTTCAGATAAAAGTTTAGATTCTCGTTCTCACGCATTCTTGTGACCATATAAGGATTCATAAAATAGGGCGTGGAATTAATAACTTAAAAACAGAATGTAGCGTTGAATATTGATGGGCTGAATGGTAAATTGTACGGTCACAAAAATAAGTGACTATATATATATATATATATATATATATATATATATATATATATATATATATATATATATATATATATATATATATATATATATATATATATATATATATATATATATATATATATATATATATATATATATATATATATATATATATATATATGTATGTATGTATGTATATATATGTAAGTATGTATGTATGTATGTATGTATGTATGTATGCATGCATGTATGCATATGTATGTATGTATGTATGTATGTATAAATGTATGTATGTATGTATGTATGTATGTATGTATGTATGTATGTATGTATGTATGTATGTATGTATGTATGTATGTATGTATGTATGTATGTATGTATGTATGTATGTATGTATGTATGTATGTATGTATGTATGTATGTATGTATGTATGTATGTATGTATGTATGTATGTATGTATGCATGTATGCATGTTATGCATGTATGCATGTATATGTATATATATATATATATGTATATGTATATATTTATATATGTATAATGCTAGTAATAAGGGTAATTTGAGACAAAACCTTTTTTATATGTAAATTACTTTTTTTACAGGACGTTCTCAAAAGTCTGCACAAGTTCAAGAAGAAGCACCCAAAGGTGGAAGTAAGTTCTATTTAGTATTTATCTTTACTATGGGTACCTGTAGTATTTTGTTATGTGACAAATGGTTTTATTAAATTTAATCTATGGGTAAATAATTTAACCAATTTTTTTTGCGTATATAAAATTTAAAACATTTTTTAGACTTGCGAACAAGAAAAGCACGGCAATTGAAAATGAAGAAAATCTCCATTTATTTTCATTTTACTATTTTGTGCCGTGCTTTATTATCCAGATGTGTCCAGTGTGTATTCTAGTTATTTAGTTCAGGAAAAGGCTTTTACTCTACATATTTTGGAGTCGCTGGAAATGAGGTTCCTTTTTTTTTGTGATGCTCAATGCGAATTCCAACTTGGCTACATCGAAGTTTTGCCGGAATTCGAGTTATATGCATATGACAAAGGGAAAAATAATTGACTTTTTGTGCTTTGTGCTTGTAACATCCACTTTTAGGGAAACATAATATTCACAAACATTTTCTACAATTTATGTTATTACGACTTTTTGATAAGACAATCGGTTAAAGGGTCATCAACTTCAAAAGAGGGCCAAACGGGAATAACTTTTACATGTCTTACCTATTATAATAACGAATAATAAGATCGTTTGCGTATTAATGATGAGAAAATATCAAATATCCGATATTACACGGTTGGCCGATTTTACATTTAACGACACGACACCGATAAATAGTCGACGATCGCGAAGGAACGACACAACGTTTTATCGTGTCGTCTGGTAGGCAGGTTTTCATTGCACCCATATCGTACGCTGAAACGACAATTTTTACATTTACTTTTTACTTGGTAAAAGGCAGGTTTTCACTTGGATTAAAGACGTTTGTACTTGAATGACAGGCAGATTTTGAATAAAAGGCAGATTTTTACTTTGATTAAAGTCAGGTATTTATTGGATAAAAGTGAGGTTTTGCATGGAATAAAGTCAGGTTTTTACTTGGAAAATAGAAGGTTTTTACTTGGATAAAGGTCAGATTTTTATTTGGGTAGAAGGCAGGTTTTTACTTGGATAATATAAATGTTTTAACTTGGATAAAAGTAAGGCTGTTACTTGGATAAAAGGCAGGTTTTCCTTTGATAAAAAGCAGATTTTTACTTGGATAAAAGGAAAGTTTTTTTGATAAAAAGCAGATTTTTACTTGCATAAAAATCAGGTTTTACTTGGATAAAAAGCAGGTTTTTTATTGGATAAAAAGGAGGTTTTTACTTGGATAATATATAAGGCAGGTTTTTACATAGACTAAAGGCAGGTTTTTACATGGATAAAAGACGTTTGTACTTGAATGACAGGCAGATTTTGGATAAAAGGCAGATTTTTACTTGGACAAAAGTCATGTTTTTATTGTGATAAAAGTGAGGTTTCACTTGGGTAGAAGGCAGGTTTTAACTTGGATAATAGAAATGTTTTAACTTGGATAAAAGTCAGGCTGCTACTTGGATAAAAGGCAGGTTTTCCTTGGATAAAAAGCAGAATTTTACTTGGATAAAAGGAAAGTTTTTACTTGGATAAAAAGCTGGTTTTTACTTGCATAAAAAGCAGGTTTTACTTGGATAAAAAGCAGCTTTTTTCTTGGATGAAAAGCAGGTTTTTACTTGGATAAAATATAAGGCAGGTTTTTACATGGATAAAAGGCAATTTTTATTTGGTAATAATTTTTTCTAGATTATACTATTGTATAGTCAGGTATTACAAAAGTACAAAGCAAACAAAGTAAAGGTACTAAATATAAAAAAATGTCCAAACTTTGCAGGGCATATTTACGAAATGACTAAACTAATGTGTACCTCCAAAGAAATACCCTCGTGAGTTGAGTTTTATATGATATGTTCATAAATTTGTTAATTTAATTCAAAAGTAGAGTTCCCTTTTTTAAAATTTATTATTTTATATTGTTTATAAAAAATTGCTTAGATTTTTTTTTGTTTTTTAAATACTTTAGTTGCATCGGCGGAATCAAAAGAACAAGGTAAGTCTCCATTTTAACAAACAAATAGTTTGGTATTATTTATAAGATTGACACTTTAAGTTATTGTACTTAGCACGAAAAGGATGCCATCTTTTAATATAGGGTTGTATATATGTCGTCATCAATAGTATTGCTTATTTTAAAGTAAAAGGAGATTGTTGATTTTAGTTAAATCGTAAACAAAATAGGTCTCATTAATAGATTATTTATTTTGTATTTAATTTTAATTAATAGTAGTATAATTTGATCATTGTCATATGGGGCGCTATTTATATTCAGTTGTGAGCAATATTAAATAATAATAACGCATCTACATATATAATTAATTTACGCGGCGAACGAAAATAGCTGTTTTTCTCTTCGGGGATTATATATATATATACATATATAAGTGAAAATAAATAAAAATAAATGAACCGATTACACTGATATATTATTTATTTGCATGCAAAATATATTTAGATGAACATGTTCAGTGTAGGTTCAACAAGCCTCTGATCATTGAAGCAGTTTTTATACCGTGCCTCGTCTTACTAATATTAACTAGACTAATAAGAAACATGATTATTAATAAGAGACATATAGTACACTGTTAAACATTTCAGTTCAAGGCTGTACCGTATCTTGGTGTAAAACAGAGGTCTGCAGCAAATGACGTCATATGATGGTGGAATCTAGGTTGAACCAGAAGTCTTTTATCGGAAATATCTGAAGTTCAACCGATAATTGGTTCAACCTCTTTAACTGCAACCGAAATTTTTGCTCTCGCTTTATCAACAAGCCGAGGAAACCCTTCCAAGAAATACAACGATGGACAACAGCCTCCGTGGCTCAGTGGATAAAGGCGTTCAGCTATTAATCAGAGGTTTCCTAGTTCGAGCCTCATTGGTGGACTAGACTAAGAATAGTAAACAAAATAGTGATATTGCGATCGGATGGTTGCCAGTTACACTACCAAAAAACTACTACTAAACTAATAAGAATACTCGGATTTTGAGTTTTATGAAACGCTATGAGTTCAAGTGCAACGTTTCACCATTAAATGAT
Source organism: Troglohyphantes excavatus (assembly GCA_963932185.1). Classification (NCBI taxonomy): domain Eukaryota; kingdom Metazoa; phylum Arthropoda; class Arachnida; order Araneae; family Linyphiidae; genus Troglohyphantes; species Troglohyphantes excavatus. The sequence goes on from OZ010670.1 coordinate 66,951,465, forward strand.
ATCCGTGGTAGCACCGTAACATGGTGAAACTAAGCACTAGATGTTGGTTGCAGATAAATGGGTACCAAATTTTGGAGCAGGGTCGTAATAATTTTTAACAGTGTATTATCGTAATGTGTAATATGAAACATGAAGAAGGATAATAAACGTAATAAAGGTAAAGGTAAAGATTAATTAATGACAAGATTTTTATATGTGTAAAAAAACCTTCCTTTTTTCTAGAACAACAAGGACAACAGGGTCAACAAGGAAAACAGGCTCAACAAGGAGGTAAAGACGGAAGTTGGTTCTATTTGGTATTTCTTTTTACCAAGGTTTACTTTAGTATTTGGATATTTGACGAGCGTGTTCTATTTAATTTAATATATTATTAATTTCTGCGTTTTCAAATGAAGAAATAACAACAATAATAAAAAATATTTTATTACTCTGTTCTATCTCAACGATTTAATGCCAAGATGTGTTAAGTAAGTGTGTGTTTCCAAATTACTAAACACTCTTGTGCGATAAGGCATCGATTTATTGAATACACTCAAACCTGTTTTTGTACGGTGGTTAGGGACCGCATAAAAAAACGCATATAAAAATTAGCACAAAACTTCACGAGTAGCTATAAAAAATAGTTTTCGCTACACAATTTTTTTTATGCGGTAGATAGGGACCGCATAAAAAAAGTCTCACATAGAAAAAAACTCAAAACCTTACGAAATAACTAGGAATTGCTTTTTAAACGAAATCAAGTCACGAGGCTTGACAGCTACTTGGAATCTCGCCAAACCTTTCGGAATATGATTTAGAAAATACACATGAGAACATTTTTAAATATTTTATTTACATATGTACTTATTTTACACATACAAAACTTTTCAAAACGTATGGCCATTATCCTTCGTAGTCTGACAATACGCGAACTATCAAAATCGCTTTCGTCACTTGAAGATACTACCTCGCACTCGTTTAGAGTTGATTTTTTTTCGGTTACCATGTAGACGGTGATCAGTTTTTGAGACGACTGTTGTTTTACTAGACGCTTGTAGATGTCTCGGTTGCCAGATAATCAATTATGTTCCAATTTGATTGAAATGTTTATATACCGCACAAAAAAAGTCGCACAAAAAAAATCGCAGAAAAAAAGACCGCACAAAAACAGGTTTGAGTGTATGTTTATAATTCCGTGTATTCGGATCATATGTTGGACTCACGTTAAACATTTATAAGTTTAAGGTTTACGCACACACTAGAAATTTTTTTTTAAATTATAAATTTAAAAATACATTTTTTTCATATATAAAAACACCTAAAAAACAGTGATGATTCATTATAAAAAAAACATGAATCAAATCAACTACTAATTAGCTAATTAGCATTTTATAAGCTAATTAGCAAGTTTTTTCAAACCTGTTTACGCAAGTTGTAATTAATCTAGAAGCATAATTTTTGTTGGAAATTACTCGCAGTATCTCTCTTAATGTTGTGACATTCCAAAACGTTTATAGCATTTAAAGTTTTTTTTTTAAATAATTTTTTACCTCGAAAGTCCCTAAAAAAACACTTTTTTATTCACATTTTTAACTTTCGTTAACGAATCGTTATGATGGAGGGTCATAACATCTTACAACTAATATAAAGTTGAATGAAAAAATAAGTTTTTCAAAAAGTTTAAGCAAACTTGAGTTACCATGTTTCGAATGAAGGGACATATGGTAAAAATACAATTCTTCAGAAATTAAAGTGCTAAGTTTACAAAACATATTGCCATTGCAAGCGAGGCCATTGAATAATTCTTTGTAAATAAAAAAGTTTTTGGAATATTTATTCCATACTGGATATTAATTTACGGAGAAAACATACTCTGATATTAATTAACGGGGAAAACACACTCTAATATTAATTTACGGGGAAAACACACTCTAATATTAATTTACGGGGAAAATACACTCTAATATTAATTTACGGAGAAAACATACTCCGATATTAATTAACGGGGAAAACACACTCTAATATTAATTTACGGGGAAAACACACTCTAATATTAATTTACGGGGAAAACACACTCTAATATTAATTTACGGAGAAAACATACTCTGATATTAATTAACGGGGAAAACATACTCTGATATTAATTAACGGGGAAAACACACTCTAATATTAATTTACGGGGAAAACACACTCTAATATTAATTTACGGGGAAAACACACTCTAATATTAATTTACGGAGAAAACATACTCTGATATTAATTAACGGGGAAAACATACTCTGATATTAATTAACGGGGAAAACACACTCTAATATTAATTTACGGGGAAAACACACTCTAATATTAATTTACGGGGAAAACAGACTCTAATATTAATTTACGGAGAAAACATACTCCGATATTAATTAACGGGGAAAACATACTCTGATATTAATTAACGGGGAAAACACACTCTAATATTAATTTACGGGGAAAACACACTATAATATTAATTTACGGGGAAAACACACTCTAATATTAATTTAAGGGGAAAACACACTCTAATATTAATTTACGGAGAAAACATACTCTGATATTAATTAACGGGGAAAACATACTATGATATTAATTAACGGGGAAAACACACTCTAATATTAATTTACGGGGAAAACACACTCTAATATTAATTTCCGGAGAAAACATACTCCGATATTAATTTACGGGTAAACACACTTTAATATTAATTTACGGGGAACACACACTGATATTAATTTACGGAGAAAACACACTCTGATATTAATTTACGGGGAAAACACACTCTAATATTAATTTACGGGGAAAACACACTCTAATATTTATTTATGGGGAAAAATCTGATATTAATTTACGGGGAAAACACACTCTAATATTAATTTACGGGGAAAATACACTCTAATACTAATTTACAGGGAAAATAAACAAATATTAATTTCAATTCTGGTATGATCTGAAAGATAATGAATTGGGGAATACTATAGAACCAAAAAAATATTTTGGAATTTTTCTCCGATTTTCGTTTTTTATAGTGTGTAATTGTGTAACCTTAATTGTATATAAAAAAATTACTAAACATATTATTTCTTAAAAATTATTTAGGTGAACTAGAGAAACCCTCACTACAGGGTAAGTCTGAACTTAAACCTAACAAACAATTAGTAAATACATGATATAACACAAACTACATGTCAATCACACTATATGCCATAATAATTATAATTTTGTTTAGTTTGACATAGCTTAAATGTTGTATTATTGGATCAGATATTTTTAATTTTATGTTGGGTATTCTAATTTAACAACATTGTAAGAATAAGATGAATTATTTGACTATGCATTTTCTTAAATACTTCAATAAGAACATTAAGGCTGTGATAATAAATTGACAATTTAATGATAATATTAATAATAAATTAAATTAAATATTTAATACTTTATATGCTTATATTACTATTTTATGGTTATTTTAATATTTTTGTAAATTTTAATCGTACGCTTAAACAAAGTAAAAATGTAGAAAATCAATGACCATTTTTCCATCACCCCTGCATAATAGAATAACCCATAACAGGTAAACATCTGTAACCTGGTGGTGGCAATATTCATAATGAAAACCTTCACGTAATCGATCCTGTGCTGTGTAGAGGGTCTGTAATATAGGGGCCCACTTAAATATTTTTTAAATAATTAATTTTTTAATAATATGTAATTAGTTGCGACCATATTCATGACATATTCTAAAAAAATGAACGTTAATTAAAAGAATTTTCATTACAATAACCTTTTAAAAGTTCAAAATATATTTGAATGAAAATAGGACACTTTTCCTACCCATTTTAACTAACTAACAAACGACTAACTAACAAAAAACTTAACTTTATTATTTAATGGAAACAATTTACATTTTAAACAACAATGCATATTTGTACAAACCGCCGAATTATTCGACAATAAATGTTCTTTTAATCTTGTCGCATTTGGAATGTAATTAGTTGCGGCTATATTGATGAAATATTCTAAGAAAATCAGCGTTATTAAAAGAATTTTCATTATAATAACCTTTTAAAAGTTAAAAATATATTTGAATGAAAATAGGACACTTTTCCTACCCATTTTAACTAAATAAGAAGCGACTAACTAACAAAAAACTAAACTTTATTACTTAATGGAAGCAGCAATTTACATTTTAAACAACGGTGCATATTTGTATAAACCGCCGAATTATTCGACAATGAATGTTCTTTTAATCTTGTCGCATTTGGAATGTAATTAGTTGCGGCTATATTGATGAAATATTCTAAGAAAATCAGCGTTATTAAGAGAATTTTCATTATAATAACCTTTTAAAAGTTAAAAATATATTTGAATGAAAAAAGGACACTTTTCCTACACATTTTAACAAACTAACAAACGACTAACTAACGAAAAACTTAACTTTATTATTTAATGGAAATAATTTACATTTTAAACAACAATGTATTTTTGTACAAACCGCCGAATTATTCGACAATAAATGTTCTCTTAATCTTGTTGTGTAGAGGGTCTGTAATATATGGGCGCACTTAAATGTTTTTTTTTAATAATTACATTTTTAATAATATGTAATTAGTTGCGGCCATATTCATGACATATTCTATAGAAAATTAGCGTTAATTAAAATAATTTTCATTACAATAACCTTTTAAAATTAAAAAATATATATTTGAATGAAAAAAGGACACTTTTCCTACCCATTTTAACTAACTAACGAAAAACTTAACTTTATTATTTAATGGAAACAATTTACATTTTAAACAACGATGCATATTTGTACAAACCGCCGAATTATTCGACAATAAATGTTCTTTTAATCTTGTCGCATTTTGGAATGTAATTAGTTGTGGCTATATTGATGAAATATTCTAAGAAAATCAGCGTTATTAAAAGAATTTTCATTATAATAACCTTTTAAAAGTTAAAAATATATTTGAATGAAAAAAGGACACTTTTACTACCCATTTTAACTAACTAACAAGCGACTAACTAACAAATATCTAAACATTATTACTTAATGGAAGCAGAAATTTACATTTTAAACAACGGTGCATATTTGTATAAACCGCCGAATTATTAGACAATAAATGTTCTTTTAATCTTGTCGCATTTTGGAATGTAATTTTTTGCGGCTATATTGTTGAAATATTCTAAGAAAATCAGTGTTATTAAAAGAATTTTCATTACAATGACCTTTTAAAAGTTAAAAATATATTTGAATGAAAAAATGACACTTTTCCTACCCATTTTAACTAACTAACTAACAAACGACTAACTAACAAAAAACTAAACTTTATTACTTAATGGAAGCAGCAATTTACATTTTAAACAACGGTGCATATTTGTATAAACCGCCAAATTATTCGACAATAAATGTTCTTTTAATCTTGTCGCATTTTGGAATGTAATTAGTTGTGGCTATATTGATGAAATATTCTAAGAAAATCAGCGTTATTAAAAGAATTTTCATTATAATAACCTTTTAAAAGTTAAAAATATATTTGAATGAAAAAAGGACACTTTTCCTACACATTTTAACTAACTAACAAACGACTAACTAACGAAAAACTTAACTTTATTATTTAATGGAAGCAGCAATTTACATTTTAAACAACGGTGCATATTTGTACAAACCGCCGAATTATTCGACAATAAATGTTCTTTTAATCTTGTCGCCTTTTAGAATGTAATTAGATGCGGTCATGTTGATGAAACATTCTAAAATATTGCTATTTTTTTACGCTAACATTTATTTCTCTTTTATAACTGCATTAGAAGAGGCTGAAGAAAAAGAACGTAAGTTTCATTTTTTTCGTTTTTTTAAATAGCTACAATTTATATAAAAAAATATCTCAAATAACTATTTTACTTTTACATTTATCCTTTATTCTGTTAAAACTCGTTTTTGTCATAATAAAAACTTATACTTTTCAAAATGCTTTATATTTCTCATGATTTAATTATATTTTTAATAAAAAATTAAGCACATTTTTGCGTTGCTGTACAATACTATAAAATAACTTATAGCATTGATGAGCAGTAATTTACATAAATTAAATGAGTACATTTTATTTGAATGTATTTGACATGTTATATATTTTTATATTGTAGTTGGAGAAAAACAACTGAAACAATTGCAAAAGTGTAAGTTATAAATATTAAAATATTCAAATTTATCGCATTATAAATATAAAAACTACACTTCTAAAAATAAGTACTTAAAAATAAGTAAAATGTACCCATTTTTGATTACATTCGATGCTTATCATAGCTCCGAATGCATAGTGTTCGTTTTTGGAAAAAGAAATGTACTCAAAAATGAGTAAAATAAATAAAAAGAGCAGTTGCTTTCCTTCATATGCTGCTTTCATGAATCACTTTCAATAATTGCAACCAGGACTTAACCGGAAATTTAACCCAATTCGTCTACTTCATGTCGTCCGCACCGAAGTCCAGGGCCTTATCCGTTGTAACACTAGAGCCGTGGCCAGAACGACGTGAAGAAGTTATAACAGAAGTAATGTTAAAAAGGCGTACCAAAAGAGTGGGAAGTAAGATAATTGTGTCGTAATAACTCAGTTACCATTTAAACAATCGACATCAAATAATGTGGAAAACCATCTTCTGAATACATATTTTAGGTTAGCCAGTTCGTTTTGTTAAGATGGCTTGAACGGAAGCTGATATTAGTAATGTTAAACCATACTGCTCATTTTTGAGCAAGTACGATTACTTAAATTTGGAAACGTCATCGCTTATATACGATGCAATTATACTAAAAAAACGAGTATGTCCTTGTACTCATTTTTAAGCACATTTTTTACAGTGTATTCTAAATCTAATAGCCAATTCGGGAGCATTCGTTTACGCAGTGAACAAGTTCTTATGCCTAGCAGTACTCATACACTTGTAACAATTATAAATTTAAAAACTATTATAAATACAATAGTTAATTCGGGAGCAATCGTTTACTCAGTGAACAAGTTCTTATGTCTAGCAGTACTCATACACTTGTAACAATTATAAATTTAAAAACTATTATAAATACAATAGTTAATTCGGGAGCAATCGTTTACTCAGTGAACAAGTTCTTATGTCTAGCAGTACTCATACACTTGTAACAATTATAAATTTAAAAACTATTATAAATACAATAGTTAATTCGGGAGCAATCGTTTACTCAGTGAACAAGTTCTTATGTCTAGCAGTACTCATACACTTGTAACAATTATAAATTTAAAAACTATTATAAATACAATAGTTAATTCGGGAGCAATCGTTTACTCAGTGAACAAGTTCTTATGTCTAGCAGTACTCATACACTTGTAACAATTATAAATTTAAAAACTATTATAAATACAATAGTTAATTCGGGAGCAATCGTTTACTCAGTGAACAAGTTCTTATGTCTAGCAGTACACGTATATTTCGTAATAATTATAATTATAAATATAAAAACTATTCTAAATTAATAGCTAATTCGGGAACATTCGTTCAACTATGTAGTGGACAAGTTTCTATATCTCGCAGTACTCGTACATTTGTAATAATTATAAACATAAAAACTTTTCTAAATATAATAGCTAATTCGAGATAATTCGTTTAAGTAGTGAACAAGTACTTGTGTCTAGTATTTCACATTCCTATTTTAATAACACGTAAATATAAAAACTGTTATAAAAATAATTGCTAACTCAGGAACATTCGTTTACGTAGTATATAAGTTCTTATGTCTAGCAGTACACGTATATTTCGTAATAATTATAATTAATATTTTTTTAAAATTATTCTAAATTAATAGCTAATTCGGGAACATTTGTTTAACTAAGTAGTGAACAAGTTTCTATATCTTGCAGTACTCGTACATTTGTAATAATTATAAACATAAAAACTATTCTAAATAAAACTGCTAATTCGGGGGAATTCGTTTACATAGTGAACAAGTACTTATGTCTACCATTTATCACTCCTTCTTTAATAACACGTAAATATAAAAAGTATTCTAAAAATAATAGCTAATTCAGGAACATTTGTTTACGTAGTATATAAGTTCTTATGTCTAGCAGTACTCGTACATTTGTAATAATTATATATATATAAACTATTCTAAATCTAATAGCTAATTCGGGAACATTCGTTTAACTATGTAGTGAACAAGTGTCTATATCTCGCAGTACTCGTACATTTGTAATAATTATAAACATAAAAACTTTTCTAAATATAATAGCTAATTCGTAAGAATTCGTTTACGTAGTGAACAAATACTTGTGTCTAGCATTTCACATGCCTTCTTTAATAACACGAAAATATAAAAACTATTATTAAAATAATAGTTAATTCGGGAACATTCGTTTACGCAGATATTTAAGTTCTTATGTCTAGCAGTATTCGTACATTTGTAATACTTATATATATATAAACTATTCTAAATATAATAGCTAATTCGGGAACATTCGTTCAACTATGTAGTGGACAAGTTTCTATATCTCGCAGTACTCGTACATTTGTAATAATTATAAATATAAAAACTTTTCTAAATATAATAGCTAATTCGAGATAATTCGTTTAAGTAGTGAACAAGTACTTGTGTCTAGCATTTCACATTCCTCCTTTAATAACACGTAAATATAAAAACTATAATAAAAATAATAGCTAATAATAGCTTACGTAGTATATAAGTTCTTATGTTTAGCAGTACTTGTACATTTGTAATAATTATAAATATAAAAACTATTCTAAACCAAAAAGTTAATTCTAGAACATTTGTTTACACAGTGAACAAGTTCCTATGTCTAGCAGTATTCATACATTTGTAATAATTATAAATATAAAAAATATTCTAAATATAATAGCTAATTTCAGTACATTCGTTTAGATTGTAAACAAGTACTTATGTCTAACAGTACTCGTACATTTGTAATAATTATAAATTAGAAAAAATATTCTAAACATAATAATAGTTAATTTGGGAAATTTCGTTTCGTAGTGAAAAAAATATTATGTTTGACAGTACTCGTACATTCGTCTTACACTCGTACATTCGTCTTGTACTTTCGCAGAAAAAGGTTCAATCTAACAATTGTGGATTTCTTTAAACACAAAATCTCTTCAATGCAATTACATGTAGAATAATATTTTTTACATAGACTTCTTATTTTAATGAATACTCAGAATGGTGCATTCTTGTAAGAGCTATTTTTATTGGCGGTAGTAAAGGACCCATCCGTTTTCTTAAAATCACCATTTAATCCGGGAGCACTCGTACTCATACGATCACGGAAACTCGCACACCCCAGTTTTACAATTAAAAGATACTTATGCCTTACCCTAAACATATCATTTACCTAAAATTAAAGCTAATGCCCAACAAATGAAAGTTTATTTGAAACCATTTGACTCAGACGTTACTCAGACGAACACGGGAGCTTCAGACGAACACGGGAGCTCGCAAGGGACTATTGCAGACCCCATTATTTGAATTATGTTCTTTGTTTTAAACACACTCTAATGTTAAGTTACGGGGGAAACACACTATAATATTAATTTACGGGGAAAACACACTCTAATATTAATGTACGGGGAAAACACTCCAATATTAATGTACGAGGAAAACACACTCTAATATTAATTTACGGGGCAAACACACACTAATATTAATTTATGGGGAAAACACACTCTACTATTAATTTACTGGGAAAACACACTATAATATTAATTTACGGGGAAAACACACAATAATATTAATTTACGTGGAAAACACACTCTAATAATAATTTACGAGAAAACACACTATAATATTAATTTACGGGGAAAACACACTCTGATATTAATTTACGGGGACAACACACTCTAATATTAATTTACGAGAAAAACACACTCTAATATTAATTTACGGGGAAAACACACTATAATAATTATTTACGAGGAAAACACAGTCGAATATTAATTTACGGGGAAACACACTATAATATCAATTAACGAGGAAAACACACTAGAATATTAATATACGGGGAAAACACCCTCTAATATTAATGTACGGGGAAAACACACTCTAATATTAATTTACGGGGAAAACACTCTCTAATATTAATTTACTGGGAAACACACTCTAATATTAATTTACGGGGACAACACACTCTAATATTAATTTACGAGGAAAACACACTCTAATATTAATTTACGGGGAAAACACACTATAATAATTATTTACGAGGAAAACACAGTCGAATATTAATTTACGGGGAAACACACTATAATATCAATTTACGAGGAAAACACACTAGAATATTAATATACGGGGAAAACACCCTCTTATATTAATTTACGGGGAAAACACACTCTAATATTAATTTACGGGGAAAACACTCTCTAATATTAATTTACTGGGAAACACACTCTAATATTAATTTACGGGGAAAACACACTCTAATATTAATTTAAGAGGAAAACACATCATAATATTAATTTACGGGGAAAACACACTCTAATATTAATTTACGGGGAAAACACACTCTAATATTAATTTACGGGGAAAACACACTCTAATATTAATTTACGAGGAAAACACACTCTAATATTAATTTACGGAGAAAACACACTATAATATCAATTTACGGGGTATTCATTTTTTTAATTGTAAGCCTATTTTATAGTTTGAAATATTGTTATGACGTAGGGCGTACCATTCATTTATTCCTATTTACATTTGACATTAACTTTACTTGATGAAGATGCTTACTTGTTTCTCATGTATTTACAGTGATAGATCAAGCTGCCGAGAAAAGCAACAAAGGTAAATCTCGTATGAATACTAAAAGTTTCCATTAATAATGAATTACAATTATAAATTCATAAACTTCCTTTAAAGTTTCTTATAATCGCAACAAATACTTTATAAAATTCCTTAACTTGTACAACAATATAACATTATAATTCAACTTAAGAATGTTATTTGTATATTCCAACAGTATTATATTAATTTATTTTTATGTTATAATCATAAAAAGCAAGGTAGCATTTTCCTTCAATTTCCCATACTTGTCCCAATTTTGCAGAACAGGAACCTCAGTCAAAACAAGAGGAAAATAATGAATCTGGTATGTATTTATTTTATTTACAAATTTATTTATTTTATGATATATACATATACATTCAAATATTCAAATATATACCTATATATTAGGGTGGGTCAAAAAAACATTTTTTTCGATATCGTTATTCTAATAGCGCGGATAGGGCGACCAGTGTGGTCAATAAACAGGCTGTAAAATATTTTTTTTATCGGATAATATCTTCTGCCTCCTTATCGCGCTTGAAATTTCGAAATTTGTGTAATACAGTTGACTCTCGATAACTCGAACTTCGATAACTCAAATTTTTCGATATCTCGAAAAAAATCTATTTCCTTGCACCTTCATTACTTATTTAATGTAATTTTACCTCTTTAATTCGAAGTTTTTCATTGTTATTTTCGATAACTCGAAGTTTCCTCACAACTCAAAATTTTGTTTTCCTCTCAAAACTACGGATTTTGAAGAACACCTTTAGCATATATGTAATTGCCACGTTCTTCTTTATCAGTTCTCTTTCTTATTGTGCGTTATTGAAAGGGTATACTTACAATGGATTCCTACCTGTGCCTCACCCTTTTGTTTGAATGTCGCCAGACTCGATTCCCTGAGCTGTATCCCTTCCTCTTTAACGCAGAGTCAGTGTCACTTTCTTAGAACAATACCGACCGTCCAGAAAGCAACTAACTTAAAATATGAAGACGACACTCGACTCCTTCTCATTTTTGTTTAGGCAATGCACTCTCTATAGCAGCATTTGATGAGAGATCGCTCTCAGAAAAAGAATGATAATTAAGAATGCTAACATCCTCCAAAGATAACTTTGTACGAGGCTCTATCTTCGATAAAATCTATGCGTGTATTCATTGACCGGAAATGAAAACATCAGAGACATTTCAAGCAATCGTGCATTTGAAAAATATAATTGATTTCGAAAAAAAATAGAAATACTTATCAAACTATTTTGGATAGATATGTTAAATAAAGTCGTGTAAGTATACTAGTATTTATTTTTTACCAAAACAGCTTTTTTATAGGATTTTCGATAACTCGAATTTTCGATATCTCGAATTTTTATACACTTCCCTTCGAGTTCGGGATAACGAGAGTTGTCTGTATTTGTCTTTTTTCGATTATTATAGTAAAAGAAATATTTTCCGAAATAGGTATCCTAATAGCCCGGAAAGGGTGTCTAATATGAACAATAAACACGATGTACCATATTTTTTCGATCGGATAACATCTTCTGCCTCCACATCGTACTTGAATTTTCGCTTTTTTCTGTTAAAATGTCCACTTTTTCATGATATAGATATATGATTCGCATACTATTTAATACATGTACTTACACAAATACACTTACATATACACGCTCCGTGATATACCTATTGCCATATTCTGGACCATTGTGAGAGATAAAACCAACTCGAAATGGGACTTATAGTTCACTTCCCATCTCACGCACAGGCAGTAGCACGATGTATGAAGTTACTAACAAAAGCATATGCTGAGGTTTAAGTGTGGCTGAAAATAGAAACGAATTCATTAGAACAACGTTCTTATTTGGTGTTAGCCGTGGTTCTTCTTTTCCCGTGGTCATTCATTCCCCTACTCCCGTATACCCCTCGCCTTTATATAAGAATTTAGAATTTTATGCCAACGCGATCACAGCGCTTTTTATTCTCAAAATTAGTAGATTTCTGTTAAGTTCTGCAGATTTTAAATTTGTGTATGACCCCTGAAATGATCATTTGATGCACATTTTAATATAGCCAAAAAACTACAAAGAGGAAAATCATGAAATTTTATATGTGCTTATAAAACGTTTTTCTGAATCCATCACCATCAAAATATAGCATGGTTGCTATTCATAAATTTTATGAATATTAATATCCTAATTTAAATAAATTAAAAAATATACATATAAGTAATGAAAGTTAGTGTATTTTATTTGGGTAGTTTAGAAGATATGTATATATATATATATATATATATATATATATATATATATATATATATATATATATATATATATATATATATATATATATATATATATATATATATATATATATATATATATATATTAGGTTACATGATTTGATATTCACATCCTTTAAAAAATATATATATTTTTTTAAAACTTGAATGTATATCCTATAATTCTAAATTGATTGTCGTTATGATTGTTCATTGATCCAATTTTATTCAAATATATAAAGTATTTACTATTATTTTTACGAAAATATTATCAAACCTTTTTTTGCTTTTATTTGGCAATGGATGATTGAAGAAACTTTATTTATAAATTATCTAAAAGCAAATCGACAATTATAAAAAAAAATGTATTAATATAATAGCATATTTCTTCGATCTCTTCTATATTTATAAACTTTTAACGTCAGTAAAAAGTCCTTATAATATCCATAAGGACCTTTATTTATTAACACGTAAACTTATTACAAAACTACCTTAGAGCCAGACAGGGCCTAAGTCACATTTGGACAACATTACAGGAAAGCAAGTATAGTGCTTCACTATATAGAAGGTGCGCTCGTTTTTCGCTTTTTGAAAGTGGGCAAGGAAAGCACATTTTTGACGTCATTTTTGCTCCGCCTTACTATCGGTTTTTGATCATTCTCAATGGCTGTGTGTTTCAAGCATTGCTACTTAGGTTCGATCCCCGGTTAGGTAACAACTGGTGATTTAATTTTTAATTAGCAAAATAATGTAAATATTGTAAATACCTGTAATTAATTGTGTTTAGGTAGCTTCACTACTAATCCGTCCTTGTTTTGTTATGTCCCTGTATTTTACTTGATTAATATTGTAATTCAGTTAATATGTCCAATACAAATGCATTGACCTGATGCTTCCTACCCCCATTTTACTCTTTCAAAATTCATGGACATGCTCTCGTGGCAGCTAATATTATTTTAATACGCTTAATTTATTAAGCAAATCTTTTGCAATTTTTTAATACTAAATGCAATCCTTAAAATATAATTTAAACTCATAAAATGCAGTAAAAGTAACTAAATAAAGTTAGCTCATCACTTTTTAATAGATCACAAAAAAACGAATAGATTGCAGCACCTCACAAACGAGAGCATTAGACACGCCTACAGAAAGCGCGAGGTAGACGTCACTATGACGTCAAAAATGTGCTTTCACCGCCTTCCGTCAGACAGCGCGAGAACGAGCACACCATATATATATAGTCTGCACTATCCTTGACAGAAAAGAGAAAAATCTGAATCTAACTCTCAAATAAAAATTTGGACTTTCACTGTTAAAAATAGGTACTGAAAATAATTAGTAAAATTAGTCATTTTTGATTACATTTTATGCTTATCATAGCTTGGAATACATTAGTTTCATTTTTGAAAATGAAATGTACACAAAAATGACCACAATGAATAAAAAATAATAAAAAGATCAGTAGCTTGCTTACATGGGCGGCCTTCATAAATCACTTTCAATAAATATCGACAATTGCAACCAAGACTTACTGGAAATCGAACCCATATCCTCAGGCTCTGCAGTCCAGTGCCTTATCCGTTATACTACCAGGGAGAAGTTATAAGCGGAATAAATGTTAAAAAGGTGTACCAAACGAATGGGAAATAATATAATTGAATTGTAATAACTTAGTTTCCGTTTAAGGAATCGCCATCAAATATTGTGGAAAACCATCTTCTGATCAACTATTGTAAGTTTGTCGTCTTTTTCTGAAGGTGGCTTGAACAGAAGCTGAAATTAGCAATATTGACTTACACTGGTCTAGTACGGTTGCTTATATTTGAGTACGTTATCGCTCATTTACGATGGAATATTGCTCAAAGATAAACGAGTATGTTCAGGTAATCATATTTAAGTACCTTGTTTTACAGTTCAGTCTTTCATAGCTCTCGCTAAACGTTTAAAAAAATTAGTTAATTTTGATGGTAGGGTATATTTTTAAGACATAATCTGGAATGATACAAAAATCGCCAAATTTAGAGATTTTTGGCTTTGGCTTATCTGGCACTGAGGTACAGATATAGCTTTATCATATTTTAAATTTATATAAATGCAATTTTTAAGATTCAAGTCAACGATATATTTTTTTATTTTGCAGAGGATAAGGCAGTTACCAATAAGGAAGAAAAAGGTGAGATCGGTGGATGGTTTAATTAATTTAATTAATTTAATTAATTTAATTAATAATTTAATTAATGATTTTATTAATAATTTAATTAATAATTTAATTAATAATTTAATTAATGATTTTATTAATAATTTAATTAATAATTTAATTAATAATTTTATTAATAATTTAATTAATAATGTAATTAATAATTTAATTAATAATTTAATTAATAATGTAATTAATAATGTAATTAATAATTTAATTAATAATGTAATTAATAATTTAATTAATAATTTAATTAATAATTTAATTAATAATTTAATTAATAATTTAATTAATAATTTAATTAATAATTTAATTAATAATTTAATTAATAATTTAATTAATAATTTAATTAATAATTTAATTAATAATTTAATTAATAATTTAATTAATAATTTAATTAATTTAATTATTTTAATTAATTAAATGAATAATTTAATTAATTTAATTAATTTAATTATTTTAAATAATTAAATGAATAATTTAATTAATTTAATTATTTCGCTATTAGTTATTTTTCAACGCTGCACTGTTAAAAATTATTACGACCTTGCACCAGAATTTGGTACCCATTTAGCCGCAACCAAAATTTGGTGCTTAGTTTCATCATTTTAATGTGCTACTACGGACACCATTTAGTGATAAAACGTCGCAACAAAACTCGTAACGTTTCATAAAACTCACAATTCGAGTTTTCTTAGTATTTTAGCAGCGAAGCTGGCAACACTAGATCACAACATTTTTACTTTTCTTTGTCAAGTCCACCAATCGGGATCGAACTAGGAATCGTCTGATTCATTGCTGAACGCCTTTATTCATTGGGCAACGGACACCCTTGTTCGTCGTTGTATTTCTTAAATGAGATTACCCGGTTTATCAATGTAGCGAAAGCGAACATTTCGGTTACAATTGAAGAGATTTAACCAATTATGGGTGAAACACCGCTTTTTTCCAATAAAGGATTTTTTATTCAATCTCGATTCCACCAGAATATTGTGTATGTTTTGCACCAATATATGGTACATCGTTGAACTGAAGTTTTTAACTGTGTATTCCAACTTTTGGACAATATTAAATAACAACATATTTGCTTTACTTAGTATTTTACTGACTGCTTAATGATTTTGTGTTAAGTTTAAAAGTCCGTGCGTATAATTTCAAAATTTTAATAATAACATGCTAACTAATAAACACACATTAGTATAATGTCAATCTTTATGGATAATAAAATTAGAGTGATTTAGTTTTTCATTATTTTATTTTTTAACATTTATTATAAAACAATTCAATATGATTTGTATAATTTTAACAAATGCAATTTTTAAAAATTCAGGTCACGGATAATTTTATATTTTACAGAGCAACCAGCTTCAAAAGCTGACAAGGAGGGAGGTAGGGTTAATTTTTACTATTTTAAATATTATTCCAGGTTAGATTTAATCCAAGGTTAAGGTTAATTTTATATTTTAACGGTTAAGGTTAATTTTATATTACCTTAACAAATACTTTAAAGGTTATTTTAATTTTATATTTTAAAGATATAGGTTAATTTTATATATTAAAGGTTAAGGTTAATTTTATATATTAAAGATTAAGGTTAATTTTATATTTCAAAGTTTAAGGTTAATTTTATATTTTAACGGTTAAGGTTAATTTTATATTTTAAAAGTTGAGGTTAATTTTATATTTTAAAGTTTACTTTAGTTTTATATTTTAAAGTTTACTTTAATTTTATATTTTAAAGCTTAAGATTAATTTTATGTTTTAAAGGTAATGGTTAATTTTATGTTTTTTAGGTTAAGGTTAATTTTATATTTTACAGGTTACGGTTAAGTTTATGTTTTTAGGGTTAATGTTAATTTTATATTTTAAAGGATAAGGTTAATTTTATATTTTTAAGGTTAAGGTTAATTTTATATTTTAAAAGTTATTTTAATTTTATATTTTAAAGTTTAAGGTTATTTTTATATTTTAAAGATTAAGGTTATTTTTGTATTTTAAAAATTAATGTTAATTTTATATTTTAAAGGTTAAGGTTATTTTTATATTTTAAAACTTAAGGTTAATTTTATATTTTAAAGGTTAAGGTTAATTTTATGTTTTTAAGATTAAGGTTAATTTTACATTTTAAAGGTTAAGGTTAAGTTTATATTTTAAAGGTTAAGGTTATTTTAATATTTTAAAGGTTAAGGTTAATTTTACATTTTAAGGTTAATTTTATGTTTTTAAGATTAAGATTAATTTTACATTTTAAGTGTTAAAATTATTTTTATATTTTAAAAGTTAAGGTTAATTTTATATTTTAAAGGTTAAGGTTAATTTTATAATTTAACGGTTGTTTTAATTTTATAATTTAACGGTTGTTTTAATTTTATATTTTAAAGGTTAAAGTTAATTTTATATTTTTTAGGTTAAAGTTAATTTTATATTTTAAAGTGTATTTTAATTTTATATTTTAAAGGTTATTTTAATTTTATATTTTAAGGGTTATTTTAATTTTATATTTTAAAGGTTATTTTAATTTTATATTTTAAAGGTTATTTTAATTTTATATTTTAAAGGTTAAGGTTAATTTTATGTGTTTAAGGTTAATGTTATTTTTTTTATTTTAAAGGGCAACAAGCACAACTTGAACAAAGTCCACAAAAAGGAGGAGAAGAAGGGGGTAAGTTTTCTTTTAGTTAATAATATATTTCCAGCAGTTGCGCAGTATTTTGTTATAATAGTAACGGTTTTAAGATCTCTAAATTAATCCAGCAATAATTTATATTGGTATGAATTATTTTACAGTATTTGTAAAGTTAGTAATATAAAATACGTTATAATTATTAATATAAGTAATTACATTATAAGTATTATTATTGTAATTATCTAAATAAGAGGTTTAATCTGTATTAATGACATTATTAAAAAATAGTGGCTTAATTTGTACAAACAATTATAATTTTAATATAATTTATTGAATTATTATTATAGTTAATATAAGCAATATTACAAATAATAATGTTGTTATTTTATGTTAAGCACATTTCAGTTAATAAAATTATGATCAAGGAGTATTTTATATTTTAAAGGGCAACAACCACAACAAGCGGAACAAGGTGCACAAACAGGAGGAGAGGGTGGTACGTTTTCTTTTTATAAATTAAAAATTTCCAGTAGTTGTACAATATTTTGGTATATCCGTAAAGTTTTTAATGGTTGTATATCTATCCATTAATAATTAAGTATTTTAGTAATAATTAAATATTTTACAGTAATTTAATATTTTATTACTTTTTTTTAATATTTTATTAATTTTTTTAAATATTTTATTAATTTTTTTAAATATTTTATTAATTTTTTTAATATTTTTTTTTAATATTTTATTAATTTTTTTTAATATTTATTAAATTTTTTTAATATTTATTAATTTTTTTTAAATATTTTATTAATTTTTTTTAATATTTTATTAATTTTTTTTATTGTATTAATTTTTTTAATATTTTATCATTTTTTTTAAAATATTTATTTAATTTGAAATTTTATTTAATTTTTATTTAATATTTGTAATTAAATATTTTAATAAAAAATACATACAATTATTGACTTAAATAATTAAATTTTTAGTATTATTAGAGTAAGTACCTACATAATGGGATTAATCTTTATTAATGGCATTATTAACATGTAATCTCTTAAATTGTATAAATAATTATATTAATAATATAATTTAAGGAATTAATTATATAGCTAATGTAAGCAATATGACAAATAATAGTGATGATGTTTTATGTTAGGCATATTCAATTAATACAGTTATGATCAATGACAATTTTATATTTTATAGGGCAACAAGGCCAAGAAGGCCAATATAATGGAGCGAATACGGGTAAGTTATTATTACTTTAATTTTGCTAATAATACATTTTCAGGAATTGTACAATATTTTTCTATATTAGTAACGATTTCAATGGTTGAAAAGTAATCCATCAATCATGCCTTATATTCGCCGATGTACACTGTTGAAAATACGTATCCAAAAATAAGTCAAATTTACTCATTTTTGAGTACATTCGATGCTTATTCGATGCTCCGAAAGCAAAAGTTTTAATTTTGAAAAATACATGTAGCCGAAAATGAGTAAAAAAAAGTAAATGCTTGCCTACATAAGCTGCCATCATAAAACACTTTCAATAAATATCGACAATTACAACCAAGCCTTACCGGGAATCGAACCCATATCCTCAGGCACCGCATTCCATGGAATTATCAATTAAGCTACCACGGCGACTTGAAGAAGTAATAAACAAGTTTAAAAGGTTTGCCAAGAGAACGGAAATTTTTTAAGTAATATACAAATACAAATGTTGACGACCAACAACAGGCTCAAGGTCAACAAGGTTGGTCCATCTAGTACCTCCTTAATATCTCCAAATGCTTCTTCTTAAAATCCGTTACTCACTCCTTTACAATTAACAATATTCACTGGCAAGTTGTTTCATTTGTCTCTTACCTTATTATAAAAATAGCGTTTTCTCCTTTCCCGATTAAAATGGGATTTGTTTAACTTATACCCATGACCTCTCGTACTCATATTAAAATCTAAACCTTCCACATCTCTTTGTTTGATAAATTTGAACATCTGAATCAAATCTCCCCTAACCCTTCTCTCTTCCAGAGTATACATATTCAAATTTCTTAATCTATCTTCATAACTCATAACTGTAACCCTTGGACCATTTTAGTAGCCCTGTGCTGAATTTTCTCTAACAACCCAATGTCTTTTTTAAGATATGGTGACCAAAACTGTACAGCATACTCAAGTTGTGGCTTTACCAAATCTCTGTACAATGGCAAGATGATATCCTTAGATTTTGATGAAACACTTTTTCTGATGTACCCCAACGTTCTATTAGCTTTCTGTACATTGATGACTCATTTTAAAATCCTCATTTACTAATACGCCCATATCATTTACTATCTCGTTATTTTTTATTTCTACCCCCTGTAAAACATATGCAGCCTTTCTATTTTTGATACCCATGTGCAACACTTGACATTTACTGATATTAGAAGACATACCCCTTTTAACAGCCCGTTCTTATATAAATCAAATACGTTAGAAAAACATCTTCTGAACACCTATTTTAAATTGTCAGATTGCTTTGTTAAGATATCTTGAGCAGAAGCTAATATTAGAAATATTAAATTACACTGCTCGTTTTTCAGAAAGTACTGATACTTAAATTTAAGTTCATTCATTTACGATGCAATTGTACTCAAAGAAAAAAGAGTAGGTTCAGGTACTCCTTTTTAAGTACATTGCTTTACAGTGTCTGTTTGGTTGTTTAGGGTAAAAAGAAGTAAAATAAATAAATCGTTACTAGTATAAAGGCTCTAATTTGTATTAATTGGATTATTAAATAATTAATGGCAATGTGTGTATGAAAATGTATTCATAATCCCAGGAAAAAAAGTCAGCATGAAACCTTCATCAAAATTGTCAAAATGAAGGTTTTTTGAAGGTTTTATAAAGGATATTGAAACAAAAAAACTTCAGTTTTTTTTAATTTTTTAATTTTCCTGCATAAAACCTTTTAAATATCTGCATTTTCCCTTCATGATTAAAAATTGAAGGTTTTTATGAAAGTTTTTTGCATTTTTTATGAAGGACATTGAAACAAAAACCTTTAATTTTATAGATCTTAAAAAAAACTGCAATTTTCCTGCATAAAACCTTCAAATTAAAAATTTTGATGAAGGTTTTATGCTGACTTTTTTTGATGGGATATTATGTATTAATATAGTTAATGTAAGCAATAATTATGTTAAACATATGCATTTAATAAAATGCAGGTGGTCAAGGATAATTTTATATTTTAAAGGGCAACCAGCACCGCAAGGTCAACTAGACGAAGATAATAAGGGTAAGTTTTTCATAGCTCTCGCTAAACATTAAAAAAATTAGTTAATTTTGATGGTATGGTATAGTTTTAAGACATAATCTGCAATGACACAAAAACAATTGCCAAATTTGGCGATTATTGGTTTTGCCTCGTCTGGCAATGAGGTACATATATACTTTCATCATTTATCAAATTTATGTAAATGCAATTTTTAAGATTCAAGTCAGGGACATTTATTTTTATTTTTCAGAGGATAAAGAAGTTCCCAATAAGGAAGAAAAAGGTGTTGATAATAATATGGCGGCTAACCGCGCACTGGCAACTATCGGACATGCAACTGAACTGTTTAGTTGCATGAAACCGAAATACTCAAATTTTATCCGTTATCGGACATCCAACTATCGGACAAACTATTATTTCGATTGATACGGCGATAACAACTTTGGCAAATAATCGACAGTTTGGCGATTTTGTTTGGATTGTGATAATACGAGTGCAGCGATTTTTCAAGTTTAATTTGGCGATTTCGAAATCTGAAAAAGTCTCGAGTTGCCACTTTTCAAATGTCGTTGAGACGTCGTTTTTCAGATGTCTTGAGTTGTCGTTTGTGGCTATTTGTCAGAATTTTATAATTCAAGATTTGAAAATGTAATTTTAACACGATTTAAAACGCGTTTTTTTATCGGTCACTGAACTATTAAAATGGTATTAATTGTTAAAATATTTCATATACACTCCTTGTACGCTAAAAATATTCTACATAATAAAAAACTAATGTTATAAAGAATATATTAATAATTCATGTATATATATATATATATATATATATATATATATATATATATATATATATATATATATATATATATATATAGTAGACCCTCGTTTTTACGAACTCGTAGGGAACAACCAAATTGTTCGTAAAATAGAATATCATAAGAAGTAGATAAATGTTATGCTTATTATAAGAAATAATTGTTAAATAGAATAGTTAAATACAAAATAATAAGTATACCTTTATTGAAAATCAAGCATCAGAATAAACGCTAGTTTTTCTGTTTTAAAACAACATTTTAAAAAATACATGTTTTTATTTTATCGATGTTTGAAAGCATTTCACTATTGTCCTCCTCAAAAGAGACCTAGTCTTGATAATCATTCAAGCTCAAACCGCAATTAAATTTTTGCAGCCAACCGTCCGATGACTTGAAATCTTTGATGTTGGGCTTTAAAACGAAGCAGTTCAATTATTCCTTAAGCACATTACATAAATCAGAATGTTCGTTCCTATAATTTTCCTCATTCAAGAAAGCAAAGCTTTTTCCAGTTTGGGATATTTCGATGCTCTAAAATATTTTCGAGACTAAATTTCCTCAACTAAAACTGAACTCAAACACCCTTTGGACTCACACGAAACTTCAGACATTGAGGGTCCAGATGAAACTAACCAGCTACAAAACATAATGTTATAACAAAGCACCCCTTTTCCCGCTCGACATTGACACATGCTTATTCAATGTAAGGGAGGGGTAAAGATTAACGTCAAAGTGCCATTCTCCAATCACATGCCTGCTACCCATTTGCTGTTTTACTTTGTAATTTTTCTCAGAATAGTCTTGAAATGTTTGTATGTGTTGCTTTGTTACTCCCTAAAGATACGACCTTTTTAAACTTTGTCTGATGTTAGGTAAACGCTAGCAAAGTATGAAAATGAGTTCGCAAAAAAGAGATTTTTCAAAATTTTAGTTCATAAATGAGAATTAAAAATAACATTATGCCTATGGGACCATCCTCGGGACCAGACACTAGTTCGTAAAATCGTTAGTGTTCGTAAATTAGACGTTCGTAAAAACGAGCGTCTACTATTGTCCTCCTCAAAAGAGACCTAGTCTTGATAATCATTCAAGCTCAAACCGCAATTAATATATATATATATATATATATATATATATATATATATATATATATATATATATATATATATATATATATACATATATATATATATATATATATATATATATATATATATATATATATATATATATATATATACATATATATATATATACATATATACATATATATATATATATATATATATATATATATATATATATATATATATATATATATATATATATATATATATATATATATATATATATATATATATATATATATATCAATTTGTGATTTAAAAAAACTTTTTATGTCAAAAGACATACCAGACATATGTTCTATTTTTTGACAATGTAAACTTTTTTCATTTTATTTAACTTTATATTTTAAAATAAAAATGTCACAGTGTGACTTACACTACAAAAAAGGAAACGGTTTTTTGGATATCATTTCAATTTACGTTTTCTTCTTCATGCTTTGATATAAAAAAATTATGTTTTGTCAGTTTCGTTGTATAGAGTTTGAAGTTTAATCAGGTAAAAATTATATTTCTAGATGTGTTTTCAAATTATTTTAATTTAAATTAATCTGTGTGACTTACACTACAAATGAAACGTGACTTACACTACACCTCAAAATAGGTACTGGTAAAATGTATAAATAAAATTAAAATATGACTTTACATAACTTGAAAAATTATAATGTGAAAAACTATAATAGAATTTACAATCAAAGTTTCAGTCAGGCAATTTTTTTTTTATTTTTTCAACAATTACAACATTTGCGGCACCTGCTTTTTCTGGCCAATGAAAAGTATTCCTTGTGCATTGCAAAAATCCACTTTTATTGTAGAGCCTTCTTTAGAAATGAATTGTCCAGCAAAATATTTCACTTTTCTTCTTCCTACAAATGAAACCCAGGCCCGTCGCACCGGGGGAAATTTATGCCAGAAGAAAATTCATACTGATGAAACCTATACCCTATTGCATCTTTTAAGTTAATCTCGATTGTTATCTGTTTCTTAGGTCTTCTCGCTTTTTTTTGTTCAGTTCTCTAAAAATTACAAAATCCTTGATTACTGGAATATTATATGCCTCTTCATAAAAATCTTTATCAAATATTTTATTTCATTCCTTAGTGCAGTAATTCTTGTATGTTGAGCAGGCAGGTTGACCTATCTCCGGTGTAAACTGATGTGCTAGTTTCTTTGCGAAGGCCTGACATTTATTTAGGCTTTAAGGTGGACTTTTCTTGACTCTTGCAATATCTTTAAAAAATGAGCTACAATTTTGATAGGCTTTCTTAGGAGAATCTACTGAATTTGGATTAGAAGGGCTTGGTTCATTTTATACGGTTGCGGAAATTCTTTTTTAACTGTATTTTTTTTTATCTATTCCCTCTTCTTTGCTTTAAAAATCCATTTGATCAACTTTCAATGTAATTTCCACGTTCTTACACCTTTCCTCTTGCTATCTAGATTAATTATCTTTAACTGCTTGAAATATTCCATTTGTTTTTTTCTTTCTCTAATCTCTTTCTTTCATTTTACTACTTTTTCCCCATTTACAGTTTAAATAAGAAAAGTATAATAAATAACAATATTTAAAAATAAGATCACTTATGATATTATTTTTAAATATTGTTACTGTGCATTTTGTAATCGTTGTTGTTCTACAAACACAGCATATAGTTGTGACTTACTCTACGCTGTGACTTACACTACAGTTTTAATTTATTTAATATTCACTAAAAAGTTTCCTTCTTTTAAAAATCAAAACTACAGTCCGATAGAGATTAGTATAGAGGAGGAAATCACGGATTTTTTTTTAATTGTGGCTCAATTTAAAAAAAAATAGAAGAACTTTTGTTCTTTTTTTGTGACTTACACTACGTTTGAAAAATACATATTTCATTTGGTGTCAATAATTAAATCAAGATAAATTTTTATAAAGTAAGGAATTTGATTGTACATTAACTGTATTTCTAAAAACCCATACTCAAAATATTCAGAAAATGTAACTCATATTATTAATCAAGGAGTAGAAATAATGCAAATGTAAGCAAGTTTAGTTTCATTGCATAGCAACCATTTTGAATTTGCACCATTGTCACAAAATATGAGCAAAATTTATATTAATGCAAAATATATTATTTTAAAATTCACTTTTAGGAACTTTTACGTGGAATTACCCATATATATATATATATATATACTACTTCAATTTATTTTTTTATAGGGCAGCAAGCTCAGCAAATTCAGCAAGGAAGACGTATGTATAATATGGCCTTTATAAGTCAATAGTCAATTTAATAATGGAATATGTTATTGTTTCTGTGTAACATGTTAAAAAGTATACATTACTAGTTGGCTGTTTTTTTTGTATTGGTTAATCGGAATTAAAATTACAGGTAGAGTATTAACCATCGACGTTTTTCTAATAATTTTTTAATGCGGGATGGCCTATCCTTCACCAATAGTTGCATAAACGAAATAAATTGCAAAATAATAGTTCACAGAAAATGGAAATTTTAAACAAAAATAAAATATTTGACGATTTTATTTATTTTACTTGCTAGAAAGTGACCTTTCAAAAAATTAGGTTCTTAAAAGAAGAACGACTAAACATTTTTTTAAATAACTAAAAATTTGTTTATTTAAATAGTCTGTAGTTTATAAACAGAAAAGTAAAACGTAATTTCCTTATGGAAGCCGAAATAAACCTCTTTGGTCAAATAATTCCAATAGTAATTCAAGAAAATTATATTGACTATACAATCAATAGCTGTCTCACATGGATTAACCATGATAAACATGCACCATGCACTCCGACCCTGACCAATACTAACTTGCGGTGTCCGATGATGGGTTATCGGTATAGCTATTGTTGCTTCCATAATATCAAAAGATTTAATTTTAAAGTAAAGAAAAAGATGATCACTATCATGCAAGTAAGATAACAAATAAATTTAATGGTGAAAGTATAACTATTCAAGATTTAAGGGTAAATTTAAAGAGATTTGTAATGTCTCTAAATTTACCCTTAAATCTTGAATAGTTATGCTTGAATAGTTATTCAAATTTATAAAGAAATTGAGCAGCGACAGAAGCGTATTTTCCCGCTGAGGTTTGAGTCTAGGAATGAGTTCTGTTGAGTCAGTGTTTATCGGAATCGGCCGCTCCTTTCAAAGGGACTCAATGTTGAAGACCTCCCATTGGTTCTGGGATACAAACCCTGAAGAAGTGGAAACGCTTTCTGCGAATTGCTTGAGAGAGAAAGAAATGTGAATAAACTGCAGCGACGCCTCATTCTGCAATAGCCTACCTCAGCCTTCTCCCTTATGCCTTATATGCACTGGTTGCACTCAACAAAGCTGATACTTTTAAACTTCAAAGATGCTGAAATGTCCAATGTTCATTTCTATGCACAAGGAAAATTCGTACATGAATAAATAAATACCTTAAGATCGAATTCATACATGTCCAAAGCTAAAACACCAGGTTCTTTAAAAAGTTCATAAAAAAGTCTCTGACTTCAGGCCTTAAGGGCAGACATAAGAAGTAGACCATTTGGGGCACATTCTACTCTACGGAGGAGATGATGTACCTAATATTTTAGAACACATCAAAGCCAGATACTATGTACCAAATAATACAGATTGGTACTTTGTACCGTAATTATAAGTAGGCACTGCGGTGCCACACTTCTCCTATTCTTTCTATAGGGAAGTTCTACTCCCTAAAAGCTTAATGACAGCTAAGTCAGATTTACACATACCCGTTGTTAATCTGTTTAATCGGTAATAACGAGTTCAGCGCTGACGTCAAGGTTTTAAGGTAGTAAGTGGCTTATACTAAATTTTCATGCTTATTCTAAAGTGTCATAGTTCGTAGATTTTATATTTGAAATAGACTTTCAGTTACATTTATTGCCTTCATAAATAACTATAGAACTCAAATTTCACGTATCGTAAGAGACTTACAAGAAGAAAGAAGAACATTTTGTACACATAACAATGTTAGATTTTTAAGTTAGGTTATAAGTTTCTATATACGAAAGTGAGGGGTATGATGCACTCTATATGGAGAACAATACTCATGTTAATATCTAAGATATGTTAACCAAATTCCGAGCGTGTAGCTTGGTTTTCACTGATGAGTATCACTTCAATAGACTGTACAAACATGATATGTTTTTATTCTATGTATTGTTGTTGGAGGAAATACTGTATATCCTAATGGAGAGGTCAGAACCTTATAAAATTATTGCCTTTATAATGAAACTGCATTTCCATATAAACACCTCATATTTAATAGTAGAGGATATCGACCTTGAAAAGCCCCTTTTCACAAATTCGCTGCCGGACATGCACATGCGCGTGATACGTTCTTCAAAGTACACGTAAAAGGCAATGGTTGACTTTCATATTTTAATTCACCGGCGTGAAGGTATTAAATATACGGTTGATAATTGCTCCTGTGGAATGAAATAAAAATTATTGTATTTTTTATATCGAAATCGAACAAAAAAATTATGAAGTGATATACAAATAAGTTTAATTGCATTTTATAAACTATGGGATAAAGATCTTTATTTAATTTAGAACAGAAAAACTTTTCATGTCCGATGCTCATGTTATAACATTGTTTTGTTTCGAAAGTACTATTATTGTTATTGTTTTAAATTGTATAATACCTGGCGCAATTTTTACGGATTTTTCAGTTGGTTATTTTGGTCAATTTATCTCTTCCTTTAATTTAATTATTTAATGTTTACTTAATTAAATAGGTTATAAATGTCGATAAACCATGTTAACTAAAGTGTTTTTAATGTTTTTAAAAAACATTTACTATTTTAAATATCTTCTTCTAGCGGAGAAAATGAAACGAGGTAAGCAATAAAAACGTTCACTTAATCGCATCTTCTCTAAATGAACATGTATGAAAGTGCTACTTATTTAATACAATTACTAATTTTATTAGTTATCAATTACGATTATAGAGAAAAAATAATGATCGGTTCAACCAAAGACATTTTGAAAACAATGCAAAGCAAAGTTTCCCAATTCAAAGACATCCACATCATTATAATTTTTAATTTTCTTTTTGACGAAATGTCGTTACCTGTATTGTTTTAATGCTTGGTAAAACAATGTAAAAAAGCCTTGCAGCGAATGTTATAAATCGTTGATATCAAGATTTCAATAAAATATGGATATTCGTGGTTTTGTTACTAGCCTTTAATCGCTAATTCTTCTTTATGTATGCATTCATCCATTCAATTCGCATCCTAGGGTTTTTAATTTTCAAATTATGAAATATTTAAATTCTAAATGTACGTTTCAAATTTATTTTTAATTCAATGATATTTCCCATTATCTAAAAATCGGTATGCATATAAAGCGTTGCGATTATCCACGGCCAAATTAACATTGGGCATTTCTTTTTACTCCTAAACTGTACTGTAAACTGGAGTTGCTTGGACTCATACCAAAAACAAAATTTTAAGTAACTCCTGCCTGTTTCTACCTGTTGGTTAAATCGCTACTTGTTACAGAGATGGTGAGTCACGTCTATATTTTCATGACAGCTAACACACGATTGACTCATCCTTTTCACGAGGGCTCCATAACGGAAAAGTTACTGGATGTGGGCTAATTCCTAAACATGAGAGAAATTTCTCTCTGGGAGACAGATCGAAGAGTTCTAAAAGCACTGTGAAAGGACACCTTACAATAAGAGGCGTGTAACTGTATGACGTATGGATAGTCAACAATCCTTTCTCAAAGCACATATATTCGCAAATTCGGGGTAGGTGAATTGAGGGCTGGAAATAGGTAAAAGCCCAACGGAAGACGATATGTAGAAACCATTACTCAAATGTCACTTGTTCTAAGCCTTGTAATTACCCGTTCTGCCACAAACATCATGCTTTTAAAAATTCTCTCCTCCCCCCCCTTCTGTGGGTCGAAATTGTTTCAAATCCCATCACTAAACCCAATAATATATAGGACACATGGTGGAAATACATAAAAACTCAACCATAGTCAATATCACTTGTCCTAAGCCTTGTAATTACCCGTTCTGCCACAAACATCATGCTTTTAAAAATTCTCTCCTCCCCCCCCCCCCCTTCTGTGGGTCGAAATTGTTTCAAATCCCATCACTAAACCCAATAATATATAGGACACATGGTGGAAATACATAAAAACTCAACCATAGTCAATATCACTTGTCCTAAGCCTTGTAATTACCTGTTCTGCCACAAACATCATACTTTTAAAAATTCTCTCCTCCCCCCCCCCCTTCTGTGGGTCGAAATTGTTTCAAATCCCATCACTAAACCCAATAATATATAGGACACATGGTGGAAATACATAAAAACTCAACCATAGTCAATATCACTTGTCCTAAGCCTTGTAATTACCCGTTCTGCCACAAACATCATGCTTTTAAAAATTCTCTCCTCCCCCCCCCCCCCCTTCTGTGGGTCGAAATTGTTTCAAATCCCATCACTAAACCCAATAATATATAGGACACATGGTGGAAATACATAAAAACTCAACCATAGTCAATATCACTTGTCCTAAGCCTTGTAATTACCTGTTCTGCCACAAACATCATGCTTTTTAAAAATTCTCCCCCCTTCTGTGGGTCAAAATTGTTCCAAGTCCAACACTAGACCCTGTAATCTAAAGGATACATGGTGGAAATACGGAATAACTCAACCGAAGACGATAGGTAGAAACCATTGGTCAAATATCACCTGTTCAAACGATGCAATTACTTGTTCTGCCAGAAACAGCATGCTTCAGACATCATGCATTTTAAAAATTCTTCCCCCCTTCTGTGGGTCGAAATTGTCCCATGCCATCACTAGACCCCTGTAATTTATAGGACACATGTTGTCCCTGCCCTCACGTAACGGTTAAAACATGTTTTTATATGGGTTCAAGTACTCCCTCAAGGGTGGGTCCAAGTAACCTAAGTTAACAATTTTTTTTTAGTTTGCCGTTTCTAATACTAAAAGTAAGGATGTAAATTAATTGCACATTCGAGTTTGTCCTGGGTGCAAAAGTTTTAAACGTATTTTTCCTCATAAACTACTGTTTTTTTTCATAAACGTTTTTCAGCGCGTTATATTAGAAATCAGATTTATCATTTGAGGGTTATAAATGTTTCTTCATCTTTTACTATTTGAAAATACGCTAATTCTTACTAATTTTCTGCAGATACAAATTATGTGGAGTTAAGCAATAGAATCAAGAGAGGCGTGAAAGAAAGTAAGTTTTATAATTATAATACTGCCTGCTGTGAGTATGTGTTAATTTCATTAATATTTCACATAAAATTGACAACTGGCAATAAGACAATGGCTGCATATTTAAGTTGAAATCATAATTTCATTTAAGTCAAAACTCAATAGGTAAAACCTCCTATATACATTTCAATTGAAGTATAATCCTTTTTATTTTGTGAATAAAGTGCTAAAAATATCAGGATGAAAATTAATCGCGCATTTGAGTTTGTCCTGGTTACGAAAAATTTAAATGCATTTTCTATGATTATGGTGATATTAGAAATCAGATTTATGATTTGACAATTCTACATTTTTATCCAATTTTTACTATTTAATAATTATATATTTTATCCAATTTTTACTATTTAATAATGATAAATTTTATCCAGTTTTTACTATTTAATAATAAGACATTTTATATAATTTTTACTATTTAATAATGATATATTTTATCCAATTTTTACTATTTAATAATGATATATTTTATCCAATATTTACTATTTAATAATGATATATTTTATCCAGTTTATACAATTTAAAAATGATAAATTTTATCCAGTTTTTACTATTTAATAATAAGACATTTTATCTAATTTTTACTATTTAATAATGATATATTTTATCCAATTTTTACTATTTAATAATGATATATTTTATCCAATTTTTACTATTTAATAATTATACATTTTATCCAATTTTAACTATTTAATAATAATATATTTTATCCAATTTTTAATATTTAATAATGATATATTTTATCCATTTTTTACTATTTAATAGTACATTAATTTTTACTAATTTTTCAGGAGATAAAAATTATATAGGGTTAAGCAATAAAATCAAGAGAGGCGTGAAAGCTGGTAAGTCTTATTACTACAATTCTCTATGCTGTGGGTATGTGTTAATTTCATTAATATTGCACATTAATTAACAACTGGCATTAAAACAATGGATGTGTATTTAATTCATATTCATAATGTAAGTTATGTTAAAACTCAATAGGTAAAATGCCATGTATACATTTCGATTGAAGCAAATTTCCTTTTATTTTATAACGATAAATCTAGTGACATTTACACACTGTATTTATAGATTGATAAAAGTAGTAATTTAAAATATGTAGGAATTCAAATGATATGCAATAATAGCTGAATAAGCAGTGATTTATATACGTTCAATAAGTTAAACATTTAGATTGTACTCTATTACATACCTCTCATTTTGAAAAATTGTTTTATGCATTTTTTTTTATTTATTTTGTTTCATTTCATTATAGAATACAATAATATAATATTATTATACTATATTATAATATTATTATACTATATTATAATATTATTATACTATATTATAATATTATTATACTATATTATAATATTATTATACTATATCATACTATGTATTATTATACATCCTACTATGTATTATTATACATCCTACTATGTATTATTATACATCATACTATGTGTTATTATACATCATACTATGTATTATTATACATCATACTACAATTATACTATATCATAATATTTTTATATATTATATCATTATTATACTATATCATACAATTATTTCACTATAGAATATTATATAATTATTATACTATATCATACTATTATTTCACTATATAATATTATATAATTATTATACTATATCATACTATTATTTCACTATATAATATTATATAATTATTATACTATATCATACTATTATTTCACTATATAATATTATATAATTATTATACTATATCATACTATTATTTCACTATAGAATATTATATCATTTATGCTATTATTTCACTATAGAATATTATATCATTTATGCTATTATTTCACTATAGAATATTATATCATTATTATACTATATCATACTATTATTTCACTATAGAATATTATATCATTATTATACTATATCATACTATTATTTCACTATAGAATATTATATCATTATTATACTATATCATACTATTATTTCACTATAGAATATTATATCATTATTATACTATATCATACTATTATTTCACTATAGAATATTATATCATTATTATACTATTATTTCACTATAGAATATTATATCATTATTATACTATTATTTCACTATAGAATATTATATCATTATTATACTATTATTTCACTATTGAATATTATATCATACTATTATTTTATTATAGAATACTATATCATTATACTATTTAGTATAAAATTATACTCCAGAGTTGTTCAGTTCTCATTGTAGAAATACAATTAGCCTTTTGGGATCCGTAAATTTTTTTAACGGTGCAATTTGGTGTTGTTGAGGCCTAATTAAACTTAATTAGGTCCATGAGACTTTTATGTTATCATTTGTCATTACCGGATTATACTCTATTATAAAGCTATCATTGTGAAAAATTGTTTTATTCATTTGTTAAAATCTTTTGAGCCAAAGAATTCAACTTTCGTTTCATTTCATTATAGAACATTATATCATTATGTTATTTGGTATAAAATTAAACTTCTAAGTATTTCAGTTCTCATTGTAGAAATATAGTTAACGTTTTGGGACCCGTAAATATTTTAATGGTGCAATTTGGTACCTAATAGGACTCAGTTAGGTACATAAATTTTCATGTTGCCATTTGGTATCACTGGAACTTCAAATCCTGGAAATAAAAACGCTATTCACTGAAAAAAAAAAAGAGTCAAAAATTATTTTTCTCAACTATATTTTCACTTTCTGCTTCAGACCTTGTTCCTATTAAAAATTAATTTCCTAAATACAGTGGTGCCATTTACTAGTAAATATAAAAAATACTCGTGTATTTGCAAATAAGGCACCGGGTAAGTGGTTCCAAATGGTACCTTCGGAAATTTAAGTTTCAATGCAAAAAATAATAATAATAAAGTGGGGCTATTTGGCACTACTGGGCCTCAAAGTGTTAGATTTCTATGTATATTTTCGCTTCAGAATTCGTTATAAAACTCAATTTCTTAGTTAATTGCAGAATCCACTTACTTTGATAGTTTATTGAAAATGTAATACACGATTCCTCGATATTTTTATTAGCGAAAAGAAATAGTTTTTATGATACTGTAAAAAATAACTTTTTATGCATAGATAAAAAAAATGCATTACAAAGTTTAATAATCGATCGAGTATTCAACTGCAGTATTCAGTACATACTTCAGACTAAGATTTGCTTATAATTCTAAAATCCACGAGATTTTTGCTATTGTAAAGTTGTTAAATTGTAAAGTATTTTCGTAAAGTTTTTAACCAAACTTTAATAAAAAGGTATCTAATTTTTTTTTTGCATTTTACCTGTATAATAATAGCATTTATGATATTTAAAACAGAGTCTTCACACGTTAAAGCTGGAAAAAATTTACACACATGTAAGTCAAATTACTAATATTTAAAATCTTATTTTATTGATAAATATTTTCTTTTTTTAAATGTTTAAATAACTTTAATAATCAATGTCTAAATAATGTGTAAATAACTTTTGTGGTTATTCTATTCCAGTTTGATACTAGTTCAAATAGATAATATTTTATCTACAATTTAATTGTAATAAAAAGTCTAATTGCAAATTGTATATGGTAAATTATCTTTATATTTGAAGATTAGAAACATACAATAGTTATTTTTTATATTAAAAGTATACATAAATAAAACAATAAAATTTTCATTAAAAAATCCAAATCCTTTTTAATATTTCAATTATTGGTACATCTACCTAAGTAGAATTCGAGTCTAGGTTCATTCAAACAAACATTAAGCGTGTAGAGGTACATGCTTTAAGCTGTAGAAATTTATACAGTGGGGTGCCAGTTTAAATGGACAGTTCAGTTTCAAACCTTCAAAAAAATAGAATTTTCAGTTTACAGCACTTATGGGGTTTATAATGTCCTTACCCATTGCCTGACACTAAGTTTTTTTTTAAAATAATTCACATATTAAGTTATTTAAAATTCAATCACTGATAATAAATAGTCACTTTTGTGTTTACTTTTTTCTCAGAAAGTTGAAAAGATACAGCTATAAATTTTCTATCTGTGTGCTCATTGCACAGTTTTGCATATATTGAGGTTCGGAATTAGCAATTGAAATATTTAAAAATTTGAAAACAATATGGTTGCTTGACAAACTACAAAAAGTAGCACTTCTTCCTTTTAAAAGTGGCATATTGTTACTTATATCATACATTGTTACTTATATCTATCTATCTATAATCAAGCCTTACAATAAAATCACGTAAGTTGCAATGGTGATAAGAACTATGTATAAAACATTCATTTCCTTCAATTTCCGAAAATGCACGTACAACGTAAAATAATAAGAACCACAAAAAAAAACCGGTTAAAAAAGAGATAATTACTTGATTTTATTAAAAGTGTTCGTAAATTGATTTCTTTAGATTTTGTATTTGTTCATCTCTATTTTTATTAATTTTTAAAACAAATTTTTAAACTATTCTAAAATTATGTCAATTTATTTTTTTAAACACGTTCATTTTCTAATAAACTATGTTTCTTTACATTAACAGCTAGTTCCAGTTCGAAGACCGACAGCAAGAACGAAACATCGTACAACGACTCTCACTCGTCCAGTTATTCATCTGATTCGAACAATTCGTCAAATTCATGTAAGCTTCATAAAACTCATAATACTTGTACATATCTAATCATTATTTTATTGAATACATCATAAGAAATGTTAAACTAATTAATTATATTTCATAATATATTTTAAGTTCTATGCATACGGTTGACTGAAAATATAGACTGCTTACATCCAAGGATAGTGGAGACTATATATAAAAGGTGTGCTCGTTCAAGCGCGTTCTGACGGAGGGCGGGGAAAAGTATATTTTTGACTTCATAGTGACGCCTTCCTCCGCCTTCTGTGGGCGTGTCTAATGCTCTCGTTTGTACAGTCGTTTTAGGACTAATTGTAGCTATTGACAAGGAGTACTTAATTTAAGAAAAATTCTTGTTTTTTAACTAATCATGAATTTATTTAAAAGAAAACAGTTAAAATGTGCTTAAAAAAACAATTTGAATCTATTTGCAGAGTTGTTTCGTTAATAAAATATTCCGAAATCGATTTGAATCAATGGTTCGTGACGGCCTGCCATCTATTCTTTTTTGTGAACCATTTAAAAGTGATATTCACTAATTTTATTTAGAATTCGCAAAATTTTAAGAGTTTAAATTATATTTTAAGGATTGTATTTAGTATGTAAAAACTGCAAAAGAGTTGCTTAATAAATAAAGCGTTTTAAAATAATCTTACCAGCATGTCCATGAATTTTGTAAGAGTAAAATGGGGGTCGGAACCATCAGGTCAATGCATTTGTATTGAACATATTAAATGAGTTACAATTTCAATCAAGTAAAATACGAGAACATAACAAAACAAGGACGGATTAGCAGTTAATCTACCTGAACACAATTATTTACAGATATTTACATTATTTTGCAAATAAAAATTAAGTCACCAGTTGTTACCCAACCGGGGATCGAACCTAAGTAGCAATGCTTGAAACACACAGCCAATGAGAATGATCAAAAAACCCATAGTAAGGCGGAGCAAAAATGACGTCAAAAAGATACTTTCCTTGCCCCTTTCAAAAAGCGAAAAACGAGCACACCTTATATATATATATAATATAGTCTTCACTATCCTTGGCTTACAACCATGTTTGATTTTAAGGAAATGAATCATTCAGTAGTTTTTTCGTTTGCTTGTATTCTAATGCGTTATATTGTTTTGGATATCTATATTTACTTTTGTGTTTTTATTTTAAACAGCCAATAGCAGTAACGACAGTGGTAAGTTCCTCAAAAATATTCAACCATTTTAAAAGATTAAAAACGAACTGTAAAAAAGCATTAACAATTATTTGACTAAGTTTTAAGTGTTGTTTTGAAAAGTCCTTTCAATGTTTGAAATAAGGTTTTCTTAGGAGTTAACATAGATATTCTATAATCCAAAATATTTTTATATATCCGATATAATCTAGTAGTAAACTGTTAATCTCAATATTCCTAAGTTAACAAGATGCAACTAACGGTATTCTTCGAAATGTTTGAAGTTTTGAATGGCCACTAGAGGGCGCCTATTAATGAGCTATAACTATAAAAGTGTGTTCTCTATGCATTTTCTCAATTACAGCAGCGTTCAAATTTTGCCTGGGCTAAACACAACATCGTCTATATTGGGTCTTTTTTTTTAATAAAACCACCTTCCATCAAAAACAATAACAAGTGCAAGAAATGATTTTGCTTATAAATCAGGAACAGTTAATTTAATATTTGAATTGTGTATTTTATATTGTTTTAACGATGCCACACATACACACACACACACACACACACACATATATATATATATATATATATATATATACATGGTGCGTTCCATAAGTAATGCGACTAAATTCATAAAAAATAATTTTTTCGACATATTCGTACTATTAGTTAAAAATCCTCAAAATAGCACCATCCTGCGTCGATACATTTATGGAGGCGGTGTTTCCAGGCCTGGAAGGCATCCAGGAAGGCCTTCTCCGTGAGGTCCTTTAGAGCCAATGTAACATGAGCCTGGATGTTTTCAATCGTGTCCCAATGTTTCCCTTTCAGGGCCCTTTTAAGCGAGGAAACAAAAAAAAAAAGTCTGGGGGAGCCAGATCAGGACTGTAGGGACGCTGGGAAACCAGTGGGGTATGGGTACTGGCTAGAAAGGAGGGTCGCGCGCTGCCGAAGTGACATCAAGGACGCATGGAAACTGACCTGGCTCCCCCAGACTTTGTTTTTATTTCCCCGCTTAAAAGGAGCCCTGAAAGGGGAAACATCGGAACACAATTGAAAACATCCAGGCTCATGTTACATCGGCTCTAAAGGACCTCCCGGAGAAGTCTTTACATGATGCCTTCCAGGCCTGTAAAAACCTCCTCCATAAATGTATCGACGCAGAAGGATGCTATTTTGAAGAATTTTAACTAATTGTACGAATATGTCCAATATATGATTTTTTATGAATTTGGTCGCATTACTTATGGAACGCACCCTGTGTATATTTATATATATACTTGTGTTCGTTTACATCAGACACTGATAAAAATAGGTACTCAAAAATTAGTAAAATGAGAGTACATTCGATGCTCATCAGGGCTCCAAATACATAAGTTTCAAATTTGAAAAAGACATATAATAAAAAATGAGTATAATAAGAGAAAATCAATAAAAAGAGCAGATGTTAAACTACATAGGCTAATAAATCTCTTTAATTAAATATCGACAATTACAACAACGATTTAGAAATAATCGAAACCCAGATCAACAAGCACCCAGTCCAGAGCCTTATTCGTTTAACTATCAGGGCAACTACAAGAAATTTTAAACAGAAGAAATTTTAAAAAGACATGCCATAAGAATGGGAAGTAAGATAATATTGTTGTAATAACTCAGTTTCCATTTAAATTATCGACATCAAATAATGTGAAAAAATCATCTTCCGAACAACTATTATCAATCAATAACTAATTTAATAAAACTAAAAACACTGTTACTATGATTTTATGCAAATATTAATTGTTTAGTAAAATAACTTTTTTTATGTGTATTTATATACTTTTGTTTTTTTTTATATTAAACAGACAATGATAG
This sequence comes from Troglohyphantes excavatus, assembly GCA_963932185.1. Lineage (NCBI taxonomy): Eukaryota > Metazoa > Arthropoda > Arachnida > Araneae > Linyphiidae > Troglohyphantes > Troglohyphantes excavatus. The sequence goes on from OZ010670.1 coordinate 66,989,475, forward strand.
TAGCAGCAATGGTAAGTTTCTCAAAAATTTTCAAACATTTAAAATATAGAAAACGAACTGTAAAAAAGCATTAGTAATTAGTTGACAAAGTTATAAATGTTGTTTTGAAAATACCTCTAAATGTTTGAAGTTCTGAATAACCACTAGAGTACGCCTATTATTAGTAGTGGATATACTTTTAAAGGTGTGGCAGTTGTAAAATAATATCAATTATACGAAATTATTGAAAATAATATATATTTCATTTCTATATGCTGTTTCTCTAGTGGAAATGATTATCTCTTGTTATTTCTTGTTATTATGGTCATATCTTGTTATTAGACTCACTTACAGTTACACTGTTGTACTCATTTTTCAGTACCTTCGATGAATCATATCACCGATTACATAAGTTTTATTTTAAAAAAAGACGTGTACTCAAAAATCAGTAAAATGAATAAAAAGAGCAGTTGTTTTCCTACATAGGCTGCTTTCATAAAATACTTTCAATAAATTTCAACAAGGAATTAACGGGAATCGAACCCACTCTGTCTACCTGATGTCGACCACATCGAAGCCCAGCTCCTAATCCATTGTACTCCGAAAGCTATATGAATAAGTTATAAACAGAAGTAATATTAAAAAGGCGTGCCTAAAGAATGGGAAATAAGATAATTGAGTCGCAATAACTCAGTTTCCATTTAAGCAATGTCCATCAAACAAGACGGAAAACCATCTTTTGAAGAAATATTTTAAGTTTGCCAGATCGCTTTGTTAAGATCGTGTGAACAGAAGTTGATATTAGCAATATTAAGCCATAATGTTCATTTTTGAACAAGTACGATTACTTAAAATTTGAGTGCGTCATTTTACGATGCAATTGTACTCAAAGAAAAACGAGTACGCCCATGTACGCATTTTTAAGCATATTTTTTACTGTGTACATAGAGTAATATGTGAATTAAAGATATAGGGGGTAATATATTTATATAAAGGAAAATAAGATACAATAGTTAGATAATATGTGTGCAATTAAGTGCATGTATTTTGTATCTGTAAATTTTTTTTATTACCCGATAACAAGTGCAAAAAACGGAACAAGGAGATGGAGGAGGTTGGTCTGATGCATTATTTTACTTTACAAATGGTAACTGGGGTAATTAGAGATATGATGGGTAATAAGATATATGATATGTAATAAGAGATATGATGGGTAATAAGATATATGATGGGTAATAAGAGATATGATGGGTAATAAGAGATATGATATGTAATAAGAGATATGATGGGTAATAAGAGATATGATGGGTAATAAGAGATATGATTGGTAATAAGAGATATGATGGGTAATAAGAGATATGATGGATAATAAGAGATATGATATGTAATAAGATATATGATAGGTAATAAGAGATATGATGGGTAATAAGAGATATGATATGTAACAAGAGATATGATGGGTAATAAGAGATATGATGGGTAATAAGATATATGTAATAAGAGATATGATGGGTAATGAGAGATATGATATGTGTTCGGGCCAATCACATCACTTTGTCATTTGGCGCTGTGGCGAAATAGCCATCTTTGGGATACGGCGCCAAATGACGTGATTTTTCCGGCAACCCGCCAAGCGGATTGTTTTGGTTTAAGATTCCGTTAAGCAGGCGAACCATAAGCTCGCTTTTTTCACGCTCACAAAGCTGAGCATTTTAAGCTGTTTAAAACTTGTAAATATAGTGTTCTAGTAAATATCTTTAACTTATAACCTAATCAACTGAGTTGTCTCATTTAAGAAAAACCAACACCAATACATTCATAAAATAAGCCGCCGCTACAATATGTAATAAGAGATATGATGGGTAATAAGAGATATGATGGGTAATAAGAGATATGATATGTAATAAGAGATATGATGGGTAATAAGAGATATGATGGGTAATATGAGACACATATGTAGTTTAATTAAATAATTTAAGGAAGAAAAATACATATATGGAACTCCTATTTTATTTCCGTTAGACAAGTATATCTGTAAAATACTTTTTTTTTGCAAGACAGGGGTATTAAAATACATGGTGGGTAATATGGGATATAACATCCAATAGAATACATAAAGTGTAATTAGAAAATAAAAGGAAATATAAAGGGTGTTATTATACAAATCTTTTATATCTGTAAAATACTTTTTTTACAGGACAACAATCGCAACAAAGTCAACAAGGAGGTGGAGGTAAGTTCTACGTAGTATGCATATTTACTAAAGAAAACTCAGTTAATAATGGTGGGTAACATGGGACATGAATTGCAATAGATTACATAAAGTGTAATTAGAAGATATAAGGAAGAGTTAAGAAATATAAATGATGTTATTAGACAAGTCTTTTATATCTGAAAAATACTTTTTTTACAGGACAACAATCGCAACAAAGTCAACAAGGAGGTAAAGAGGGAGGTAAGTTCTACGTAGTATGCATATTTACTAAAGATAACTGAGTTAATAATGGTGGGTAACATGGGACATAAATTACATCAATAAAAGCAAATGTCAATCTAAAGCAAATGTCTTACAATGGTGAAGAAATATGTAGGAAAGTATATTAACATTCATTTGTACATCAATGTGAATGATCTTATGACACTGTCTAATTTTAAAAGAAAGCAAATACAAATAATGTCGACGATCTACAACACCTGACAAAAAGTACCCGATCAATGTGTTTAACTCACACAGTAAATACAAACTAGGTTTAAATTTAACAATACGTCTGTCTTGAACATATAAAACGACAATGAGCATAACATATGATTAAGTAAGAAATGAAATCAATGGTTAGAGCAGAGTTTATAATTAGTTTTAATTTGAATAAAGACAGAGGAATTACATCCACAAAAGAAAAAATGTCCGATCAGCAAAAATTCGAGAAAATAATTATCCAATCAACAACGTTAATATTTGGTGGCACCCCATTTAACCCGGATTACAGATTTAACACGGCGTGGCACGGTATCTATAATCTTCTGGCATACACCTGGAGAAATTTCATCCCAGCTTTCCTTTATAGCTTGAGGCATGATAACATGTGTTGGACTTTACTTGTTCACCTTTTGTTTCAAAACATTCCAAATGTTTTCAATGGGATTTAGGTGTTGGTTACATGTAGGCCACGTTAATGTCTTGATTGGAGAGTGGCCATTGTATTTCAGGAAATTCTTGATTATTTTGCTACGGTGACAAGATGCATTGTCATGTGTGAAAATGAAATAATGGAATCGCCCAACCATTCGTCGATGTTAGGGAACAGAAAGTTTTCTAAAATTTCCTGATATACTTCAGAATTAACAGTTCGCAATACTATAGCCAACTTCCCAACTCCTTGGTAAGTCATACAGCTCCAAATGAAAATTGAGCGTGGACACTTAGTTTTGGTATTTATACAATCTTCATTGAACTTTTCATCCACTCTTCCCTACACGAAGATTCCGCTTTCATCGCCAGTTCCAAGGCAAATGCGGGATTCGTTACTAAATACATTTTTTTCCAGTCCTCGATTCTCCCATTTCGATGACTTTTGCACCACTGCAGACGAGCTTTTTTATGTTTTCTTGTGCGAAAAGGTTTAGTTTTGGCTTTACAACATTTAAAACCGTTCTCATTATGACGATTTTGCACTGTTCGCTCACATACTTCTACTTGATATATTGACCACTTCGAATTAAACTGCTTTGATGTCAATTGCCGCATAGATTTTGACAATCCTACAAGTTTTCAATCTCGTTTCTTCGTGATTTCGCGTGGACGTCCACTGCGACGAAGGTTTTCTATGCTATTGGTAGCACGATATTACTTCCAAAATGTCGCAAACCGTACTTTGACCACATCTAAGCAACAATGATACTTTTCTTTGAGACATTCCGTCTTTTAAACATTCAACTATTTTGAATTTAGAACAGTTCTAATATACAAATATTACGGTGAGTTTACATTGTCCTTTGCACGTGATCGGATACTTATTATACTTTTTGATTGATCGGATACTTTTTTCTTCACATGGAAATATATTTTATTAAATAAAATATCAACGATTTTAATATTACGATATATTATTATCTTATTACAATAATTGGAAATGTGCTATATTATATTTCGGATGTGATTTTGTTTTTCTTTATTTTATCGTCTGTATTGGGCCTTTTTTAATAAAACCACCTCCCTTCAAAAACAATCACAATTGCACAAGCGCTTGTGTGCAGAAATTGCTAATTTTTTTTAGTCTTATTCCTGTTGATGAGGAGATATGATTTTGCTTTCAAATCAAGAACATATCATTTAGTAGTTTAATTATGTATTTTCAGTTGTTATAATGATGCCACTTTGATTTAAAAGTAAATAGTTTTCGTAAGATAATATTTTTTTATTTATACGAAACCAATCGTAAAATACCGAAACGTTGGTTTTAATGTTTGAAAATGCATTATATATGTTTATAATAATAAGATAAATATAAATAATACTTTTTTATAAATTATTATGCATTAACCCCATTTTACCTATCAATCCCTATATATATATGGCAGAAAATTCCTCTAACTACCCCCTTTTCAAACCACCTCGAATCCCATTAAAATAACACATATTCCTTTAAATAACTAAGTACAATTTGCACGTTTTCCCTCGTGTTCCTAACAATTTTCCCTAAACAAATCACTTGGTTCCCATACTTTCTACTGAGCCAGCAAAGCTCTAACTGCCCAAACGAATATCTCCTTATTCCCCGTGAGTCAGGGACCTACTTAAGTACAATTGCACTCTTTTTCCCTAGAGGTTCCCTTCACTCGATCTACGACTGTGTTTGCGACTCGATCATTATCCCTATTTTCCCTTTGTATATAACATAATGTACCCCCTCTTGCCAAGTGAAGATGTGTTGGCTCTGAGGAATATATATATATATATATATATATATATATATATATATATATATATATATATATATATATATATATATATATATATATATATATATATATATATATATATATATATATATATATATATATATATATATATATATATATATATAAACATATATTACCGCTAAAGTATATAATGCAGTTATTTCATAGAATACCTAGTTATTCCATGAAATAACTGATCGTGTCCGTTAAAGTGTGTAATACGTTATTAATTTGACATTTTAACTAGTTATTCTATGAAATAACTAGGTATTCTATAAATTAACTAATGAGAGACAGTTAAAGTGTAAAATAAACAATTTATCTAAAATGAAATTAAACTAATGATAGACAATTAAAATGAAAAAGAAGCAATTTATCTAATTTATGCAGCGTATAAATGGTATTTATGGAAACGTACCATAACATCATTTGTTACAACAAGGATTACTAAAATGACACTTGCAATTACAAAGAACATTATTTCTAAAACAAAAACATTTTTTGTTGACACACTGGGTTTTACACGAACATTTTTTAAATCCCTGACCAGTACTTAAACTTTGAGCTGTAGCAACCGACCGGAGCGATATTTCTACATCCGGTACTTCTTCGATTTTAATTAATTTTTGTTCGCAGATATAGATTATTTTACACTTTAACGGGCTGTAGATCGTTATTCTATGAAATAACTAGTTAAACCATGAAATACAAGAGAGTTTTACACTTTAACGGACACGATCAGTTATTTCATGGAATAACTAGGTATTCTATGAAATAACGGATTTCATACTTTAATTGTAACATATATAATATCATTCTTTTTTAACAGTGTAGTACTTTTACAATATCGCGAATTTTTTTTTAAAGAAATGGTAATGTATTTTCAGTAATTTATTTTATGTTGGTGTGACAATCATTAAGTAATTTAATAAAATAAAAACACTGGTATTAGGATTTTATGCAAATATTTGTTGTTTGGTATATTAACTTTTTTATGTGTATTTATATACTTTGTGTTTTCTATTTCAAACAGCCAATGACGCTAACGAAAACGGTAAGTTCCTCAAAAATATTCAACTTTTTAAAAAGCATTAGTAATTATTTGTTTAAGTGTTGTTTTGAAAAGGCGTTTTAATGTTTGAAATAAACTTGGATTAGGAATTAATATAACTATTCTAATACCAATATTAAATCACATTGCTTATTTCTGAGAAAGTGCAGTTAATTTAATTTGAATACGTCATCGCACATGTGCTATGCAATTGTACTCAAAGAAAAACAAGTAGGTTCAAGTACTCATTTAAAAGTATATTTTTTACTGTGTAGAATCTCAATAGCTAGATTACCATATAACCAAGGGAATGGTTATTTTAAGAAAGGACCAGACTTCGGTTCGATGTAAAGTGCAGCAAACCTAAGTTATGTGGTCCTTTGGTCCACCGACTTGTATTCGAAGGCTATGGACGATTTCACGAATCAGGGATAAGTCAACAAAAACTTTTTAATATTGATTATTACAGAAATATTAATATTAATTTTACACAAATACGGATTAAGATAATCCTTTTTTTTAATATAAAATGTCCTGCTTTTCCTTTATTTTTTTTTGACATGCTATCTAGTCAGTCAAAGATCTGATTTTAGTATTTCTCTTCACATCTCAAAGGTTTATACTTTGTTCGGTAAATTTAAAATTTCAAAGCTAAAATTATTTATTATTAGGGAGACTTAATATCAAATGAAAAATACTGGTGTGATGATGGATTAAGTATATTTTTAGAATTGACATTGTTATTACTACGCCAGACAGTATAATGGCTAAAACTATCTTTTAGTACTCAAAGATAATTTATATTTTAGCAAATACGAGATATTTTTAATACATTGTTACTTTTAATGTATTCAATCATAACTAATACAGTGAAATATGTTATTGTTATTTTGCTTTGAATTCTCCTTACTGTCAGTATATTTGAAATATATATAGAAATAAATCTGGCATGCAACAAGTACAGCTCACTACTACTTATTAAATTTGGTATTCAGATAGTGCTATTTTCTATTAAAAATTAACTATTGAATAATTTTTAATTTTGAAATATTGGTATGTTTTTTATTTAAAAAAATTATAAAAGCTCGGATAATTGATATTATGATATTCTGCGTAACTAGTTTCATTTTTTTAGGATAAGGCATATTATGTGCTTGTTAATTAAAAGCACCAGTTGTAAATCCCATTTATTAATCAAGTTTAACAATTAAATCATTTAACTAAATTTTTGGTATTAGATATTTAAAAAAATATTAAAATTATTCTTAGCAAACTGAGGCCTTGCAACAAAACGTATTATTTATTACAAATTTTTTGTTTTAAATAAAGCTATCTGGAAGAATATCGTCTAACAAACGTATTGTATGAAAGTACTTAACATCTTAACATTCTTCGAAACTTTCATATATTGATTAATTTCAATCAGGGTATTTATTATTGCTTGTTCTTCAATGTGGTATGGCGTTTTTACTATGGTTTCCCGAAAATTAGTGTATGTATAACTGTTGATTTTGTGCAAATTTGAGAAAAATAAACTTTTTTCGAATGCAACAATTATTTAGAAATTTTTTAATTACATTATCATGGGTGTCTTATGTCCGATTTTTACGTCACACCTTAATTTCTGGAAATTTGATTAGTACTTACAAAAAACTATCTAAAAATCAAAATATTTGAGCGATCTGATCGTCATATTGATCTGTGAAAACCGTCTAAGTTAAGAAACAAACGTCAAATTACGAAAAAATTATTTAATTTTATTGATTTACACTATTTCAATCAGTTCAGGAGTTTTAACTTTTTATTTGTGATATAGCTTTGGAAAAATAGAATATATTAGTTGCCTAAACAAACTTAAAAACACCTAGAAGTAGTTAACGTTAAGATTTGTATGAAAATCGGTTAGAAATTCTTGTAACAGCACACATTTAAAAACATTTACTTCAATGCCCAGTGACTATTAATAAACCAATACAGAAATGGTAACTAATATATACCGCATGGTAATTTAAATTTGAGTTTAATATTATTTAATAATTTCGTTTCTGAGATTTTATAATGAAAAATCAATTTGGAATAATGTGAACTATCTTTTTTTTAAAAAAATGAATAAACATAAGTAAAATAGCTAAAATTAATTCATTACACGACTATAAGAGTAAACATTTTTTTATTATGTTTAATTAAATATAATTTAAAGAAAAAAAATCCCAGTTTTTAGGTCACTTTGAACGATTTTCTCTTTTCCTAAAGAAAAAATATAACACACATATCATATTGTTCCTTTTCCATAAAATAGTTAGCAAGAGCTTAAAGCTAATTTTTCATTCATTATAAAGAGGCAAAAAGTATAGGAACTGAATTTGAATTTTGTTATATTTTGGTAGCTATATTTCTACTTATAACAAATTCTGTTGAAGTGTTTTCTTTTTTTCAAGTTTATGCATGAGTCAGTAATATTTTAATTGTAAAATTTTAATTACATTCAAAGTTCTAGGATAACACATAAGTCTTTACTTTTAAACTAAAGTATATTTTACTTTAATTCAATTCTTCATTAAAAACTTCAAGACATATTTTCTTGCGTTTTGACATTATTATTATTATTTTCGAAACATATGCACTAAGAGATATGCTCTTCATATGCCCTAAACAAACACAATTTCAAAAAGAGAGGCAAATCAACGAATTTTGTATTTATAATCCGTAGATTGTAGTGGAGAAAAATTATCCCTTATTAATAAGAAGAAGTTTATAAAGATATTATGAAAGAACACCTGGATAGAAACTTCAATTGACTTGTGAATTTGAAAAACAAGTCCAAAATATGAGTAAGGAATAACAATAAGTGACATTTAAATTTTTAAAAATTATCAGTTTGAAAATTAAGAAATCAATATTAGGGATATATATTTGGTAATAAATTGTCTAACGTTTACAATTAATATAAAAGTAACCTGATATGCATTTGCCTTATGAGAAGTTAAATAAAAAATATTTTATGAAAAAATTACTTAAAAAATATTTTATAAAAATTAATTATTTTTTTTTATAAAAAAAATATTTATAAAAATTTATTATTTTTTTTATCAAAAAAATATTTATAAAAATTTATGATTTTTTTTAATCAAATTTATTTTTCAAAAAATTATTTAAAAAATTTTTTTATCACAAATTATTTAAAAAAAATAATTTAAAATTTATTATTTATTTTATCAAAAATTTGTTTAAAAAATTACTTTAAAAAATAATTTATCAAAATTTATTACTTTTTTATCAATTTTTTTTTAAAAAATATTTTATCAAAATTTATTACTTTTTTATCAATTTTTTTTTTAAAAATATTTTATCAAAATTTATTATTTTTTTTTATCAAAAAATATTTATAAAAAATTATTATTTTTTTTTAATTAAAAACTTTTTTCCAAAAAATTACTTTAACTTCTACGTAAGTAGTTTAATCTAGTCCAACTTTTCCGCTAATTTTATATCGCTTTAAGATCGGTGCTCTAACTCTTACTTTAAATTAAAAATAAACATTTGAAATTTCTTAAACTTATAGAATTTACTCTAAAAGTACAGTCGTTTGCAACGTATGCCTGTAATACGTTAGATACGGTTATAGGTGAGTGTATTCATCGACAAATATGAGAGCGGATAAGGTTATTTCATGTAATGTCGAATTTTTTATCCGTTATCAAAAACAAAAAAAATTCTTTGGGTGTGAGTAATAAGTCAATCCAGTGAATTGTCCAATCGATAATTAGTTATAGAATTTTGTTCTTAATTAATCGATATTTTTTTATGGAAAATTCATCATCCGTACCACACTGAAGAGCACGTAATTGAATGAAAAACAATTTAGGAATGAGCCTCACTGATGCCGTAATAAATTCTATTTAAAATACCAATAACCTTATACCAATCTGTTCGTAAGTTAACCGAGATCATATATGCAAATTTAGGAGAATTCAATTCAAAAGAAAGCTTTTAGTCTAAAATAGACATTTCATTTATTATGAATAACTAATATTTTTTTCTAAAATATACTTTTTTTTGTTTTTCATAAATAGATATACTTCCTATATGTCAACCAGGTGATGATATTTGTGAATCAAGACGCTATAAATATGACTTTTTATTATTGTAACATAATTTGGTTATTTAATCCTAATAAACAAGGAAAGACTTTTCAAATTGATTCGTCTGATTTTTTTTTTGTTGTATTCGTACTTTATATTAATTTATACAATACAAAGTACTTTGGAAGTACAAACGCATATGTGTATATGAGAGAATTAAGGGATAACACTACAACAACAGTGTCGTCAAAATCGGACATAAGTAGAACGTGTAACTTTTGTCGTTTGAGTTCGTTTCCATTTCCTACTCGAAAACTGTTTTATTTACTACATAAACGTTTTTTTGGATGTTCTTGAAATGAAGTCAATAACATTCTTAATAAAACTGCAAAGGTGCAGCTTGATTATTGTCTCATGTAATTTCGGAATATGTAGTACAAACGCCAACCACACCACATTGAAGCAAATCAATAAGAATTATCGAGTTTGAGCTATTTTTTATCGGAACTATCGCAATAATATTAATTCAAAGGGAAATATTGTGAGTCTTGAGTTCAAACCTTGAAAAATCTTCTTTTAAAGAACTATCGAAAATAGAACTAACAAAATGTCCCCATATAACTTTTTCCATTTCATTTAGTAGCTTTAATAATATTCCATTCAAGTAAATTCATTGAATTGCTTTAAGGAACGGATATTCAACAGTAATACTATAATTGAATTTGCACTATAGTTAATTAAGTTATATTTTAGAAATAATATTTTATTTGACCCATATAATTATAGGATATGTATGCATCCAAAGCTTAATTATTTTTTTAAAAAGTTCAGTATCTTGTTTTTAAACTTAAAAAGAAAAATAGCTCTTAACATTGCTAATATAAACAAGATACCATTGTTAATACAAACAATATAACATTGTTAATGTAAACAAAATAACGTTATTAATATAAACAAGATAACATTGTTAATATAAACAAGATACCATTGTTAATATAAACAAGATACAATTGTTAATATAAACAAGCTTACATTGTTAATACAAACAAGGTAACCTTTTTAATATAAACCAATTAACGTTATTAATGTAAACAAGATAACATTGTTAATATAAACAAGATACCATTGTTAATATAAGCAAGCTTATATTGTTAATATAAACAAAATAAAGTTATTAATATAAACAAGAAATCATTGTTAATATAAACAAAATAAAGTTATTAATATAAACAAGAAATCATTGTTAATATAAACAAGATACCATTGTTAATATAAACAAGCTTACATTGTTAATATAAATAAGCTTACATTGGTAATATGAACAAGGTAACCTTGTTAGTATAAAAATATAACTTTGGTAATACAAACAATATAACATTGTTAATATAAACAAAATAACATTATTAATATAATCAAAATAACGTTATTAATATAAACAAGATAACATTGTTAATATAAACAAAATACCATTGTTAATATATACAAGGTAACCTTGTTATTATAAACCAGATACCATTGGTAATACAAACAAAATAGCGTTATTAATATAGTCAATATAACATTGTTAATATAAACAAGATACCATTCTTAATGTAAACAAAATAGCATTGTTAATATAAACAACATAACATTGTTAATATAATCAAGATAATATTGTTAATATAAACAAAATCATTGTTAATGTAAACATTTTATTGTTAAATTAGTCTTATATATACAAAAAGGATAACATAGCTACAACATGTAGAAAAATTTAAAATATACGTATATATTTTTAATCATCTGAAATAGCATTTTTACGATTCTGAAAATTGGTAAATAAACTAACGTTATTTTTTTAAGAATTAAAAATAAAATACATTATTTTTGTGATTTAAAAATTTGAGTTTCATATTATATTTCTAAAAGTACTATATATGTTTTCTATAGTATAGATCTGTCTTACCCATCTTACACGCGAAGAAAAAGTTACGTACAAAAGAAAGAGAATTTCCTGTAGCACTGACGAATCGTCCCTTCATTTATTAAATATCCACTGATTTGTTTAAAAGAATCATTGCATAATGAAACTTTTTAAAACGTATTTCCAAGATCTAGCTAGAACGCCATGGTCGGTAAGGCGCGGGTACCATACGATATACTCGCGAGTTCGAGTCCTGAAGGGGACCGTTAAATTTTTTTTAATGCATGTGCCTTAAAGGGGCCAAACAGCTAGTTTCTTTTATTTCAATTAACGCATTGATATTAATCTGGGCATATTTTCTAGAAGTTGTAATGTATAAAGAAAATTGAATTATATAAGTACGACCAATTATATTTTCCGAATAAAATATATAAATGGATCCATAACTAATTTTCCTGTTTTTATAAAATTGCCAAATGAATATTTTAGCAAATTTGAAAAAATAAATTAAACAAAACACTAAGCCTGGTTTTTTAAACATTACAGTTAAAATTAGATTTACATTTAATTTATGTCATGTATGATGACCGATTCAGTGTTCTGCTGATATATTATTTAGTTGCAATATGTTTTTAAAAGAAAAAATACATCTTGATTTATTAAAATCTGAAAATTGTTTTTTATCAAAACTAATTGTTTAGGGTAAATTAAATCAATTAAACTCAGTAATATTTTTTTTAACCTTAACAAGGTATTTTGTTCTTGTTCATGAAGCTAAAATAATACAAATTCACATATTGGTATGATCAACCTTTAAAAAAATTAAACTATGGATGCCAAATGTATTATTATAAAATTTGCGTTAAGATAATTCATATTAATAATTTTTTTTATACTTGGCAATTTCGATTATAATATGATACTAAAGTTACAAATTTAGTTTTTCAAAAGTTGAGGAATTTTTTCAATTTTTAAAGTAACAAATATATTTTCCTGAAGTGACTCGTTTTTGAATTCAAGAAATTTCTTAATAAGTATCATTCAATTAATAGTAATAGTTCCTGTACATGAAAATTTGAAATAAAACATAATTTGTGGGGTTTTTGTTTGGTTTAAAAATAAAAAAGTACATTTACTAGAAACATACAAATATACACCAATTAATACTTAACAGAAAAAATTATTTATATTAAATTGATTGAAATCGATCTTTATAATAATCATTCGGCATTTTTTTTCGTATTAACTGAAATTTTATATTTAAAAAAGTTATTACATGCTTGGAAAAAGGTAAGGTCAAAAGTTTTAGGGAAGTGATTACAAAACAATTATAAGATTTGCCAGCGAATATTACTCATATTTGTTTTTAAGAATACCCAAAAATGCCATTTCTTATCAAATATTTATACAAACTGAAAATATTTAAAAAATGAAAATGATGAGGCTGATTTTAAATTTCTACTTATGTTCCGTTTTAGAATCACTGTTTTTGTACATTGAAACTGCATGATATTTCTGCTACATGATACATTGCACGTGTTTGATGTTCATGTTACATGATACATTTAATATTCATGATATTCATGTTACATGATACAAATAACTGCACGATATTCCTGTACATGATACATTGAACGTTTTTGATGTTCATGTTACATGATACATTTAACCTTCATGATATCATGTTACACGATACATTCAACTGCACGATATTCCTGTTACATGATAAATTTACTCTTCATGATATTCCTGTTATATGATACATTTAACTGCACGATATTCCTGTTACATGATAAATTTAATCTTCATGATATTCATGTTACATGATAAATTTAACTGCACGATATTCATGTTACATGATACATTTAACTGCACGATATTCCTGTTACATGATACATTTAATCTTCATGATATTCATGTTACATGATACATTTAACTTGCATCATATTGCTGTTACATGATACATTTAACTTGCATCATATTGCTGTTACATGATACATTTAACTTGCATCATATTGCTGTTACATGATACATTTATCTGCACAATATTCCTGTTACATGATGCATTGAACACGTTTGATATTCCTGTTTCATGATACATTTAACCTGCACTATATTCCTGTTACATTGAAACTGCATGATATTTCTGCTATATGATACATTTAAGCTGCTTGATATTCCTGTTACATGATACATTTATCTTCAGGATAGTCATGTTACATGACACATGTAACTGTACGACATTCCTGTTACATGATACATTGAACATGTTTGGTATTCCTGTTACATACCACATTTAACCTGCACAATATTCCTGTTACATGATGCATTGAACATGTTTGATATTCCTGTTACACAATACATTTAAACTGCACGATATCCCTGTTACACAATACATTTAAACTGCACGATATTCCTGTTACATGATACATTGAACTTGATTGATATGTCTATCACATGATACATTTAACCTTCATGATATTCATGATATATGCAACTTTTATTCTGCACTATATTCCTGTTACATGATACATTTAACCTGCATCATATTCCTTTTAAAAACGCATTTAGAATCCAGGAGAAGAACAATAGAGGTCCATCAAAAATGATAATGCAGAAAACTTAAAAACAAAGTTTTTGTGTCTTTTAGGCCCATACAATACTTTAATACTTTTTATTGACCCTTATCATTCTGACCCTTTCAACATTGACGAAATGAGTGTAAGAATCATACAGCTCCATTTTTTTAAAATTATTCAGGAAGGACGAAATATATTGTACGTTTTTTGCATCATATAATACAAACGTACAAGTACAAATAACATTTTCTTTTATATGAGGCGTTCAGAGATAAGTTGGTTCAAGTCCAAAAGTATAATAAAATTTGTTTGTAGCGGATTAATACTTGTTACTGCTGTATATTTTCTGAGCCATAGTGAACCAAGTCAATGCTATTGCTATTTTCTAACAGATGGCATTATTATCCTCTACATCACTTTAAGATTCAACTAGTGTTAATAAACTTTTACCTTGATTATCTCAAACCTATAACTTATGGACTTGTTCCACTTTATCTCTGAACGCCTCATATATCTATATCCATTGCTTACAGCTATCTGGTTTTTGCAGATAGCTGTAAGTAGCTTTTCTAGTATTTTTGTAGCGAAGCTGTCAACCCTCCGACACAAGATCACTACTTTTTTACTTTTCTTTGTCAAGTCCATCGCATGGGTTCAAATAATCAATCCTCGGATTAGTAGCTGAACGTCTTAACCGTTCGGCCACGGAGGCCCCGGTAAAGAATTAGAGACAACGTTTTCAGGTCTTTCCTTTGGGATTGGTACCGAACAGTCGCCGAAAGCTCATTGTACAGCTCTAGGGAGCCACTCGTTCAACTAATATATAAACCAAGCTCAACCTAAGGAAGCATAACCACAATACATACAGCGTGCACCAGCCTTTTTTACTCAATGGATTCTACACTTAAGACCGAGTACATAAACCTTAAGTTCCAATTAGCATATCACGGTTTTCTAAATTTAGGAATTAGCGCAGTTGCTTATGTTGTCATTTTGGGGGTCCGCGGAATTTTTAAGGAAGGAATATAGTGTGTGGTATGGATGGATAGCTTATAAGCTGTATAACCACGTTCCATCGGGTGTTTTGTCTGAAAATGTGGCCGATAGCCGCTGTGATGTCATAATTCCAATATGGCCGCCACAGCAAGTATTCATTTATTTTTATATTAAATTCATATAATGGCGATTTTAAGGTAATTGTTTAATATATACATTATTTCGAATTATATAAAAATTAATAAAAAGTTGTTTAAAGAAGGTTATTGGAAATTTTTCGATATATCTGTTAGTTTTCGAGATCTGATTTCATAGAATGTGGAAACCAAAAAAATATGTGGTGACTAATTTAACAATGATGAAATAATTAATCAGTATACTTAAAAAACTAATATTTCCTGAAAAATATATGTTTGTAGAAAAATGTGGCCGAGAGCCGCTGTGCGTCATAACTCCAAGATAGCTGCCAAATTCATAATTCGTATTTTTTCAAATAATTCTTATTTTTTGCCGGTTTTAAGCTAATTGGTTAAGATATTTTTTATTTATAATAATATATTAAGTTAAAAAGATGATTACAGTTGGTAGTTAATGATATTATTTATATATCTAACAGTTTTAGAGAAATGGTTTCATGAATTAAATTTTCAACTGAAAATGTAATAATTATTATATTAGGTATGAATAAATACTTCTTATCCTTTAAAAACCTTATCTTCACCTCTAAAAATATAAAAAACACTTGTATATTAAATTATCTAGGGCAATGTAACTTGGGGTTACTTGGACATAAATCAACGAAAAAACAACTTTTAAATCACACCTTAGTCTGCTGTCATGAAAATAGAGACATGATTCACTATATATCCAACAGATATTGACACTAAAACTAGTGCCTGAGGCAGTAAGCTATGTTGCTGCTCTGTCGGTCTGTTTCTAGTGCAGATTACGTTGCTTTGAGGTAAAAACACAAATATGTGTGAACTATTAGCTTTTACTTTAAGTTTTTTACACACTGTAGTCACAGGCAAGGTAATGAGAAATTTATATTTCATATATATTCTAAAGAAAATAACAGTAGTTTTACCTAGATAGAGAACCACTTAACACAGTAAAATTTGTAAATAATGAATAGTGTGCTAATGAACTAAAAATGGTGTTACTTGGTCACAGCTAGGAAGTGAATCAAAGTAATCCTTAGTGGCATATTTAATAATAAATTTTCACATATATCATATATTATTTTTTATATATTATTTATATTTTAGGCATATTTAATTTTAAATTTTCATCATAAAAATAATTAATATTATATTTCACCATAACTGTGTGCATGGCACCTACCAAAAAGGTTGGGAACGCCCTAGAAAAAGGATGTTTTGTACTACAAGTGGGGCCACAGGCGTAAATTTTTCAAAATTTAGGGGGAAAACAGCGCAAACAACTAAACCCAATACCCAAGTCATAGGCGTAAACTTTTACGCCTATGACTTGTGCGATATAATAAAGATATTTAGTACCACAAAAACTAATGAAAAGGGGGTTGTTTTCAGTTCCAATGTAAAGTAGATTTTTCCTATATTGTTGTCATTAGTAGAAATAGTTAGAAAGATATAAAGGGGCGCCAAAAAAAGTACATTCAACATTACAGAATTTCTGATATAATTTTGATGTATTTTTAAATTTAATGTCAATTTACATAAACATTCTTAGAATTACGATGTCCTTAAGTGTTTTATTTTCATATCCTAGGTCCTACTTTTTTATCTCATGGAAAATGAATAGCTTGGTCCAAGTAACCCCAACCCGGGGTTATTTGAACTCAAATTTTTCTAATTTATTATACATATGAAAATAATTTTAGTTTGAAAAAACTTAGAATCTTAGAAAAACATCACAAAAGTAGTAACATTTAAGTTAGTAGCATAATTAATGTTTTTAAGGCTATCTTTTGGTAAGAAATGTACAAAAATGTTCACTTTTTAGGTTCAAGTAAACCCCAGTTACGGTACAATTTAAAAGAGATGCTTAAAAAAATATTAGGGAAGTAAACTGGGAGACTGACCAATCCATTAACGTATGATGGGAAAAGACTCCATATTTCAACAAAGGTCATTTTTTAAGGAAACCATTCGAAATGAACAAAAGAATTCAAATAAATGAAAGAGGAATTCAAATGTACCAAATAATAAAAACAATGTTAAAATCATCATGTTCCATTAATGATCAATAAATGATAGGGTTAAAGGGCCTTCGGCCCTAGGCACCTTAAATATATAAATTCTCGCGTAAATGTACCAAATAATTCGGGAAAAATGAAATAAATCACACAGTTGCATCCTTTGGACGCCAATGAAAAAATAAAATTATGTATATATGTCTAAAACTATCAAAACAATGGTATCAGGAACTATAATAGATTTGAAAGCAGAACGTACATTGGTCAAACGTTTACTAATTGTTTCAAGAAGTCGAATCGACATTAATTTATAATTAATGAAGATATTTGAAGAGCAACAGCATTCTGACTGTAAGAAAATTTCAGAAGGTACAGATTTTGCAGATGAAAATATGACGTCTCCAAAACCTTTAATACCTAAATCCTTTTCTGTAGCTATCTTTGATGGCATGACTGAATTGCAAGATCTTCACAAACCGTCATATGTGAAAAAATGCTATGACCTTGTAATTGAGTTTAACTAAAAAATATATATAACTTTACCTGTTAAAGTAAATGAAACGCATCTGATGTTCTACACATATCTAGAGAATTCGCTTAAGAATAGTACGAAATGAAAAAAATGCTGAAAAAGCTACTAATGTACTCTACCGATATAAAAAAAAATGACGATCAGATCCCTCTTTTCTCATTATAAAACTAAAGATAAACTAAGCGCCTACCTTTCAAATAAGGCAGCAATACATGTTCTAAAGATTAAAAGAAGACTAATTTTCAGTTGAAGAAAATAGGCCAAGTTATGAAATGGAGATAATGTTAAAAGTATTGAAAATACACAAAAGGAGGCAGATACAAAATTTATTCTACACTCTTTGTACATATCCCATTTTGCAACTACAATCCCACATTTCATGCGCTTTCTGGATGTGTTATTAGAGGATCCTTAAAAACAAAAGGGTAGTTATCTTTCCGGAAAGCTTCTCAGGCTGCTGAAGAGGAAGTTTTCGAGGCATTGTGACGGCTTGGAAGCACAAAAAGAAATTAAAACATAATATGACCAATGCACAGAACGATTCATGTGCAATGTATATTTACCTGGGAAAATAAAGATATTGGTGAGCTGCGTTGGTGATGATTACTAAAAAAGACGTACATAATGAAAATCTACCGCATAAGGGTCCATTGGAGTAATGAAGTAATGGAGTAATGAAGTAATGGAGTAATGAAGTAATGAAGTAATGGAGTAATGAATGTAAGTAAAGAATGAAAAGGAATAAATGTAAAGGAATGAATGTAAGTAATGAAGTAACGGAGTGAAAACGTGCTGATTTATAACATCCAAATATCTTACAGCCGTCACTGCATTTAAATAAATTGATTTTATAAAATTTTGCAACATTTCACTACGCCTATCCGTGTATTACTTTAAGAAGAATATATAACTTAGATTTTATTTTTGCTGAAAAATATATTCTTGACATTGCATACCACTTTATTCTGCCAAATTCTGAAATTTGACCCTTAAGTGGAACCAATATACGTATAATTTTCAGTTGACGAAGTTAGAAAATTATATATTAAATAAATAACCCAATTTGTCGAATTACTCATAAAATTATCGATTTCCCAATTGTTTTTACTCTTGGGTCACAAAAATTCTCTGACCCGCCCTGTGCAATTGGTATGTCGTAACTCTGACAACAGACACTGTGCTGTAAATTGCATATGCTAAGATCAGTGTATAAGATTTACAAAATGGTGCATGTGCAGCGGAGAAAAGAGCATGTGAAAACATCGATTATGGAGACATTAAGCATGAATCAGATTCAGATGACGACCTTAAAGCCTTAATTTATCTCATTTTTTTTGAACAAATATGGAAAATACAATTTTTTTTAAATATACTAAGAAATTATTTCATCATTGTTAAATAGGTTATCACAATTTTCAGGTTTGCACATTACACGAAATCATATCTCGAAAACTAACAGAGATATCGAAAATTCTCCAATAAACAAATTGTTTTTAATTTTATATAATTAGAAATAATGTATATATTAACCAATTACCTTAAAATTAAATAAGGAATGAATTAAATTAATATAAAAAAAATGAATACTCGTTATGGCGGCCATCTTGGAATTATGACGTCATAGAGGTTGTCGGCCACATTTTCAGACAAAAACAAAGTTAATTAACTTCTCACTAGATCTACACAGTGGGCTATTGTCGACGGTTCGGGGTCTATCTCGAAGGAAAGACCCGGGAACACATACACATTCATACATGCACCTCGTTATTTTAGAACCATGGTCAGATGACCGGCTCTCGTATTGAGATTTATCACAGCCACAAATACATTAACACATACATTCATAATTGCACCTCGTTATTTTATAACCAATCCCAGATGACGAGGAAACACTCAAGCTGGCTCCCCACGCTTTCAATAGACGTCGGGGTTTTGGACCACGATCAGATTTATCGTGAACCAGTCCCGTATACACACCGGTATAATTTATTGGATGGTCTGGACGACTTTCTAGTGTTTATGTAGCGAATCTGGCAATTCTCCGATCACAAGATCACTACCTTTCTCTGTCAAGTCCATCACACGGGCTCGAACCAGCAATTATCTGATTACCAGTTGAACGCCTTTATCCACTGGATTATCGAGGGCCTCCATGGTAGTTAAATGCCATCTTAAGAGTTATGTGCCCGGTCAGCAATCTTAGGCAAACTAATACCACTTGTGTATAACCCTATTTACAAAATAATACTTTTAAACGTCTCGATTAAGGTGGGACTTGTATAATTTGAATACATGACCTCTAGTCACATTGGCAATATTACGTACCAATGCCTCCACATCACCCAATTTGATAAATTTGAATAACTGAATTAGGTCCCCTCTAATCTTTCTCTCCTCGAGTGTACATATTTAGAGTTCTAAACCTCTCTCTATAATTCTCTTCCCGAAATACTCTGGATCATTTCCGTAGCTCTGTGTTGAACCCGTTATAAATTATCAATATCCCTTTTAAGATGATCAGAATTGTATTGCATACAAGATTAGGCTTAACGAAACTCCTTTTCAGTGGAAAATTTACCCAGGGTGCCTAAATGACCTAGAACTTAAAATAAGGAAATTGTGCTACTGTTAGCTAGGTTGCATAAGTTGTTTGTTGAGTTTTAGACACTGCAAAAAACACATTCATAACTTTATTTTGAGGGTTGGTTGACACAACGCCGCACTGCAGCTGTACAATGAGCTTTTGAAGACGGTTCAAGGATCTATCACGAAGGAAGTACTCGGAAACCTGCCTCGTAATTTTGAATGAATCTTGGTCAAATAACGAGGGCAACACCTGAACTGGCACCCTACGCAACCTTGCCTATTTTATAAAGCTCGACTACAAACGACTACGAGTTCAAATTTAGTATAAGTACAACCGAAGATAATACTTAGAAACCACTAGCGAAACGTCACCTACCCGAGCATGTGTAATTACCTGTTATGCCGCAAACAGCATACTTCATACCACACGCGTTTTAAAAATTATTTCTCCATACCATAATCCAAAAGTGTCTTAGTCGACCACCAGATCTTTATTCTCTATGGAACACACGCTGTCTCATCCCAGATGTAAAGTTTAATGTATTTTTCTCATTATCTGGTCTTAGAAAAGTAACGTTGGGATACCTGCAGAGACGTGTTAAAAGGACCAGAAGATACTAATATTTTCACCAACTACTGTCATAAACTCGTGTTTCAATGCTAATGTAAAAGTTGTGTTGATAATTAGTTGAGTATCGGAACCTTCAATTACATGCTTGCAGACTATGTGGCTGCTGTGAATTTAGTCATCAGCATGGTTATTTAACAATTTTTTTTTTATTATTTGGTTTTTCCGATAATTTTTGTTGAAATACAGTAGAGTGGGCATCACTTTTCATCAAACAATATGGTAGATGACATTTTTTTGCATTGTCTTCAAAATATCACAGAATATTTAGTACCTCCGCTTGATTTCTTATCAGGGTAACTGTCAAATACCAATTGTATTTGACTTAAATTTCGAACGAAAACACCACATAACTGTCATAAATAGATTAAATGAGGGACCACTGACTCATATAACTCTATTCAACAAGTGTTCTTCGTCAATAACGTACACACTATTTTTAAAATTGATTTCCAGTGGACATGGCTGGAAACTCTATACAAAGTGAACTTAACATTTTCACATTCCGTCCTCTAAAGAAGGAAAATACACAAAATCCTCTACAATACATACACTACATCTTTTCTTGAGTAGAAAAAATTAGTTTTTAAGATATATGAACAATAATAATTCGTGTATGAATTTCCCCAAATTTTTTTTCTCTGATTATCTTATTGAAATAACTTTTTCACGTGGGCTAACTTAAAGAAAAGTAAACCTAAGAAAGCTAACTGAAAGTTAAGTAAACTTAAAGAAAGCTAACTAAAAGAAAAGCTAACTGAAAGAAAAGTAAACTTAAAGAAAGCTAACTGAAAGAAAAGTAAACTTAAAGAAAAGTAAACTTAAAGAAAGCTAACTGAAGGAAAAGTAAACTTAAAGAAAGCTAACTGAAAAAAAAGTAAACTTAAAGAAAGCTAACTGAAGGAAAAGTAAACTTAAAGAAAGCTAACTGAAAAAAAAGTAAACTTAAAGAAAGCTAACTGAAAGAAAGAAAAGTCCCTACCTGTGGGCTAATTACTAAACGAAGGGAGAGAAAATGTCGCTTTGGGAGGTAGGACAAAATGTTCTCAAAGCATAGTGGTAGGAAGATTTGCCTTACAAAATTTTGCCAAGGAGGCGTGTAACTGTATGACGGAGGAATGATTGACAATTCTTCCTCAAAGCAGGTAGAGCCGCAGATTGAGGTAAGGTCATTTGAGGGCTTGAAAATCTGAACAGCCAAGCTGAAGACGATCTGTAGCAACCATTAGTCAAGGGTCACGTCAGAAACCATGTAATAACCTGTTCTGCTGCAAACGGCGTATTTCAGACCTCACATGCTTTAAAAATCCCTTAACACCCTCTCCGTAGTCATAATTGTCCCAAGCCCATCTCTAGACCTGTAAAATTCATGGGACAGATGTCTACACGTAAAAGTTAACATAGGGCTTCGATTAAAATCGGTACTATTGGGTTTAAAAAGAATTGCCTAAACCAGAGAAGATATTTCTTAAACGAATTGCTTGGTAAAGAAAAGTCAGCCTCATTGAATTAAGATGGGGTCGCAAGTAACGTAAGCATTCCGATGCTAAAAATATGTCTGAAATCATATTTAAACTAAATAAGTTACTTAAAAAGATGTTTATTTGGTTTTAAAAGTTGATTGTTATCGAAATGATGAATAATAAATTGCAAAGGACTTTTGTCCGGCTAAATTCGCGAAATGTCACAATTTGCGAAAACATTTTACTATAAATAATTGAAAGCTGGACAGAGAAAATACACTAACTGCACTGGTCTATTGTACTTTAACAATTCGTCTGAACAAGTAGTCGTAGTCGTAATGACATAAATTGCGAGAAATATCCTCCAGTTTTTTTTGTGTGGATATTTATGTTTAATGAAAAGTGGACTGTTTACGAGTTAGAGGGGGGGGGGGGGGGGGATTGTCCTTTGTTTTATGCCACCAACGCAAATTCCAATTCGAGATCGAAAAGTTTAAATTCGTATTCACAATCAAAAAAATATATACGGGAGCCAAATTTTGAAACTGCTTCCCAATTTTCAGGCGGAATTTTTTTTCGGGTCATATATATACAACCCAAATGTACAGTTTTCGTAGACGTTTACATATTGATAAATAGCGGAAAATACAGGATGACCATGAAATAAGTTCCCCGGTTTTTAGAGACACCTGTGGCTGAAACTAATGAACCGAATTACACCAAACTTCATATTAAGAATATTAAAAGCACAGGAAAAAGATTTTCGTAAAAAAAAATAGTACCAAAAATCACCGATGGGGGGAATTTGGGTGCTGCCCAACTGGAAAACAGGTATCATATATCGCACCCTGGCAAGAAAAGTGACACAAGTCAAAAATGGCTATTTTGCGATTACGTCGTTGAAAAGTATTTATAATGTGCCCAGCGTGCATGAAAAGCGTCACATCGCTATCTCACCATTTATCCACCTGATGACACTTGTGTTAGTCAGTCACACTGCACCGAAGGGGGTTTTGGGGAGTCCGACCCCCCCCCCCCCCCAGTAATCGGTAAACCTAAATGTTGGGAATTTCAAGGTTTGGAAATACCCGAGTTCGGAAAATTTATGTCTGAAAGAAATTAATATTTTTAACAAATGAAAGCGAAAACAACAAGGTTATAATAGAAAAATTAGAAATTGTCCAATAAATGCTTTATCTAAATTAAGAAGCAATATTTTCAGATTTCCAGACAGACAGTTACTAATATAATACGTTATCCATTGGCGCTCAGATAAATGCTCGCATATGCTTTTTCAGTTTTTATTTTTGGAAAAACCAACAATACTTTAATACCTTTTTACATTGAAATGTAGTATTGCGCACCCTATAGAGGCCGAATGTCTGAGATTTTTGACATTAGTTCGATAATAAATCTTGTTTTGTTACTCTTTGTGATTTGCGGTTTTGTTCCGGTCGTAAGGGCCGTCGCGCCGGGAGATTTTAGAGGAGGGGGGGGGGGGTGGAGGTTGAGCCCCAATTATCTAAAAACCTTAAAAGTTGGGAATTTCGAGTTTTAAAAATCCCTGATTTGGGAAAATTTAAGCCCAAAGAAAATATTATTAGCAAATAAAAGCGAGGGAAGATTAGAAATTGCCCAATTTGTGAGATAAAAATTAAAGTAGACCTCTGAACGGACACTGCATTGGATGTCGCACTAGAGCTGCATATTGGGCTATTGGTTAGGGTGGAGCGAAAAAATCAAAATTTGATTAATGTAAAGTAATAGTGCGGAAAAGTTGTCTTTCGTATACATTATTTGTCATGTAAAAGGATTTTGATAGCAAATAATATCTAAAGGTTCCCCTCGGGCCTTGAAGTTTACCAATAATAGTGAAAAATTGAATAATGTTGTAGCGTAATATATGATAAGAAAAATGTATTAGAATTTAATACTGTGGACATTTTAGCTTTAATATAGGGTCATTTTTTTAAACATAAGCAAGTTAACAAGTTCTTACAATGTAAAAGATAATCTGAGGCTCCGCCCGGAGTACGAACTTTACAACATATGTTAAGTTTCCATATACTACAGAACAAAGGTAAAGTAAGTATGAAATTGTGAATACAGCTTAGCATTGTTCACACAAGTATCGCTTAAATCTAAAGATGTTAATAAAACATTCCTCTGTTATTCAGAACTAAAACTGTAACCACAATGCAAACAACTGAACATAGTTTAATGGGGTCACTTGACTTGATTATTGACGATATTCTGCTTTGGTATTAAATTGTGGCATAAGTTGTCTAGACTGCAATCTGACCCTAATAAATCCATCTCTCTTGCTTGCACCACAAACCGCAGCTGATGCTTCTGTAACTAATTTAACGCATCGTTCCACCAATTGAGTATGACATGGGTAGTTTGCAAAATCAAACATTTCAGGTACGCCACAAAGCACCATTTCTTTTAAAGATTCATCTTAAATTCCCATGGTAAACGGAGGTTCAGTTGTTTCCAAACTCTGTCAATATAAGAGAGTTCATGGTAGTCTTCAGCTTCGAAATTAAAAGTTGGAATTGTAAATTTACGGAGTCCAATGGATTTCTTTGCTCTTACCGCCAAGATCCTATGCAAACCAAGCTCCCTGGTGAATTTTCGATCATCTGTCATCATTGCTAATAGCATATTTTCTGTACTCCCAAAAAAACTCCTCCATTTCTTCCAGTATTTACGTTGGTTCCATCACATCCGACGGCTACAATATTATCAGCAGATTCGTTATCTAATAATTTCGTAAAAATCTGTTAAATAGTCAGTTATGCTCTTGGTGATGTTTTTCGCTGAACCACTGGATGGAGTTACATGCCCAAGATACTTAGATTCAGGTTCTTGCATCAGAGTAACGTGCTCTTCAACTAATCTTTTGCAGTACTTTCTTCCATCTAAACTTGCAAGTTTTAATGCCTTGTCATTTCTGCCATCGAAGTACAATCCACGTAGTATTGTCGGTCTTTCTGCATCCTGTATGTTCTTCCTTTTCTCCTTTTTCTCTAGCATGATTTTGCTGCGGTCAATCACGCTTGAAGAATCTTGTTCCTTAACTAAACCCACATCTTGAAGCACAGCACTTGATATTGCTGCTGCTGCTCTGTCAGACACACCGTATCTGTTACATTCCCTTGCCAATGTTGGTAAAGAAAGTCGCATTTGTTGTGAACTATGCCGTGGCTTTGCTAGTGAGTATGATGGTTCATTAACTGTTGCTCTAAAAGGTGATGTGTTTGAAGTAGAAGCCATACAAATGTAATCGTTTATCTCCATTTCAGATGAACTCGAAC
Source organism: Troglohyphantes excavatus (assembly GCA_963932185.1). Taxonomy (NCBI): domain Eukaryota; kingdom Metazoa; phylum Arthropoda; class Arachnida; order Araneae; family Linyphiidae; genus Troglohyphantes; species Troglohyphantes excavatus. Next base: position 67,015,732 of record OZ010670.1, read on the forward strand.
TTGAGAACACTAGTGTTGTACTTTCATTTCTTTTAGCATTTTTAGAAAGTCGAGCATTTTCTTGTGCTTTTCGTTCGGCCTTACGTCGGAAGACTTGTGTTGCGGTTGGGTCAATAACACTGATGACTATTCTTTTGACAGTTCTTTCGTCATGAAGAAATGCCTGTTGTTCAACAGGAACCTTACGATACTTTCCACAACAGCAAGAGAAAATTTCACATTTACAAGCCGAAATATCGAACAATTTTTGTTTAGCTTTCTCTCTGAATGCTTTGAACTTTACCTGGTAATGATCACTGATTTGTTTCCCTTTACGTGATTTTTTTAACAGAACTTTGTATTTAGTATGATATGAACGAATCAGTTAAAGAACTCGCATGTGGGTTACTATAGGTATTGAAGCTTTGATCCACAGTTCTTCTACCTCTAACGCTACTACCTGTGAGACTTCAGTTACGGTCGGTTCTTTCGTCGTTTCTTCTGGCTTTAAAACGTGCCTCATGTATAAATAATACTTTATCATGTCTTCATAGGTGGTCAAAACAATCTTACTAAACTTCTTCTGTGACCCAAACACAGGGCACTTTAATCCAGTTCTTGTTTTTGCTTTGCAAGTGGAAGTCATTTTCACAATTTAAACATGGACTCGACAATACACAATTCCGAAGTTAAAATACACGAACGTAGGCACACACTCGAGTAATGTATGTTTCTTTGTCTACCATCGCTAAAATGATACAAGATATGGAAATGAATTATAAATTGAATTAAGGTAGAATAAAAACGTATCAACGTCAGATTGTTATAAAAAAACCCAATTTTGTAGAATTCAAGGCCAGGGGGGAACCTCAAGATGAAAAGATAGAATAAAACTATTTTAGGTCTGTCATTATTATACCAAATGGCAACTTTTCCGCACTATTAATAGTTGAAATTCGAAAAAAAATATTTTTGCCTATACTTTCACTCCACCCTACTATTGGTGGCGGTTAGGGGCCCATCTTGAACGAAAGACCCGGGGACAATGCCTCGTAGTTTTGAACCATGGTCAGATAACGAGGACAACACCTGAGGCTTCCGGCGCCGTTAAGTTAGGACATTTTTTAAAAAAAGTTGTATCTTCAAGAAGTATTTCAAGTGACGCATTTGTGTATTAAATTAGTAAAACTTTTTCTGATTGTTTACGTATGTTATTGGATATCATTATTTTTAATAAAGAGAGTGTCCTCATATTTAGAAAAATGCCCAATTTTAGTTTATATTGCAGAATTACTTTGTAAATTTGTCCACTGCCAATTAAAATACACATTACTTGTGACGTCATCTAAATTATATTATTTTACCGGCCAAGTAGTTTGTTTATCTGCGATGTAATCTACTCCCCACTTCAGACCTTCTTAAATATTTGTTAAATTAAATATGATTGAAATTCGTAACCAAGAGCTTAATAAGAACTGTTTAATAACTTTCATATCTACTGAATAACCAAAAGACTTCCCTCTACCAAGCCACGATTCCTGCTATGCCACTAAAATTTCAGTATTCTACAACGAATAAAGAATAAGATAAAAGTTAAATCCTTTTTGAGTGTTTGTTCTTTGTTGTCAAAGTTATATTATGTGATTTAATTTTCAATTTATCATTTAAATAATTTTTAAATACTTAGAATTAAATTTGATATTTATAATAAGATGACTTTTACAATTTAAATGGAATTTATAGAAGTTCATATTTATGGGTCAAAGGTAAAGACATTCCTTTGAATGGGTTGCACAATACTATGCAATGTCGAGTCTTTGACTCCCACTATACTTTATACAACGTAGCCTTTATATTATTCTGTACCCGTTTTGGTCAACTAACGCTTATTATATCTTTAAATTGCCATAACTATTATTTTTTAACTAATTTATTTCGTAATTAGGGAGTGATTTACTAATTTTAAAAATAGTTATTGACTACTGTTAAAAGTAATTGTGGTGTTGTCTTGTAAGTCAACCCCTCACATGTATTATTTCTAATTATGGAAGCAATACTTCTTTTTATTCTGCAAAGTATATGCTTGCCGACCCCTCTTCTTTCTATGTTTACAGATATTGTTCTTTTCCAAGTATCTCGTACTTCTTCTCAGTGCACACTTTATGCATGATGTCGGGGTTTTGCAATGATTGGTCATTCCGTCACAGATGCTATTGTTTTTTGTTATGAATCCCTGGGAATTGAATATTTCTGCTATGCTTTTTCTTCCATTTTTTTTGGTTGAGTAACAACTGGCGTCTCCATGTCCAGACATTCTCCAGCATTTTGCTTTGTTTCAAACCCAGAAAAATAGGGCTCGTCGCCCTTTTGGTTACGCTATAATTCTTTCTATATATAAAAAAATAATAATATAACTAAGTGTCAATTTTTATTTTGGCGTTTTGATTGCTTCTCTGCTAATAAAATAAAAACCCTCGCACCTCGACATCATCTTCAACCTACTTGACAATAATAATAAAATGATGCATCTCTACAGAATTGGTTTGTACCCTTTATTTATCATCCTCTTTTATACTGAATTTTAATGATCAAGTTAATACTTTAGATTTGTATTAGTTTGCTCTTTTTTAAAATAATATAGTAACTTTTTATTTCACTAAGAATGCCTTATTGGTCACATGGGCACAACGCGTAGAATATGCGGCCATTAAGATATATCACTGGCCGTACATAATAATATATTAAAACAGTTATTCTAATATACCAACTATAAAAGTAGATATTATTTTATAAAAATATCCACCGTGACAGTAGTTAATGGCAATGATAACTGTTGCTGTTTAGATATTCATCTGCCAACGTATTTCTTCCCGTTTACTTAAATGAAAATTAATTTGTCAAATTTTTTTTAGTTAAAAGTTAAGGTTTATTGACGTATAATTCATATAGGCTTTTTGCATTAAATTCTCAATTAATGTAAAGTTTTCTGTCAGGAAAATTACAAATTATCTTCATATATGAATTATTTTCAAATAAAGTATTTTGCAATAAATAAAATGAATTGAAACAATATAAAAATATGTATCATAGCCTTTCTGCTGTTTATTTTAAGCTTTAATTCTACTTAATCTATAAAAAAAAAGATGAAAAATGTTGGTCACTTGGAACTGGAAATGTTTTGCAATGTTGAGTTGGGAATTTCGAATCTTTAAGTTAAGAAATTTCTTCATACATGAATTATTTTCAAATAAAGTATTTTGCAATAAATAAAATGAATTAAAACAATATAAAAATATGTATCCATAGCCTTTCTGCTGTTTATTTTAAGTTTTAATTCTACTTAATCTATATAAAAAAAGATGAAAAATGTCGGTCACTTGGAACTGGAAATTTTTTGCAATGTTGAGTTGGGAATTTCGAATCTTTAAGTTAAGAAATTTCTTCATACATGAATTATTTTCAAATAGAAGTAATTTGCAATAAATAAAATGAATTAAAACAATATAAAAATATGTATCCATAGCCTTTCTGCTGTTTATTTTAAGTTTTAATTCTACTTAATCTATATAAAAAAAGATGAAAAATGTCGGTCACTTGGAACTGGAAATTTTTTGCAATGTTGAGTTGGGAATTTCGAATCTTTAAGTTAAGAAATTTCTTCATACATGAATTATTTTCAAATAGAAGTAATTTACAATAAATAAAATGAATGAAAACAATATAAAAATATGTATCATAGCCTTTCTGCTGTTTATTTTAAGCTTTAATTCTACTTAATCTATAAAAAAACAGATGAAAAATGTCGGTCACTTGGAACTGGAAATTGTTTGCAATGTTGAGTTGGGAATTTCGAATCTTTAAGTTAAGAAATTTCTTCATACATGAATTATTTTCAAATAAAGTATTTTGCAATAAATAAAATGAATTAAAACAATATAAAAATATGTATCATAGCCTTTCTGCTGTTTATTTTAAGCTTTAATTCTACTTAATCTATATAAAAAAAGATGAAAAATGTCGGTCACTTGGAACTGGAAATTTTTTGCAATTTTGAGTTTGGAGTTTCGAATCTTTAAGTTGGGAAATATCTTGTTTTAACCCCCCCCCCCCCCAAAAAAATGTGTGTGACGTCCCTGGAGTCAGTTTTACTTTAGACTAGTTTATGATTCATCACGGCTTGAACAGTGTCACTTCAGCGTTGCTAATGGAAGGTATGTATGAGTCAATCAAGAAAAGCGGCACATTTTGAGTCGTGACACTTTTCACGTAGTAAGGCACGTGGAATGCAATGTTTGAAAGTGTCCTAATTCAAAAAGTGGGACTTTTCTTGAACCAATTATCTCTGAACGTATATTTTATACTGTGTTATTTTGACTTGTGCCAGTTTTCTTGATTAAGAGTATCAGTATTTTGTTGTTTCAGTATTCTTTTTGGTCTCAGCTTTGAAAAGCAAGAAAAGTGACATAACTCAAAGACCCCACATATATTTACCTGATAACACCTCACATTCGACAAGAGCATAGCTATAGATCCATATTACTATTCTAGAGAATATAATAGAATTTACTTAATATTTACCATATATTTAAAAGAAGCTTATACTATATCAATATAAGTTTTATAGAATTCTTAATTTTCCCAGCCTAAGCAACCTATTATCAAGCGGGGAACACCAAGTAGGTCAGGCTGGAGTGTGGAAGTTTTTTCCTGCCTCCTCTTCACCCTTTTTAATTCAAATGGTTTTATTAAAATCAGTACAGTTTTACAAGTTATTGTCTACTCTTTTGGATATTGATAACTGAAGACATAAAATTCTTGAGGATTGAAGACTCAGTTATTGTCTACTTTTTTTTGGGATATTGATAACTGAAGACATACAATTCTTGAAGATTGAAGACTCAGTTATTGTCTTCTTTTTTTTTTTGGATATTAATAACTGAAGACATAAAATTCTTGCAGATTGAAGACTCGGTTATTGTCTACTTTTTTTTTTGGATATTAATAACTGAAGACATAAATTTCTTGAATATTGAAGACTCAGTTATTGTCTACTTTTTTTTGTTGGATATTGATAACTGAAGACATAAAATTCTTGCAGATTGAAGACTCAGTTATTGTCTACTTTTTTTTGGATATTAATAACTGAAGACATAATATTCTTGAAGATTGAACACTCAGTTATTGTCTACTTTCTTGTTGGATATTGATAACTGAAGACATAAAATTCTTGCAGATTGAAGACTCAGTTATTGTCTTCTTTTTTTTGGATATTAATAACTGAAGACATTAAATTCTTGAAGATTGAAGACTCAGTTATTGTCTACTTTTTTTGGATATTGATAACTGAAGACATAAAATTCTTGAAGATTGAAGACTCAGTTATTTTCTACTTTTTTTTGGATATTGATAACTGAAGACATAAAATTTTTGAAGATTGAAGACACAGTTGTTAAAGAACTTTAAAAAAAATTCATTTAATTAATATTACCATGATGAGGAAATTAATGTTTGAGAAAATTGAAGAAATGAGTCTTGGACTCTTTGTTTAAAAAACTTGAGTTCACTTGTCATCTCGTTGATATCATTTTTAGGATTTAGCTTGTTTTAATTGAATTCCTCCGTTAATATGATTTCACAAAAATTAATTTTAAAGAATTAATGTAAGTTAGATGCAAATTCTTACCATTCATCTTTCCTTGAGAATTCAAACATTCAAATTAACCTTGTCTCAGATGTATAATCTTGCGAAAAAAAATTAACTTTACGTAGTGTTAGATGTAGTGTTTAACTTTTATTTTTGCCAACTTAAGATAACATAAATAGAACATCTGTAACCAACTTAAAATAACATAAATAGAACATTTGTCACCAACTTTAAATAACATAAATAGAACATTTGTCACCAACTTAAAATAACATAAATAGAACATCTGTAACCAACTTAAAATAACATAAATAGAACATTTGTCACCAACTTTAAATAACATAAATAGAACAACTGTCACCAACTTAAGATAACATAAATAGAAGATTGGGCGATTTTTATTTTTTGAATGACTGGAATTTGATGAATAGGTTCTTAACTTCCAATTCAGTATTTTCTTTTTGATTTTTATAGTCAGGTAATAATTCAGATTGTAGGTTATATTACTCATAGGACAAGGTACTTATACATACATAATTGATATCGTAGTTTTCTTTAATTTGATTTTGATCAATTTTGAGTAATATCACTTTTCTTGCCGGTGTGCGATGTATCATCACTTAAGCTTGAATCACTTATCCGTTGCCTAAGAATCTCGGCAAAAAAATTAAAGCGATTCACGTCTCACAAACTTTTTGAACATGCTATTTATATTTTATGAATTAAAAGTGTATTTTTGGATAAAAAAAATCGCAATGTGAAATTATTGCACATTTGAAAATGAATCTTTTATTTTTACCCTGGTTTTGACTTGTAACATCTTAAATTCCGGTCCCGATCAAAGGCATATTTTTAAATACTGTATAAGGTACATTGTGTAGGGTTGTTAAAGTCTAAGAGAACAAAACAACTACCTTCGAAATATGTGTCAGATATTCTACTAAATATATGTTTCTAAACATAATGTAAATACCGCAAATTCACTACAGTATACTTTTCTACATTGGTTATGTATTAATATAATATAATTATATAGTTAAAAAAAAACTTGAAAAAATAAACAATTTGTCACTAGAAAATGTACTCCATTCGTTTTCTATTCGTTGGAAGATATTCATAATTTTTTAAATGTTATAAAAATCGTCCGTGGAACGAATGCAAAATAGCATAAATAGAACTACTGTCACCAACTTAAAATAACATAAATAGAACATCTGTCACCAACTTAAGATAACATAAATAGAGCATCTGTAACCAACTTAAAATAACATAAATAGAACATCTGTCACCAACTTAAGATAACATAAATAGAGCATCTGTAACCAACTTAAAATAACATAAATAGAACATCTGTCACCAACTTAAAATAACATAAATAGAACATCTGTCACCAACTTAAGATAACATAAATAGAACATTTGTCACCAACTTAAAATAACATAAATAGAACATCTGTCACCAACTTAAAATAACATAAATATAACATCTGTCACCAACTTAAAATAACATAAATAGAACATCTGTCACCAACTTAAAATAACATAAATAGAACATTTGTCACCAACTTAAAATAACATAAATAGAACATCTGTCACCAGCTTAATATAACATAAATAGAACATCTGTCACCAACTTAAAATAACATAAATAGAACATTTGTCACCAACTTAAAATAACATAAATAGAACATTTGTCACCAACTTAAAATAACATAAATAGAACATCTGTCACCAGCTTAATGTAACATAAATAGAACATCTGTCACCAACTTAAAATAACAACTTATAATAAGCAAGTAATTTTTGTTGACGTTAATTAATAATTAACAAGCCTCAAAATATTGGATATAAGTTGTTTTCAGAAGGTTAGTTACAAAAACAATTTCTAAAAATTCTAATTTATTGTGTTTTTATGATTAGTTTAATGTTTTTCGTTATATTTTATACAAGTTACTAATTTGGCTGAAAAGTTTGGTATAATAATACATTTTTAACACACAAAAATTTGACTTGGAACTTTACAAAAATGGAATATGTACACTTGTGATTTGACTTTCCTGAAAATCGCTTTCGAAAATGTGACATTTTACCATACCTTACATGGTTGGGAGTTAAATGGTATCACGGCTTAAGCGACGATATGCTAAAAGTTGCGATATAATCTGAAATTAATTTAGTGTCGAAACGGATACGGGCATATATGCCCGTGTGTCTTCAGTTTTCCCAGCAATACACATAATATAAATATTTATGAATCTCATAATTAAATAAAAATAAATAAAAGGTTTGTAAATTTACCGTTTATTAACACAAAGAAATTTGACTTGGACCTTAAAAAAAATGGAATATGTACATTTGTGATTTGACTTTCCTGAAGTTCTCTTCCGAAAATATGACATTTTTCCATACCTTACATGGTTGGGAGTTAAAGGGTATCACTGCTTAAACGACGATATGCTAAAAGTTGACGATTTACGCTCAAATGAATTTAGTGACGTAACGGATACGGACATATATGTCTGTGTGTCTTCAGTTTTCCCAGCAGTACACATAATATAAAAGATCATTTCTACTGTGAACTATTTTCAAAATTAATGTATTGGGAGGACTTTTGAAATCGTAGGTTAAAAGTCACAATTACAATTTTACAGAGCATTAAATTTCCTACAAATTTCATGTATAACATATTGGAAAATTCTGAACATGTACTGAGATATAGGGCCGTAAAAATCTATAAAAATTTCAAAAAAATGAAAAAAGTCAAATATGTCGTTAGTTTTACTTGAATAACTTTTTTCTGTGCAGTTTAACGTAAAATGCATAATAACCAATCTTGTAGAGGATTAAATTTACTACAAGATCCATACAAAATATTTGTAATTACTACGAACAGATGCCGAGAAATGTTAAAATAACAATTTTGGTGAAAGTTGGTTGCAAACTGCAAATATCACCCTTTGTTGAAATTAGTATTCCTGAAAGTAATATCTTTAATCTATTATGTATGTAATATATACGTGTAGTTCACGTATGTAGTACATGAACTTGCATGCAATACATGAGATTTATGTCAAATTTAGGAGAATACAAAAACTTTACAATGAAAAACGCAAATTTTTAAAGCATTTACAAATACCTATATTTAAACTTAATACAATTTGAAAATGCATCTTAACTTTTGTTTTAATGATATATACAAAATCTCAAATTAAAAATCCATCATAAAGTTTTGTTGTTTTAGCACAGGTGTGCTTGATGTATAAAGTTCATTACTTCAACCAATAGGCAGTAGATCGTCAAACTCGTCTTCTTCCATGTTCAATTCAACCTCTGGTGCATTACTGCTGGACTGGAATCCACAATGAAGACATACTATGGAGCATAGAAGCACAGTTTTTTTTGCAGCTGCATTTGTTACGACAAGTCTTTTTGCATTGGCACGAAATCATGTTAAGCAATGCCTGTTGTGCTGGTTCTTTATTCATTGGAACTGGAGTTAGGCCACCAATATCCTTCTTCTTCCAGCCCCATTTGAGAGCGTCTTTTTCATACCACATCCAGGTTTGAATTTGCAGATAAGTTCTACATGCATGATATTGAACTGCATCCTTAGTTGGATGTAGTCAAGCCAAATTGAATTTTGTGTTTATAGCAGCTTTAGAAAAGCGAAGATACCGCAACTCATCTGTAAAAGTGTTTAGGTCACCGCCAAAAAGGGCCACAAGGAAAGTTTCAGTGGCTTCCGTGATGTTTTCTTTTTCTGCAACTGGATCTTTGAAAATGGTAATACTTTCATTGTGGAATACATCACTTTCTAATGTGGTACAAAACTTCATTTTTCCCTGCCCAAATAGAGCGGAGATTGTCGCAGCCACTTATCGCATGTAGAAAAATAATGTTTTCCACAATATTTTTATATATTTTGGAGTACAAGGCATCTGCCATGTTGCTCCTACCAGATTTGCAAAAGAACACATTGTCTGGTGCTAAACCCGTGACCAATACTAAAAGGTCAATGTATTCACCAATAACTACAACAGATTCGTATGCATCTGGGATCACAGAGGTGCTAGGAGTAACAGAAATGATCATTCCCATTGCATGACATGTACCTTCTCCATTCAGAGTGTTAACGTTGAAGTCAGCTTTATCAAAAATGAATTGGCAGAATGCATTTTTCTTGAGGGTTGTGTCCGCATGAAGTACAGCAGATAGCTCAAATCTAAAAACTCCCTCATAACTGGAAGAAAATTCCAAGGATGATAATAAGATGAAGTCGTGATCCAAATTTCTTGTACAAATAAGTACCTACTCCAGAGAGAAGGGATGACAAAATTGACCGTGATCTTACTGCGGCTATCACTGAATGTGACAATGTCACATTTAGTCCATCCAGCTGGCCTTTCTTGTCTTTCATAATCACACTTTCCATGAAATAAAGTAAAGAAGGTGGTATCACAGACTTCACATCCTGAAGGATGTAAAGTACGTAAGCTGCAACCTGAAGGATACGAAAACGTTCTTCTTCCAAGTTTTTTTTCCTTTCGCCGTACCAGTTATCCCTGAGAATTTTGTAACTAGTCTTTTTGAAACATATCACTGATGTATGGGGATGTGAGTCAGCAATCAATACATCATCTCCATATTGTTTCCGAAACCTCGCTTTTATAATTCTCATATCTGGACGAAACTCTCCTTCAATCTGATTAACCAAGTCTTCAAATGAAAACTAGCACCAGTAGAATCGGGTATCCAAAGTGTATTTTTTCTGCTTCTCCTCGAAATCCTTAGGTAATTCGTTTCCACAGAGGAAGCAGTGATGTTTGAAAGTGAAAACACATTCATTCAACGATCTACGGGATGGTCCAGGCGCAGTCTGAGAAGCTGCCCTTCGGAGGTAAGCTGCAATCAGCTTGTCATTATTAGTTCTTTTGGCATGAAGTATGAACCCTGACTTCGTTCACATTATTCAGAAAAGCAGAATGAGTTGAAAGTTTACGCTTTACACTGGACTCACGTAATTCGCCTAGCTCTTTCACTACGAACGTTTCACCTTCACTCAAACTTTCAGCACAGATAAAGCACACAGCTCCATGCAAACTCGACATTTTGAACAAAAGAGCACACACTACAGAGCTTAAAAACAAAAACAAAAAGAGCAAACACAACAGAACGAGAACCGAAACTCCTACAACTGGAAATATGCAAGAGAAGGAAGTGGAAGTACGTGCGACATTGTTATTGTTATTTCAACATTTCTCGGCATATGTTCGTAGTAATTACAAATATTTTGTATGGATCTTGTAGTAAATTTAATCCTCTTTAAGATTGGTTATTATGCATTTTACGCTAAACTGCACAGAAAAAAGTTATTCAAGTGAAACTAACGACATATTTGACTTTTTTCATTTTTTTGAAAATTTTATAGATTTTTACGGCCCTATATCTCAGTACATGTTTAGAATTTTCCAATATGTTATACATGTAATTTGTAGGAAATTTAATGCTCTTTAAAATTGTAATTGTGATTTTTAAACTAAAAGGTACTGGAAGAGAGTTATTGAGGAAAAACTTTAAAAAGTGCCTTTTTTTAGCGGTTTTTTCAAGATGGCGGAAAACGCACAAGGGGTGGGAGGTCGAAAACTTGAATTTTTCACGAGGGGGTCGATACATACAACATACCCGAAAATCAAAACTACTCCATTTTTTGCAAGCCAACCTCTTTTTTTGAGCTATCTCTACTGGGCTATTTGTGTTAAAAGCAAAATAAATAATACTTTGTTCATTGGAATCAGGGTATCTAGAACCACATGGACTATTTTTAATGTGCTGACTTTTATTGTGTAAAACAAATTACAATCTAAGTTAATCCTTATTCTGGAGAATGAAGATTCATTTTCTTTGAACTTAATCATTACATTAAATTGAATGTGCATATCACGCCTTTTTTATATATACGATACATATTTTTTGCTCGGACTCTCTTTAAACATATTTTTATAAGGTTATAAAACTATAAAAGTTATTTTTTTTAAATCAAAATTGTCAAATGTGAAAAAAAATTATACTTAAAGCAAAATCTTAACTTTTTAATGAAACTATCGTATAAATATAGAAATATAATAATCATAAATTAAATTATGAAAAATATATAATAACATATAGCGCTTTATAATTTAACATGTAATAAATAATCTGATCTACATTGCATTTTAGTGTAAAACTAGTATGTGTTTTTATGTTTTAAATAAGTTTTAATGAATTAATATTTTCTTAAATACTCACAAACACCTTCCAGAGCTTTCCTTTTCAAATTTACTCATATTTCAACAGCTTGAAATATATATATATATATATATATATATTTCTTTTGAAGGATCAGATTTTATATAGTTAGTTAACATGAATTTGCTAACTACAGTTAACTAAAATTTTATTGATGTCTGATTTAGTTAGTATTTTATCGATCTCTATATTTAGTTAACATGGAATTATATATTTTTTGGAATCTTAAAAAAAACAATTTCTTTGATTTACTTGGCCAATGAATTATTTTAGTGACATTGGTAAATTCAAATTAATAAAATAACAAATATGACGATACAAACGAATATAAAGAAAAATAACGAATAAAACGACACCAACGAATATAACGAAAATAACGAATAGAACGTAAATAACGAAACTAACGAATGTAATGGAATATACGAATATAACGAAATAAACGCGATAGATCCTTAACTGCCGCCAATAGCTCACTATGTAGCTCTAGTGTGATGTTATTGAACCATTTAACCTCGTGATCTTACCATGGTTAAAAATTACAAGGCAGTATTCTTTATTTTTTACTTAGCGATGTATTAAAATAATAACCACTTAATCAGGTTAGTAAGATTCCTACTCCTGTTACTTCGAAATAAACTCCAAACTGTCGCCAATAGCCTTTGTGCAGTTCTGGTGCGACGTTATTAACCAACCAATCAAAAATATGATGCAATGTTCCCGGCTCTTTCCTTCGAAACAGATACGGAACCGTAACTATTAGCTTACTGCCCACCTATAATGCAACATTAATTCAACCAACTAACTAATAACAATTCTGCGATCCGTAATCACGATTCCACTACGATTCCGATCGGCATCACTTTCAGTGAGAACATTAGTATCATGACTTCTATACTATCGGCGTTACTTACAGTAAGAACATTAGTATCAGGCTTTCTATACTATCGACGTCGATTCCAGTAAGAACATTAGTATAAGGCTTTCTAAACTATCGGCGTCACTTCCAGCGGGAATATTAGTATCAGGCTTTCTATACAATCGGCGTCACTGCCAGTGAGAGCATTTGTATCATGCCTTCTATACTATCGGCGTTACTTACAGCAAGAACATTAGTATCATGCCTTCTATACTATCGGCGTCACGTACAGTGAGAACATTAGTATCAGGCTTTCTATACTATCGACGTCGATTCCAGTAAGAACATTAGTATAAGGCTTTCTAAACTATCGGCGTCACTTCCAGTGGGAATATTCCAATGGGAATGTTATTAGTATCAGGTTTTCTATACTATCGGCGTCACTGCCAGTGAGAGCATTTGTATCATGCCTTCTATACTATCGGCGTTACTTACAGCAAGAACATTAGTATCAGGCTTTCTATACTATCGGCGTCACGTACAGTGAGAACATTAGTATCAGGCTTTCTATATTATCGGCGTCACTTCCAATGAGAACATTAGTATCAGGCTTTCTATATTATCGGCGTCACTTCCAGTGAGAACATTAGTATCAGGCTTTCTATATTATCGGCGTCACTTCCAGTGAGAACATTATTATCAGGCTTTCTATATTATCGGCGTCACTTCCAGTGAGAACATTAGTATCAGGATTTCTATAGTTAGTTAACCTTATATCGCTAACTATAGTTATTTAACCTTATATCGTTTACTATAGTTAATTAACATTTTATTGATGAACTATTTAGCTAGTATTTTATCGATGTCTACATTTAGTTAACATTAAATTATATATTTTTTGGAATCTTAAAAAAACAATTTCTTTGATTTACTTGGTCAGTGAATTATTGTAGTGGCATTGGTAAATACAAATTAATAAAATAACGAATATAACGAAACCTAAAAATAAAAAAATCACGATTCCACTACGATTCTGATAGACGTCACTTCGAGTAAGAACGCTGTAGCTATGTTAAGAACCCATTGCATAAATAAAACAAAATGGCTTTGAATAAAAAAAATTGCACTTGCCCAAATCATTTGACCACATATTACCCTAATTAAATTAACACGTATTATTTATCTTCGTATTACATGAAAACTAGAACATCCTGTCACGTTATTTATTTAAATAAGAATACATAATTCGAATAGGAGGTTTTTTACTGCTATCTGCATATCAGTGAAAAATAGTTTCGAATGAAAAATTGGCATTTTTCCAACTTATTTTACTTTATTTGGATGGATTGGCCACCATATTCTTATGGTCTGATTCCCATTGAAAATCTTTCGAATACTCTTTGACGTATTGTATTGTATATATATAATGATATACAGCAAATAATGAAATCATAAACAACAATTTAAAAATAAATCTTTGATACAAACGATTAAGAACTTGTTATTTTACAGGAATGGGCACTACTTTGGATATATGGTTACCCCAAAATACCTGTTTCAATGTCACTTTCAAATGTGCTTTACTTTCAAAATTTCAAAATCTGAAGATGTATATTAATACATATTTTTATTTATTCATTTAACAAAACGTCTAAGCTTCAATATGTAAATTCAGAAATGGTCGTATGGCTTTTAATACGTTAGTACCAGGGGACCGAGCCCAGCTCGTTTGCATATTTTATTACTTAGTAATATTTCTAATGAATCGAAACAAATGCGAATGTTTTGAAATGTCCATATCCATGGTCAGACGTATCATGATAGTCTAATAATGTCTTAATTATCGAAATAAGTTAAGTTCTTTGAAATGCTCATACGATTGGTTAGAAGTGTCAAGATTGCAACGGTAATTTAAATTAATATTTTTAAGGATCCTGAGCGTCTAATACGACCATTCGCACAATTGTAGCACAAATATGTTTTCGTTTGCATGCTAAACCCTGACAATATTATTGTTGTTCAGTATTTTAAGTAACAATTTGTAACGATGTTTGCTTTTGTCTAACTCTGGAATAACTGACTGGATTTTTAAATGCTATGTAAAGTACTCTTTGTTAATAAGAAGATTATGATAACGGATATCAAATTACTTTTTGCTACTGCAAAATAATTTCGACAATTTTTTTTATCTTCAACCTGTATTCATTCAACCTTTAAACAGCATTTTATATTCTTATTAAACGTTTAATCAATAATAAAGATTTTTACTTATTTTGAGTTATTTTATGTGTTATTCGAAATTAAACGTAGTTATGAAAGCATTTTTATCTTTAATTTAGTGAAAAATAATTTAATTTTACCAATTAACTATTAATTATAATGGTTAAATTAAATTTGTGGCTGTTGTTAGGAATATTTCATAATTTTGAAGAGGTTACAGAAGAAAAGGTTCTATAATATAAAATTTGTGTAGGTGGCTAGTAGTATGGGTCCTGAAAAAAATAGTTACTTCGAACAAATTTTTATTAACAAAATACTTATTTGAAGTAACACGATTAAAATAATTAAAAAAAACATTTACAGTTTATTTTTATAAATGGTTTTAAATTAAATTAATTTCCCTGTGTGTATATAAAAACTTTTTCTTTCAAGGGTTTAGATTACTATGTACGTTTCAATTGAAAACTCTTAAACTGTTTTTCTTTTGTTATATTGTAGAGTCTCGTTACTCATCTAAATATCTGCTTGAAACTAAACATACTTACGGAATGCGAGAAAATGCCGAAAACAATTTCATATTTAATTAGGCAGGTGCTGTCGAACAAATATTTCAATAAAGAGGAAGAATTATTTGAAATGACAAAGTCAATCAATTTTAATACACATTTATAGTAAATGTCAAATTTATATTTAAAAGTGATTTTAAATGTTGTTAATGAAAAATTTAAACTCTTTTTCCGTTGTTCTATTGTAAAATCTCATTACTCATTTTCAATCCCTCTCTTCTTGAAACTAAACTTACTTACGTAATTAGCGAAACAGTTAATTATTAAATTATTACTAACTAATACAATTTAATATCGAGAACTATTTCATATTAAATTAGATAGGGTAAAGATTGACATCGCGCAATTTTTCTACGCAATAGTAATTGGAATGTTGCTTTACATTCAGAATGTGAAAAATTTACTGGTATCACTTTAACAGAAAAAAAATTAGCATTTCAAACTATATAACTTTTTCAGTAATTATTTACTCATTAGAATGTAGAATAAATAACAAACCATTTTTATAGACACTATGCATGACATGGTCTCAAGATTAAAATTTTGACGAAATAACAAAAACGCATGGTCGATTAACCTCTGTGATTGGTAAATAACAAACCATGTGGGATCCATCAACCAATAACAAATACGCATGAAGTTTCTTATATCTTTAAAGACGTCATGTTCATTACAGCGGAAAGCAGTGCAAAGTGTCCACAGTAAACAAGCGCAAATTTTTGAAAACGTTTTATTTTTCAAAATTTCTAAAACATATCTTCAAAACTGTTAAACTCACAAAAAAATTTCAGTTTCTCGTTTAATGCTATCAGTATAATAGTGTATTTATAAACAATTGGGAAAATAAAACCTATCAAATAGTATAGAACAAAACCGTTTCCTAAATGTATAAAATTATATTTTTATCTTTATAAATATTGCGTAAAATTAATTTTATAGAACTTCTTTTAGTTAATTCCATTTGAATATAAAAGCTTAAAAAAGTATTTTTAAAGAGTTGGTAAAATAAAATTTATCAACTAACAATGTAGAACAAAGTTTAATTTAAAAAGTAAATAGATATGTATTTTATAAATAACACGTAACACATTAATTTAATAAAACATAATTCAATTGATTCCATTAAAATATAGATACTTAGCAAAACAAACGAAATTTCATCTAATCAAACATATTTTAAATTGAAAATTCCATGTTCTAATTGTAGATATACATAATCCATTTTACATGGAATATAAACAAAACCTACATGGTTTCCGTAACGATATTTTCTTATACGGTATTTTAATAACGATTTTATTAGAAAACTTATAGTATTTAGTAGACGAAAAAGTCATTTAGTAGACGAAAAAGTCATTTAGTAGACGAAAAAGTCATTTAGTAGACGAAAAAATCATTTAGTAGACGAAAAAGTCACGTTATTAGAATATGTTTTTTCTTTATTTGAAAACGCAAACGATTTTCCAATTCTAATTTTAATTTACTGATGTTTCATTTGTTTATTTATGAGAAAAAAAAATACTTTATTTTAGAATAATTAGTAAAATGAAAATTTCTCATCAAAATATTTTACAAGTTTTAAATTAAAATAACATATGACGAATTAAATAACGTTTACTTCGTTTATTTATGAGAAAAAAATAACACTATTTTAGAAAAAAAACTCAAATAAAAATATCTCATCAAAATATTTTACAAGTTTTAAATTAAAATAACATATGACGAATTAAATAACTTTTAGCGGTTATTGTCATATAACCTATTAACTTATACGCGATGAATAATTTGCAATGGAAAGCGTTAAATGGAACTTTTAATCTACTTATTTCACCCTCTAAATGAAATTTTTCGAAGATGAAACCTATCCCAATCGAATTTTTACAGCGAAAATTGGTAGTACATCAATTTTCGTGAAAATCGTTAGAGCGGATTTGGAGATTGTGCAAACAAACAAACAAACAAACAAACAAACAAACGAACAAACGAACAAATATAGTGACATTGCTCGTTTAATAGTATTAGATTTGACAGACCTTCTAAAACAAAATTCGCCCTTCAACGTTTATATTTATAATGTGGTATTTTATGCAATTCCTATGTATTATATGAGGCAATGGGGGAGTTTCACGCCGAGAAGAAGAAGACCGCTGTTCCAACGGAACGTGGAGAAAATTTCGCGACGCCGAAAAAGTTCCGTAGGGTTAGCATGGATCTTTAGCTCCCGTACTATAATTTTAAGTTTTAGTCTTTAAATAATAACTTAATATAGAAATACTTATTACTTACACTGAGATAGATTGTACTCATCGTTTATGAATCATTTTTGTGTTGAAATAAAAGTATTTTTCCGTATTTTGTTGTAATTCTAATTATATACAAATATAATATAAGTATTTCTGCATTTAAATTTATTCATATGTAGAATAAAAATATTACTTATTTGGAATAAACAAATATTATAAACGATCATTCCCATTATTGCAAGCATATCGACTAAACAAACAAAAGCAAAGTTGTCTGCTGTAGGGAAGAAATCGAAACTACTAGTATGTTAACATGTTGATACGTCACGTGAAACTCTCCCATTAAATAGTGAACTTAAAAAAATTCTTATTTTCAGACCAAATAACAAGATGAAATATTCATTCAAATCAAAGCAATTTCGTAACGAAATATACGTAGAATTACTTACTTTTTTTTACAGAAAATGAAGAGCAACAAGAACAAAATGATGAAGAAGCACAGCAAGAAGAGAAAGAACAGCACGAGGAAGAAGAAGAGAAAGAGAAGCAAGAACAGAAAGAGGAAAATAACCGGGAACAAAGAAAGGGAGATCAAGATCAGCAAGGACAAGGAGAGGAGAAAGGACAAGAAGATCAACAAGAACAGCAAGATGAGCAAGGACAAGAAAATCAACAAGATCAGCACGAGCAACAAGAACAGCAAGAGCAACAAGAACAGCACGAACAAGAACAACAGCAAGAGCAAGAAGAACAACAAGAGCACGAAGACCAGCAAGAGAAAGAAGAACAGCAGGAGCAACAGAAAAAGCTACAAGAACAGCAAGAGCAACAAGGGGGAAATGACCAAGGTAAGTTACCTGCCCACTTCTGTAAATGTGAATAAGGGGATAATGAAACGAAAAGTTTATCATTTTCAGCCTGAAATATTTCATTTTTATAGTAAAAAAAAACTCATTTAAACATTTAAAAATGTATTTTCATAAAAGTGAAATGTTTATTTTTTTTATTTATTAATTACTAGTAGATAATCTATCAACTAGTAGCTTACTATTGACTAATATATCTGTTTAATTTTAAATCAGTATGCAAATGTATATGATACTCAAAATTAAATAATAGTAGGTAATTTGCACTTGCGACAAAAACATAAGGAGAGCAGGCCGGGGATGATTGGCGTAAGTGGTAGGTTGGTCATCAGCTTCTGGTTCCCGCCAAGAATATCTTATGGGGGTGAAGGAGGGGGAGGCGGATGGGTTTAGTGTCGACTATTTACTACCAGCCTGATCCTCGGCAGGTGTTTTTAGTGCGATCCCAGCTGTTGACGGGGGAACTGAATTAGAATTTCGGTTTTTCTATTTGAAAAGTAAATTGTTCACATTTCAACCTTTTTGTTTAAGTGACAAACATTCGGGGATATATTGTGAATCCCTTTAGCATAGCTGAAACTTGAAACGTAGAGGGAGGTAAGTTCTACATAGTATGCATCTTTACGAAGGATAACTAAGTTAATAAAATACGTGATGGGTAATATGGGACATAACTTGCAAGAGCATTCATAAAGTTGAATTGGAAAATATAAGGAAGAGTTAAGAAACATAAAGGGAGTTATTAGACATGTTTTTATATCAGTAAAATACTTTTTTAAAGAACAACAAGCGTAAAAAGCTCAACAAGGTTCTGGAGATGGAAATATGTCCTACTAAGTATGCATCTTTGCTAAGGATAATTGAAGTAATAAAATACATGGTGGGTAAAATGGGACATAAATAGCAATAGTATACATAAAGTTTAATTAGAAAATATGAGGAAGAGTTAAGAAATATAAAAGGTGTTATTAGAAAAGTCTTTTATATGTGTAAAATACTTTTTTAACAAGACACAAAGCGCAATAAGCCAACAACGAGGCGGGAGGGAGGTTCTACGTTGTATACATTTTAAATAAAGATAACGGGGTAATAAGTACCATTGAGGGTAATATTGGACATAAATTGCAATAAGATACATAAAGTGTAATTAGAAAATATAAAGAAGAGTTAGGAAATATAAAGGGTGTTATTAAACAAGTCTTTTATATCTTTAAAATACTCTTAATACAGGAGAAAAAGGAGGCGAAGAGGGAGGTAAGTTCTACATAGTATGTTCCTTTACTAAGTATAACTAAGTTAATAAAATACGTGGTGGGTAATATGGGACATAACTTGCAATAGAATTCATAAAGTTGATTTGGAAAATATACACAAGAGTTATGAAATGTAAAGAGTGTTATTAAACAAGTCTTTTATATCTGTAAAATACTTTTATTACAGAAGAAAAAGGAGGCAAAGAGGGAGGTAAGTTCTACATAGTATGTTCTTTTACTAAGTATAACTAAGTTAATAAAATACGTGGTGGGTAATATGAGACATAACTTGCAATAGAATTCATAAAGTGTAATTGGAAAATATACACAGGAGTTATGAAATATAAAGAGTGTTATTAAACAAGTCTTTTATACAATACTTTTATTACAGGAGAAAAAGGAGGTGAAGAGGGAGGTAAGTTCTACATAGTATGTTCCTTTACTAAGTATAACTAAGTTAATAAAATACGTGGTGGGTAATATGGGACATAACTTGCAATAGAATTCATAAAGTTGATTTGGAAAATATACACAAGAGTTATGAAATGTAAAGAGTGTTATTAAACAAGTCTTTTATATCTGTAATATACTTTTATTACAGGAGAAAAAGGAGGCAAAGAGGGAGGTAAGTTCTACATAGTATGTTCTTTTACTAAGTATAACTAAGTTAATAAAATACGTGGTGGGTAATATGAGACATAACTTGCAATAGAATTCATAAAGTGTAATTGGAAAATATACACAGGAGTTATGAAATATAAAGAGTGTTATTAAACAAGTCTTTTATATCTGTACAATACTTTTATTACAGGAGAAAAAGGAGGTGAAGAGGGAGGTAAGTTCTACATAGTATGTTCCTTTACTAAGTATAACTAAGTTAATAAAATACGTGGTGGGTAATATGAGACATAACTTGCAATAGAATTCATAAAGTGTAATTGGAAAATATACACAGGAGTTATGAAATATAAAGAGTGTTATTAAACAAGTCTTTTATATCTGTAAAATACTCTTATTACAGAAGAAAAAGGAGGCGAAGAGGGAGGTAAGTTCTACATAGTATGTTCCTTTACTAAGTATAACTAAGTTAATAAAATACGTGGTGGGTAATATGAGACCTAACTTGCAAAAGAATTTATAAAGTGTAATTGGAAAATATACACAGGAGTTATGAAATATAAAGAGTGTTATTAAACAAGTCTTTTATATCTGTAAAATACTCTTATTACAGGAGAAAAAGGAGGCGAAGAGGGAGGTAAGTTCTACATAGTATGTTCCTTTACTAAGTATAACTAAGTTAAAAAAATATGTGGTGGGTAATATGAGACATAACTTGCAATAGAATTCATAAAGTGTAATTGGAAAATATACACAGGAGTTATGAAATATAAGGAGTGTTATTAAACCAGTCTTTTATATCTCTAAAATACTTTTTTACAGGAGAAAAAGGAGGTGAAGAGGGAGGTAAGTTCTACATAGTATGTTCCTTTACTAAGTATAACTAAGTTAAAAAAATATGTGGTGGGTAATATGGGACATAACTTGCAATAGAATTCATAAAGTGTAATTGGAAAATATACACAGGAGTTATGATATATAAAAAGTGTTATTAAACAAGTTTTTTATATCAGTAAAATATTTTTTTTACAGGAGAAAAAGGAGGTGAAGAGGGAGGTAAGTTCTACATAGTATGTTCCTTTACTAAGTATAACTAAGTTAAAAAAATATGTGGTGGGTAATATGAGACATAACTTGCAATAGAATTCATAGAGTGTAATTGGAAAATATACACAGGAGTTATGAAATATAAGGAGTGTTATTAAACAAGTCTTTTATATCTGTAAAATACTTTTATTACAGGAGAAAAAGGAGGCGAAGAGGGAGGTAAGTTCTACATAGTATGTTCCTTTACTAAGTATAACTAAGTTAAAAAAATATGTGGTGGGTAATATGAGACATAACTTGCAATAGAATTCATAAAGTGTAATTGGAAAATATACACAGGAGTTATGAAATATAAGGAGTGTTATTAAACAAGTCTTTTATATCTGTAAAATACTTTTTTACAGGAGAAAAAGGAGGTGAAGAGGGAGGTAAGTTCTACATAGTATGTTCCTTTACTAAGTATAACTAAGTTAAAAAAAATATGTAGTGGGTAATATGGGACATAACTTGCAATAGAATTCATAAAGTTGATTTGGAAAATATACACAAGAGTTATGAAATGTAAAGAGTGTTATTAAACAAGTCTTTTATATCTGTAAAATACTTTTATTACAGGAGAAAAAGGAGGCAAAGAGGGAGGTAAGTTCTACATAGTATGTTCTTTTACTAAGTATAACTAAGTTAATAAAATACGTGGTGGGTAATATGAGACATAACTTGCAATAGAATTCATAAAGTGTAATTGGAAAATATACACAGGAGTTATGAAATATAAAAGGTGTTATTAAACAAGTTTTTTATATCAGTAAAATATTTTTTTTACAGGAGAAAAAGGAGGTGAAGAGGGAGGTAAGTGCTACATAGTATGTTCCTTTACTAAGTATAACAAAGTTAAGAAAATATGTGGTGGGTAATATGAGACATAACTTGCAATAGAATTCATAGAGTGTAATTGGAAAATATACACAGGAGTTATGAAATGTAAAGAGTGTTATTAAACAAGTCTTTTATATCTGTAAAATACTTTTATTACAGGAGAAAAAGGAGGTGAAGAGGGAGGTAAGTTCTACATAGTATGTTCCTTTACTAAGTATAACTAAGATAATAAAATATGTGGTGGGTAATATGGGACATAACTTGCAATAGAATTCATAAAGTTGATTTGGAAAATATACACAAGAGTTATGAAATGTAAAGAGTGTTATTAAACAAGTCTTTTATATCTGTAATATACTTTTATTACAGGAGAAAAAGGAGGCAAAGAGGGAGGTAAGTTCTACATAGTATGTTCTTTTACTAAGTATAACTAAGTTAATAAAATACGTGGTGGGTAATATGAGACATAACTTGCAATAGAATTCATAAAGTGTAATTGGAAAATATACACAGGAGTTATGAAATATAAAGAGTGTTATTAAACAAGTCTTTTATATCTGTACAATACTTTTATTACAGGAGAAAAAGGAGGTGAAGAGGGAGGTAAGTTCTACATAGTATGTTCCTTTACTAAGTATAACTAAGTTAATAAAATACGTGGTGGGTAATATGAGACATAACTTGCAATAGAATTCATAAAGTGTAATTGGAAAATATACACAGGAGTTATGAAATATAAAGAGTGTTATTAAACAAGTCTTTTATATCTGTAAAATACTCTTATTACAGAAGAAAAAGGAGGCGAAGAGGGAGGTAAGTTCTACATAGTATGTTCCTTTACTAAGTATAACTAAGTTAATAAAATACGTGGTGGGTAATATGAGACCTAACTTGCAAAAGAATTTATAAAGTGTAATTGGAAAATATACACAGGAGTTATGAAATATAAAGAGTGTTATTAAACAAGTCTTTTATATCTGTAAAATACTCTTATTACAGGAGAAAAAGGAGGCGAAGAGGGAGGTAAGTTCTACATAGTATGTTCCTTTACTAAGTATAACTAAGTTAAAAAAATATGTGGTGGGTAATATGAGACATAACTTGCAATAGAATTCATAAAGTGTAATTGGAAAATATACACAGGAGTTATGAAATATAAGGAGTGTTATTAAACCAGTCTTTTATATCTCTAAAATACTTTTTTACAGGAGAAAAAGGAGGTGAAGAGGGAGGTAAGTTCTACATAGTATGTTCCTTTACTAAGTATAACTAAGTTAAAAAAATATGTGGTGGGTAATATGGGACATAACTTGCAATAGAATTCATAAAGTGTAATTGGAAAATATACACAGGAGTTATGATATATAAAAAGTGTTATTAAACAAGTTTTTTATATCAGTAAAATATTTTTTTTACAGGAGAAAAAGGAGGTGAAGAGGGAGGTAAGTTCTACATAGTATGTTCCTTTACTAAGTATAACTAAGTTAAAAAAATATGTGGTGGGTAATATGAGACATAACTTGCAATAGAATTCATAGAGTGTAATTGGAAAATATACACAGGAGTTATGAAATATAAGGAGTGTTATTAAACAAGTCTTTTATATCTGTAAAATACTTTTATTACAGGAGAAAAAGGAGGCGAAGAGGGAGGTAAGTTCTACATAGTATGTTCCTTTACTAAGTATAACTAAGTTAAAAAAATATGTGGTGGGTAATATGAGACATAACTTGCAATAGAATTCATAAAGTGTAATTGGAAAATATACACAGGAGTTATGAAATATAAGGAGTGTTATTAAACAAGTCTTTTATATCTGTAAAATACTTTTTTACAGGAGAAAAAGGAGGTGAAGAGGGAGGTAAGTTCTACATAGTATGTTCCTTTACTAAGTATAACTAAGTTAAAAAAAATATGTAGTGGGTAATATGGGACATAACTTGCAATAGAATTCATAAAGTTGATTTGGAAAATATACACAAGAGTTATGAAATGTAAAGAGTGTTATTAAACAAGTCTTTTATATCTGTAAAATACTTTTATTACAGGAGAAAAAGGAGGCAAAGAGGGAGGTAAGTTCTACATAGTATGTTCTTTTACTAAGTATAACTAAGTTAATAAAATACGTGGTGGGTAATATGAGACATAACTTGCAATAGAATTCATAAAGTGTAATTGGAAAATATACACAGGAGTTATGAAATATAAAAGGTGTTATTAAACAAGTTTTTTATATCAGTAAAATATTTTTTTTACAGGAGAAAAAGGAGGTGAAGAGGGAGGTAAGTGCTACATAGTATGTTCCTTTACTAAGTATAACAAAGTTAAGAAAATATGTGGTGGGTAATATGAGACATAACTTGCAATAGAATTCATAGAGTGTAATTGGAAAATATACACAGGAGTTATGAAATGTAAAGTGTGTTATTAAACAAGTCTTTTATATCTGTAAAATACTTTTATTACAGGAGAAAAAGGAGGTGAAGAGGGAGGTAAGTTCTACATAGTATGTTCCTTTACTAAGTATAACTAAGATAATAAAATATGTGGTGGGTAATATGGGACATAACTTGCAATAGAATTCATAAAGTGTAATTGGAAAATATAAGGAAGAGTTAAGAAATATAAAGGGAGTTATTATACATGTCGTTTATATCAGTAAAATACTTTTTTAAAGAACAACAAGCGTAAAAAGCTCAACAAGTTTCTGGAGATGGACATATGTCTTACAAAGTATGCACCTTTACTAAGAATAATTGCAGTAATAAATTACATGGTGGGTACTATGGGACATAAATTGCAATAGGATACATGAAGTATAATTAGAAAATATATCGAAGGGTTAGGATTTATAAAGGGTGTTATTAGTTAAGTATTTTATATCATTGAAATACTTTTTTAAAGAACAGCAAGCGCAACATGCTCATCAAGGTTCTGAAGACGGAGATATGTTCTACATAGAATGTTTCTTTACTAAGGTTAACTGGGGTAATTAAATGCATGGTGGGTAATATGGGACATAACTTGTAATAGAATTCATAAAGTGTAATTGGAAAATTTAAAGAAGAGTTAGGAAATATAAACGGTGTTATTAAACTAGTCTTTTATCTCTGTAAAATACTCTTTTTATAGGAGAAAAAGGAGGTGAAGAGGGAGGTAAGTTCTACATAATATGTTTCTTTACTAAGTATAATTGGGTTAATAAAATACATGGTGGGTTATATGGGACATAAATAGTAATAATATACATAAAGTTTAATTTGAAAATATGAGGAAGATTAAAGAAATATAACAGGTGTTATTAGACAAGTTTTTTATATCAGTAAAATAATTTTTTTACAGGAGAACAAGGCAGTGGAAAGGGAGGTAGGTTCTGCATAGTATGCATCTTTACTTAAGATAACTGGGGTTATAAAATACATTGTGGGTAATATGGAACATAATTTGCAATAGAATAAATGAAGAATAATTAGAAAATATAAGGAAGATTTTTTAATATAATGGGTGTTTTTAGACAAGTCTTTTATATCAGTATAATACCTTTTTTTCAGGACAACAAGATCAACAAGATAACTGGGGTAACAAAATACATAGTGGGTAATATGAACATAACTTGCAATAGGATTCATAAAGTGTAATTGGAAAATATAACGAAAAGTTAGGAAATATAACGGGTGTTATTAGACAAGTATTTAAATCAGTAAAATACTTTTTTAAAGAACAACAAGCGCAACATGCTCAGCAAGGTTCTGAAGATAGAGATATGTTTTACATAGTATGCAACTTTTTTAAGGATAGTTGAGGTAATAAAGTATATGGTAGGTAATATGGAATATAAATTGTAATAGTATACATAAAGTGTAAACAGGAAATGTAAGAAAGAGTAAGAAATATAAAGGGTGTTTTGACAAGTCTTTTACATATGTACAAACTTTTTTACAGGAGAACAGTTGCAACAAGGCCAACAAGGCGGTGGAAAGGGAGGTAGGTTCTATATAGTATGCATCTTCACTTAAAATAACTGGGGTTATAAAATACATGTTGGGTCATATGGGCCATACATTGCATTAGGATACATAAAGTATTATTAGAAAATATAAGGAAGAGTTAGGAAATATAATGGGCAATCGCTTTCTTATGTAGGCTGCTTTCTTAAATCACTTTCAATTAATAACAGCAATTATTTCAAAGACTTACCGGGAATGGAAACCATATTCTTATTTACAGCAATCCAGAAAATTATCTGCTGTACTACCAGAATGACGTGAAGAAGTTATAAACAGAAGACATGTTAAAAAGGTGTGCCAAAAGAACGGAAAGTAATATAATTAAGCTGTAATAACTCATTATCAACTAAGCAATCGACATCAAATAATGTTGAAAACTATCTTCTTTACAACTATTTTAAGTTTGTCAGATCGCTTTGTTAAGATGGCTTGAACAGGAACTGAGATTAGCAAGATTAAATTACACTGCTCATTTTTGAGAAAGTACGATTACTTAAATTTGAGTACATAATTTCTCATTTATGATGGAATTGAAATCAAGCAAAAACGAGAAGGTACTTGTACTCATTTTTAAATACCTAATAATTTTTACAGTGCATAGTGAAGTTCCATAGCAATGCAAAATCTATTGATTTTACATGAACACTTGTAGTAATTTTTTTAAAAGAAAATTTTCGTAATTTTTTTTCTTTGAAATAAAGAAAAATCTTATTTTTTGGTATGGAATGTTAGTTACTTAACTTCTTGTCAAGAACGAGTATTTTTCACCCTCATATACAAATGAAGATATTATAGTTTTAGAAAAGTATTGAAATTTATAACTAGAAATATTTAAAACTGATGCAGTAAAAATGGCCAATATAACACAAGGAAAAACAATATACCATCTCAATTGTGTTAAAAAAACGCGGAAAAGTAAAAACGAGTCATTGCATATTTTATCATTTAAAAAAAATCAGCAGGAATTTTGTTTTATTATATTTCTTGCCATAAACATTGATAAAACATCCGTGCAAGCCATCTTCACAAAGCGATCTGTAAAACTTAACAATCTGTGTTCAGTAGATAGTTTTGCACATCATTTGATGTCAATTGAGGGGCTGGCATGGAAAAGACAGTAAGTCACAAAAAGTAAATTTTACAGGGGAAGCAAAAAACGGGTTTTACAACGTAAAAGAACTACATGCAAGTTCCATCTTTCGTCGCTCGTAGAAACTATTGGGTTGGAGGGAAAGTTCTGTCGTATTTTAAATGGGCAGGTGATTTTTCTTGTAAATAACAAGAACATCTGGCTAGTGAGTCAATCGGATTTTTTTTTGTTTTTTTAGACTGCTGTATAATATAAAAGGTGCCCTTTTTTACCGTTCATCATTTACTTGTGATATTTAAAGTGAAAAACATGTCAGTAGATAAAGTGCATTTACGACACTGCATTTTTTATGAATTCCAAAAAGGAAGCAATACATCGGTTGCATGTAATAATTTATGTGTGGTATTTGGAAAAGATATTGTAAATGTTCGTACTTGTCAAAGATGGTTTAGCAAATTTCGTTCCGGGGATCTGAGCCTCAAAGAAAGTGATCAATCTGGACGACCATCCAAGATCGATAATGATGTTTTGCGATCCATGTTGGAAAATAATCCACATTTAACAAGTCGAGAAATTGCAGAAGAGTTTGGCATTCATCATACAACTGTTGGAGATCACATTAAATCTCTTGGGTTTGTGTTAAAGCAAAGTGTTTGGGTGTGCAGCTATCAAAGAAAAAAAGCCAGCATTAGCGTCCAGAAAAGGGATAGTGCTCCACCACGATAATGCTCGCCCGCATACTGCAATGGTGACACAATAAAAAATGAATGCGTTAGGATGGGAAGTCCTTAGTCACCCACCGTATTCACCTGACATTGCACCGTCTGGTTATTACCTGTTCAGATCTCTGCAAAATTATCTAACGGGAAAAAAATTCACGTCTTTTGAAAGTGTTTCTAAGACTATTTTAACTCCACGGATGAGAACTTCTACAAAACAGGAATTCACAGGTTACCTGAAAGACGGCAACAGGTTGTAACAAATAACGGAGCATATATAATTGATTAAACACATATTTTTATAAATTAATTCAAATATTTTCTTTGAAATACGACAGAACTTTCCCTCCAACCCAATAAACCCGTTTGCCGATTGACTTACTGTTTATTCCATGCCACTGCTTTAGCGTTTACTGTTTTTTCCGTAAAGAAACGAAAAACTCGAAATTTGTGACTTACTGTCTTCCCCATGTCAGCCCCTCAATTGCTTAAATGGAAACTGAGTTAATACAACTCAATTATCTTACTTCCCATTCTTTTGCCACGCCTTTAGAATATTACTTCTGTTTATAACTTCTTCACATAGCTTTGGTAGTACAGGCCCAGGACTGCGGTTCCTGATGACATGGGTTCGATTCAGTGTAAGTCTTCGTTCTAATTTCTGATATTTATTTAAATTGATTTATGAATTCAGCCTACATAGGAAAGCAATTGCACATTAGGGTGGAGCGAAAAAACTTTTTTTTGAAATTCATGTTGCCTGAGTCATTATACGGTGCCAAACTCACTAAAACAAATTGTCACCAAATTTCAGCCCAAAATATTGCTGTCTTAAGGTTCCACATCTCAAAAGAATGTTTATATATAGCCTTTTATATAAAAAAATGTGCTTTTATTTAATAAATAATTTCAATTAATTAATGTGTTAATTAAAATGATATTTAACATTAATTGTATGATAATTAATGGTAATTAATTATGATTTAGTCAATAAATTACTTAATTAAAACTTTACTGTCAGATGTTAGCGTTATAAATTACTTTCGTACTCTACATAAAAAGCAAATTTACTTAATTTTAATAGATGGCAACACGTGTTTTATTCCGATAACTATTTTTACCATGACATAGTTGTCATGTGGATTCCATTTTCTGGGACAGTTTTACCCACGTTTGCTGATTTAATAAAGCATTTCCTCTGGATCAAAAATTATTTATTGTGAAAGGGGAATAAGAAAGATCCTTCAGTCAATGATATCATCGAAATTGTTTCTTGGGATATTTCAAGAATTTGGAAGAAAGCCTCCTTGCCAGTGAAGTCATCAAGAAATTTTTTGACTTATCAGAAATTACAATGAAAAGTATAAATATATGAAAAGAATATCAATATCTCGAAAGGGGGCTAACAAAATTAGGAAATATATCTTCGACCAGACAAATAGTACTTCGTTTGATATTTCTGCATGCAAATGTTTGAATTATGAACAATGCAAGTGTTCTTTAAAGATTCCTCGTATGGAGCGAAATTTTTTAACAGGTCAACGGCATGTAAGAAAATGGCAATAGAGTCGATAGACATTTCTGTAAGTCGAAAATTGAAACGTATAAGAAAAAAAAAACATAAAAGGCAAAACCATGAGGCCAAAGCAATATAATTGAAAACTAAAGCTTTTTCTAAGTCTATTACAGATTCAGCAGCGAACGCCATTCTAGGATATTATTCATAATTAGAAGATATCTCTGAAGATGATGACGATTACGTTAGCCTCGAATCTAAACGTCTGAAAGCAACTGATGATGAAACTCCCTTAACATCCAAGACAAATTAGATGAAAATATCCTTGCTGCATTTAGCGGTTGCTTGTGATAGGACATGAATATCAGATAGGTCAGCTGCTGTCATTGCATCATCTGTGCTTCATGATGTAGGGATTGTATCTAAAGATATTCTGGCTAAAGTTATCGACAGGAATAAGCTAAGGACAGAACGTCGAAAGTTACGGTCCCAGCTAGATTCTACACAAATGCCGCAATTTTTGTATGCCCTCTACTTCGATGGAAGAAATGACAAGACTATTATGTATGAGAAGAAAGGGAATTCTTATACTACAGGACTACAGCTGTAGTAGAGCATATTACACTCTTGTCATAACCTGGTTCTGTTTATTTAGGACCGAAATACTTTTGGACCACAATAGTTTTCCGCGACAATAGGCGAATCTATGAAAACATGCAAAACTCTTAGCGTGGTAAATTTTGTCTCTATTCCAGTTGCTTTTCCCGAAATTGACAAAAAAGAACTCAGTACAGACCAAAAACACAACTTCGACATTTCTAGGCAGTATCATTGGGGGTATGCCTTAGAATTAGCAAACAGAAGACCCAGGAAGATGTCTCACTCAAGATGGCTCACTTCAGAAGACAAAATTCTTCGCCTTTACGTATCGACCGCCAAACCAATAATGATGCTCCATGAGACTTTAAGCTCATGGTATAATATGTTATGAAAGTTTATGTGCCATTCTGGTTTGAAATAAAGAAAATCCCGAATGCCACTCATGGAACACTTCACCTTAATGGAATGATAAAAAAAAAGTTCATTATTTCCAGAAGACTTTAAGACAATCGTTCACGAATTTATTCAGAGGAACTGTTATTTTGCTCATTCTAAGAATATTCTGTTAGCGATGCTAAATGAACGAGCACACATTCGAGAACTTGGTTTCAGAAGAATACTGAAATCAAGAAAAACTGACTCAAAGGGGAAAATAAGATAATTGAATCTTCCCAATTTGAATTTAAAAGCAAATGACTATTTCGAGATGATTCACTATGACAATCCTTTGGAACCACCAGTTACCACAAACTTCAGTGATGAAGACATAACAAGCTTTATCAGAAATGGTTCACAATTTGAACAGAAAAGCCATTCTCAAGCAGTGGTGAGGCATGTGAAACTGGAAACACAAGCATCATTGGCAAAGTGTGGTGTAGAAGCCGTCGAGGATGGATACTTCGCAGCGGAATAAAGTCACGAAACAAACTTCCGAAAATTGACACCAAGATGAACTTTTTTGGACCACGTGTAAACGTGTAAAATCTGAAAATAATGTGTATTAATATGTTCATGTCTATTATTTAGTAATTAGAACCGTTTTTTAATCTGAAAATAAAATATTGTAAAAATTAAATTAAAATAAAAAAAATTATTTTTTTTACTGTTTGACTTTAATATTATATTTTATATCTCAATGTGGAACCTGAAGATGATGAACAATTCCGCTTAAATTTTTTCACAGTGATTTTTTCACCAAATGGCACCATTCGTTAGGTCAGGAAACACTAAAATTTGAAATTATTTTTTTTTCGCCCTTTTCACTCCACCCTATTGCACATATTATTCATTGTTCTCATTTTTGAGTTCGTGCTATCTTCAAAAATGAAACTTATGAATTCGGAGCTATTATAATCAGAGAATGTAATCAAAAATGAGTATATTTTACTTATTTTTAAGTACCTGTGTTTAGCGGTGTAGGACTGACACCTCTTCCAAAAGGACCGCCTATATATTAATACTATATTTTAGGTAAACCATCTCCACATAAAAAAAATATGTAGTACGTAAAGCAAATGCAATGCAAAATCTTTCATACATTTTGCTTAAGTAAACAAAAAACCTATTGTTTAAATGCTGGAAAGTGTAATGTGATCGACTTTCTGCAACATATTTTTCACAAAAGGATATTTAATATTCGGGTCAAGCAAGCAAGAAACAGTTGTGTAATAAGACTTTTTCTCTTTCTAGTGCTAAATAAAAAGGTATTACCTAATAGGTTTTTATTTGTAATTTCTTTATTTGATGAGTTATTAAAATATATCGTTAGTCTTATTCATTGGATGAAAAAATTTGGAGAGGAGAATTTTCGTATTGTAAGTAGAAAGTAATTGTAAAATAAATATTAACAACACACTTTTTTTAAACTTATTTTTGTAAGTAAAAATAATTGAATTTTTTTTCAAGTATTTGTTAAAAAAGTGCTTGCGGTTGTAGTGTTACTCTTTGAAAAGAATGACCAAAATGTCCATTTTAATAAATGATATTCTGGATTCCAAAAAAATTAGAATAAATTATTAAGGTCATTAATATTGAAAACAGACATTATTTAAACTAAACATTTTCGGTAATTTCTCTACAATGCAAATTTATGTTTTATTTATTTCTAAATAGGCCCATCTACTCCACAAGGAAGTCCGCCTAAAAGTACACCACCTGAATGTGAGGATTGTCCGGAAGAGGAAACAAGTATGCTGTGAATTATAATTCAAGATTTTTACTTTAAAATTTCTCAACTATGTATTAGAGTTTGTATGGATAAGTGGTACCATGATGGTATATTTGGATAAATGTCATGCTTGTAAATGAAGGTTTAAAAGTTCTGCGATTTGCATTAAACGGAAGAATCATGAAAAGCCCATTTAAAGCCAATCTTTTCATTGATTTCTATTTCATAAATAAAATGGCTGATATTTTATCACTTTGAAATGAAATGTGATCGAATTTTTGCCACATGTTATTCACAAAATGAAATATAATAATCGGGTCTACGAGGTAAGAGAAATAATACTTGACAACACGTATTTTTGTTCTCTATTGTTAGATAGTTTTTAAATTAGAATTATACGAGTTATTGAACTTTTCGAACAGTCAATCAACTGAATGACATGCTAAATAGGGAAAGAATTTACATATTGTAATTAAGAGAAATAATAAAATACAGATTATTTTTTTTAAGAAATTATTTTCTTGTATCGTTTATTTCTATGAAATTCTGTTGTTTTTTTAAACAGGCCCGTCATCTCCAAACGGACTTCCGCCTAGAGGTGAACAACCTCCACATAAAACTTCGCCTGGAGGTGAACCACCTCCACATGAGACTCCGCCACCTGAATGTGAGGAATGTACGCCAGAGGAAACAAGTAATAATTCACGATTTTTACTTCGCAACTTCCCAACTATGTAAACAAGTTTTTATGGTACTATGTAAATATGACGGTTTCTCATGATAAGTGAAAATCTCGTAAACAAAGGTTTACACGTTCTATGATTAGAATTAAACTAAATACTCCTCATCTGTGAAAGGGAACACTGTAAAAACATGTGCTTAAAACTAAATACGTAGACCTACTCGTTTTTTTAGTACAATTGCATCGTGAAAGAGAGATTCCGTACTCAAATTTAAGTAATCGTACTTTCCCAAAAATGAACAGTATGGTTTAATACTGCTTCTGTTCTAGCCATCTTAATAAAGCGAAGCGGCAAACTTCAAATATTTAGTCAGAAGAAGGTTTTGATCACTGCATCATTTTTTTTATCACTGCATAAGATAAGTATATACATGTATATATAGAGAGATAGAGATATCTATAGAGTTAACAATACTTTGCACATGAGTTTGAGTTAGGTGAAAGTCCAAATTTGGGGAACATTAGTATATACATTATAATTTGTTAGTATGCGCCGGCAAAAGTAACTTGATGCTCTTTATTTCAATTAATCTCTCTTTATTGATGCTTAATTGACTCTCTCTTGATGCTTAATTGAAATAAAGAGCATCAAGAGAGAGTCATTAATTGAAAAAAAAAGAAATTAATGACTCACTTTTGATGCTCTTTATTTCAATTAAGGAATTTCTCTTGATGATCTTTATTTCAATTAATGACTCGATGCACTTTATTTCGATTGATGACTCTTTCTTGAATATCATTATTTTAATTAATGACTCTCTCTTGATGCTCTTTGTTTAAATTAATGACTTTCTCTTGATGATCATTATTTCAATTAATGATTCTATCTTGATGCTCTTTACTTCAATTATTGACTCGATGATCTTTATTTCAATTGATGACTCTATCTTGATGCTCTTTATTTCAATTAATGACCCATGCTCTTTATTTCAATCAATGACTCTCTCTTGATGCTCTTTATTTCATAAGGACTCGCTTTTAATGCTCTTTATTTCAATTAATGACTCTCTCTTGATGATCATTGTTTTAATTAATGACTCTCTATTGATGCACTTTATTTCAATTAATGACTGTCTTTTAATGCTCTTTATTTCAATTATTGACTCTCTTGATGCTCTTTATTTCATAATGACTTTCTTTTAATGCTCTTTATTTAAATTAATGACTCTCTTTTAATGCTCTTTATTTAAATTAATGACTCTCTCTTGATACTCTGTTTCAATTAATGACTCTATATTGATGCTCTTTTCAATTAATGACTCTCTTGATGCTCTTTATTTCAATTAATGACCCTCTCTTGATGCTCGTTATTTCAATATTTCAAAGATGTCGTAGAACAAGTTCACCTCTGCTGAGAATGGAGAATGAGATTCTACTTCTGCTATATATTCCTATGATTAATAAAGGTTACATCTTTACAGTAACCCATACGAAGAAAGTTTAAACATGTGTCAATAATAATCTGCAATCTAAATCTTTTATATTAATTTTTATCTTATGCTGGAATACAGTTGCTTCACCTAAAGTTAGAATGTCCCCTGAAAGTCCCCTTCCAGCTGAAAGTCCACAAACACCTGAAACACCACTACCACCTGGAGTCACACCCCCTCAACCTGGAGGCTCTGGTAAGAATACAAATCTTATAACTAATTTCACCTGCATATGTGTGTAGAAGAGTGGGCTGAAAAAACTTTTATTTGCTATAAAATTTAATGGTGCAAAATAGTTGTATCATGCATTAAAACTAACGTGTAAATAATTTAATCCTGATTAATTGATATATTCAAACTCTTTATGAATTACTTTTACACCATAACCCTGTAAATAATAGGTACTCAAAAATAAATAATAATGTACTCATTTTTGATTACATTCGATGCTCATCGAAGCTCCGAATACATAAGTTTCGTTTTTGAAATAGACATGCACACAAAATTGAGTAAAATTAATTAAAAGCGGAGTTGCATGTCTACACAAGCTGCCTTCATAAATCAATTTCAATAAATATCAACAATTACAACCAAGACTTACCGGGAATTGAACCCAGATTCTCGCGCACCGCAGACCAGTGCCTTATAAGTCATAAACAAAATACTTTTTAAGAGGTGTGTCAAAAGAATCGGTAGTATGATAGTTGAGTTGTAATAACTTATTTTCCATTTAAGCAATCGACAGCAAATTAGTTAGAAATATTTTGTAAATTGCGCTGATATATTAATATATATATTTTTAATTATCAATATTTAAAAAAAAACTTCTAATCATGCAAAGTCATTTTTATCTTTTAAAGTGATATATTATTTTAAGTCATTTATTTCTTATTGACCTTAAATCGTTTGCGGATCAAGTTTTTCCGTTTTGAAAATATTTTGTATTGCATATAGATATGGTATGTATTTCACGCAAAATATTTAAATCTCCAGCATACATTAAAAACCATTCAAAGCCAATCTTTGCATTAATTTTGCGTTGACAAATATAAAAGCTAATATTTTATCGTTGAGAAATAAAATGTGATCATATTTCTGCTACATATTATTCACAAAATGAGATTTAATAATCGGGCCAAGGAAAGAAGGAAAAAAAATATTCGACAACATGTTTTTTTGTTCTCTATTGTTAAAAAGTTTTTAAATTCGAATTATTATTATTATTGAACTTTTTAAACAATCATATCAACTCATCTAAGGAGGTGAGAATTTGCACATTGTAATTGAAAAGAATAATAAAATAAAGATTTTTTTTTAACAAATGATTTTCTTGTATCGTTTATTTAATCGTAAACTCGTAAGTTCGTAAAAATAAAGATTTTTAATTATTTTAATTTTATTAAATAATTTATGGCAATAGCCCAATTGCGGTCGAGGGGAGCCGGGTTACCATATTCTCAAAGAAGAACACAAATGTTTATACCCCAGACAAAAGGTTGCAATGGGCGGCAATTGAAACTTTCCGTAATTTATATAAATCTATAACATTTAAATTTTATTTTACAACCCATGTTAATTTGATACTTGATTATATGTCTCGAAACAAAATAAGGTTCAACGCCTAAGCTAGGTTTCTGCATTGTTAAAAATTATTACAATTTTGCATCAAAATTTCGCACCCATTTAGCTGCAATTAACATTTGGTGCTTAGTTGCACCATTTCACGGTGCTACCACGGATAATATTTACTGTTGAAACGTTGCACCAAAACTCATAAAGTTACATACAACACACAATTCTGTTTTTTTTTAGTATTTTAGTAGTAGTGTTTTTGTAGCGAAGCTGGGAACCCTCCAAGCATAAGGTCACAATATTTTTACTTTTCTTTGTCAAGTCGGGCCGATCTTGGTCGCCGATCGGGCTAGAAAATAGAAATCCTCTGATTAATAGCTAAACGCCTTTATCCACTGGGCCCTGGATACTCTTGTTTGTCGTTCTTGCAGAGGATAACTCGGCTTGTTGATGCAGCGACAATCAAAATTTCGTTTATAGGTTTTCGTAAGAGGTTGAACCAATTATATGTGAAACCTCCCCTTTATTCCCGTAAAGGAATTTGGTTCAACCTAGATCCCACCATAATATGGTGTAATTTGATGCAGACCTCTGTTTTGCAACACAGTATGTTACATTGTTAAACTGAAGTTTTTAACAGTGTATAAAATGCTGTTTTTTTTGTTTTTAAATAGGCCCGAACGAAAGTCCGCCTGGAGGTAAACCACCTCCACATGAGACTCCACCACCTGAATGTGAGGAATGTACGCCAGAGGAAACAAGTAATAATTCATGATTTTTGCTTCGCAATTTCTCAACTATGTAGGCAATTTTTTATGGTACTATGGAAATATGACGGTTTATTTTGATAATTGACAATCTCGTAAACATAGGTTTACACGTTCTGTGATTAGAATTCAACTGAAAACTCCTCATTTGTGAAAGGGAACACTGTAAAAACATGTTCTTAAAACTGAGTACATAGACGTACTCGTTTTCTTTGAGTACAATTGCATTGTGAATGAGCGATTCCGTACTCAAATTTAAGTAATCGTACTTTCCTATAAATGAGAATGTGTGGTTTAGTACTGCTTCTCTTCAAGCTGTGTTATAAAGCGTCCTTTAAAAAATTAAAATATTAAAATATTTATTTAGAAGATGGTATTGATCACTGCACCATTTTTCATGACTGCATAAGATAATAATACATATATATATATATATATATATATATATATATATATATATATATATATATATATATATATATATATATATATATATATATATATATATGATCTTCATTTTTATATTATTTTTTTTAAATATTCTATCAAGGTGGGTATAATTAAATTGCAGTTTTAAAGCAATAACTTCAAGCGTGAATTTTATTGAAACCTCTGAATCAATTGCGATATTGAAATGTTCTGAAGCCGAATGGAAGTAAAAAAGGCAGCAAAAACACATAACATAATTTTTTAAACATGACCAAATTAGGAAATTTTATCAAAAACTTTAATTATTTAACTTTAAAAACATTCAAAATTTTCCTTTTCCCAGCCTTACAATTTTGATTTGACTATTTCCAAATGTCCGTTCCAATGTATCGCTTAAGCGACATATTTGCAATCCCTTCGACCAACAACTTGTGTATATAATTAGTAGGTTTAATAGTATTTCTAATTAGTAACCTCTGTAATACAGAACATAAAAATGTAAATTGCAGCCAGAATAAACCTAAACGTTTTTTGAAAATAAATTGCATCAAATTCTTTATTAAAGTGAGAATAAAATTAACAGCCCGGCATAAAAACGCAATCAAAAATAATATGCTTTGAAATACTACACAACTTTTTTTTACTACGCCCAAATGCCCATGTTTTAAAGAATTCCCATGAATAATATTATTACAGAAAAATAACCACATATTTTAATTTTAAGTAAATTTTTTTTATTTACGGATCAATGTATTAAAAATTCTGTATTTACTGATTTTATTAAACCATTTTTCCATAAGTTTGATTACAGCAAATTACAGCCAAGACGCACTTTATTCAAAGAATACACTGTTATAACTTGGCGATAGTTTAGCAAACGGTGCAGCATACTGTAATCTCACCATGTACTTTCAATAATTCTACATTTAATTATTAATGATCGCCATTTAATGTTTTAAAAGGAAATATTCATTGACTCATTAAATAAAATATTTTCTTAATTATCAGTTTTTATCTGGGAAATTTTATTCTTTAATAACATTAAAAAGTCTAACAGAGTTGAAAATTCACAGTGTAACCAAGATCCGTACATTTAAAAAAAATACTTGCATAAAATATTTGTCAAATAAATAAAATGGACGTTCATACACAAATTAATCGCATTTTAGATACATTGTTCTAAAAGTTCGATCTAAGATAAGTTAATATAGTTACAATGAACCTGTATACAAAAAAAATGATATCAA
This sequence comes from Troglohyphantes excavatus, assembly GCA_963932185.1. Lineage (NCBI taxonomy): Eukaryota > Metazoa > Arthropoda > Arachnida > Araneae > Linyphiidae > Troglohyphantes > Troglohyphantes excavatus. The sequence continues at coordinate 67,054,470 of OZ010670.1, forward strand.
ACAATTATAACATTTTAATACAATTCTAAACCATTTCCCTAAGATAAAATTATGGTTGTTTTAGTTTTTGAATGGTACCGTATTGTATCAAAAAGCCCAATGTGCAGGCGTTTTCCAATAATTATTAAATCAAACAAAACCTATGACGTCATTTTCATAGTGTCAATAACGAAAAATTTTATTTTAAATTGTAAACGATATTTTCATCGATGTTAAGTCAATGAAATACATTAAAATAGTTATAATATACAAATGGAACACAGTAGAAACTTGAAATTATCACAATAAATGCCTAATTTTTCAAGTAAATTGCTCTGTAATTTTCAAAAACCTACGTTTGTAGTTATGGAGTATTCCGTGTAAATATCGGCATTCCAATTGATTCATATTTTTTATATTACATTTTCGCTTCTCTTCATTGATTTTGAATGATTTTATTGTTGCCGCTTTGTGAAACTTTGCAGGGATACGCTAAAAAATGTCATTTAATTCGAATGGAACATCGTAGAGACTTGAAAATAGTCACGTTAAATATCTTATTTTTTTAATTAACTATTCTGTGAGTTTCAAAGCTCTGCGTTTTGTAGTTACGGAGCCTATAATGTACTGAAAAACACACATCCGGACAGATTTTGGGATTTCCAGCTTTATATATACAGTGGCTCCCAAAAGAGTTCGTACACTTTAAAAATTTGTAGAAACAGCGCTGTAGTCTGGAATTGAATTGAAATATAAATTCAAATATTATTTCACATCATATCCATCTTATTCTAAATAAAACCTTATATATATATTTCAATTTTTTTTTTTTTTATGAAAATGAAAATGCAAGGAAACAGAAAAAAAACGCCACAGAAGTGATTGTACACCAAAACATTTTCGAATAAATTCATAAATAAATTATTCTCTGTCGCTTTTTTATTTTTGCATTATGGTGACATTTAATATTCGTTTGGTATTAATTTTTGCTTGCTTATTTCATAATATTCTATTTATTACTTAAAAATGGATCGTAGTCATAAGAAACAAAGAACAGCATTCAAATATTGATAATTTTTCATCATAATGGTGATAAATAATCTCGGAGAATCTTTAAATTAATAAATTTATCCAATTCTACGTCCAGTATGTATAAAAACCCTTTTTAGAAGAAAATCGGATCAAAAACAAAGTAAGAAAATGTCATCCGGCAAAGTTAACTCAACGTGATCAGAGATTTATAGCTTGAAAATTTGTGAAAAATCCACGTTTGAGTGTTGTAAAAATATCTACAGAATTTAATGAAGCATGTTCTATTTGAAATTCAATCGAAACTGTTCGCCAAGTGCTCAGATAAGCTGGATTACATGAGTGTTCTGCCGAAGAATTTTTTTTTGTTAGTGCGAAAAATAGAAGGCTTAGGCTTTCTGTCGCAAATACCAAGAACTTAGTCTGAACAGTAAAGCATGCTTTGGACGTGTCCTTGTGCAAGGGTGCAAATTAGCATCAGGACTAGGTAATTTGGTATTTAATGGTAGAATAATGAATCAGTATGTTTATTTAAATATTTTAACACACAATTTAAAATTATAAGCTCAAAATTTGGGTATTGGAATCAACTTTGTTACTTATCAAGAAAACGATCTTTAGCACACGGCTCTCAAAATTTGCCACTGTTGCTTCTATAATTGTCCACAAGTTCTGAAAAAACACTTCAGCCGCTGAATTTAAACCCAATAAAACACATATGTAAAAAACTGGAAGTAAGAGTAAGAAGATACTACATTAACACGAAAAGCGAACTTAAAAAAATAATAATCGAAGTATAGAAGAAAATGATACAGAAATTATAAAAAAAACCTAATGAAATTTATGCCCAGACGTTTAAAAGCTGCTGTGTATGTTACAGGGCATCCTACTAAGTACTAATTTACCGAAATATTGCAATATTTATTAACATGTAGAGATTTTTTTTAAAGTGTACGAAGACTTTTCTGAGATAACTTTTTTGTTACTTTTAAATTATTAATTTTCCAAAAAAAAAAGTTTTACTATGTTTTTAAAATGTTTTATATAGTTTTGTTAAGAACAATTTATATATCTTATTAAAAAATTCCCATTCTGAAATATTATTTTTTTTATAATAAATAGAGCAGTATTTCTTTGAAATTCGTAAGTGTACGAACACTTATGGGTGCCACTATATATAAGTTTTTTTTTCATTACAAGATCAAATTTATTGTGTTAAAATGATTTCGAATATTTCGATGTATGACAGATATAATCTTTATATATCTCTTTATATCTTAATATTTTAATCTTTATATTTCTCTTACGCGGTGATTGAAAAACGCTGTTTTTCTGTATGCTGAGTGGCAACAGTTAGATTCTTTACAAAATTCTCTTTGTCTCGCATTTTTATTTTGCCATTATGTAAGCCATTTTGACGATTAATCCCTTCAATTCATTTGTAAATAATTAATTTGATGATGTCAGCTTAAATTACGAAGAATATAAGACTTATTAAATTAAAAAATAGAAGTTTTGAAAAACGCTTTTCCAAACTTAAGGCGGAAAATTAACGTGGCGCCATCTGTTGACAATTTTGAAAACTAGATTTCTATAAGTTTCGTTTTTATGACGTATTAACTAGGTAAATTACACACTTTTGGTAGGCAAGATTATGGTAAGCTTAACTTCAATTATGGCCAAAACAAACTACCAATAATGTTAGAAATTTAACTAAAACTCAGGAAAGGTGTAGAAAATAATAAACAATGGTAGACTTTCCAGTGGTACCATTGTTTTCATTTGTAGTTAAAATCAAAGAAGTTTAAATGATTTTATATTGATTTACATGGTGAAAAAATTTATTGATACCAATATAAATGTTAATTTAAATTTACAATTTTTACTTTTAAAGTTTTTTGTAATATAATTAAAAAAGTTTTGTTACTAGGACACATTGTTATAGTGTCCTACATTTTAGCGAGCGAAGCAAACCTATGAGGACTGCGTAGCAATCCTCCGGGGGTTGGCGGAGCGTCAGCGGAGCAGGGGGCGGAGCCTCCTAGTTTTTTAAAATAAATTAATTGAATATTACATGCAATACCGTAATATTTTTAAAGGTCCACCTCATCAAGGTGCGCCTCCTCCAGCTGAAGGACAGTCGACTACACCTATGGAGTGTGAAGAGTGTGAAGCAAGTAAAGCAAAATCTTTTATAATAGCAAAATTTAGTTAAATCACATTGATACAATGTAACCACACGACACATTAAAAAACATAAAATGATAATCCTAATCCTAATGAAAATAGTATACTACAATCTTTTTAAAAGGGAAAAAATATAATTTTTCTTAACAGATTTGCACAGCGTTATTTTAGTCCGATACTTTTATGTCCTTTAAAAAAATATGATTAATTTGATTCAAATACAATGACATTGTTTGGAAAGCGGGGGAGGGAACAGCTGTTTTTATATTCTTATATTTTTTTTATATTCTGAGGAACCCCCCAGTAGTTTTGAGTCCCGTACCACATATTCGACCTAGAGGCCGACTAACTATAAATCTGGCTCTGAAAATGCGTTCTTTAGTTTGAAAAAGGATGTCCTTATTTTGGTTTGAAAGAGCAAAAATTCTTTGTCATTTTTAAGCAAGGATAGTGGAGACTATATATATATATATATATATATATATATATATATATATATATATATATATATATATATATATATATATATATATATATATATATATATAAGGTGTGCTCGTTCTCGCGCTTTCTGACGGAGGGCGGATAAAGGATATTTTTGACGTCATAGTGACGCCTACCTCCGCCTTCTGTGGGCGTTTCAAATGCTCTCGTTTGTACAGTCGTTTTAGGAGTCTACAGAGCAAACTTGATTTACCAAGAATTCTTGTTTTTAACTAATCATGAATTTATTTAAGAGAAAACGGTTAAAATTTGCTTCAAAAAACAATTTGAATCGATTTGCAGAGTGGTTTAGTTATTAAAATAGTAACATGGAATCAATTTCTGTCAATTTGAACCAATGGTTCGTGAGGTGCTGCCATCTATTCGTGTTTTTGTGAACTATTTAAAAGTGATATTCGCTAACTTTATTCAGTATTTGCTGTATTTTATGAGTTTAAATTATATTTTAAAGATTGCATTTAGAATGTAAAAATTGCAAAATATTTGCGTAATAAATTAAATTAATAACAATTCTCTTCCTAGTGCTAAATAAAAAAGTATTACCTAATAGGTTGTCATTTGTAATTTCTTTGTTTGATAAGTTATTAAAATATATTGTTAGTCTTATTCATTGGATGAAAAAAATTGCAACAGAACATTTTCGTATTGTAAGCAAACAGTCATTGTAAACTAAATATTAACAACATACTTTTTAAAAAATGATTTTTTTAAAATTAAAATAATTGATTTTTTTAAATATTTGTTAAAATAGTGCTTGCAATTGTAGTATTACGCTTTCCAGAGAATAACCAAAATGTCAATTTTAATAACGGATATTCTGGATTCTAATAAATTTAGAATAAATTATTAAGGTCATTAATGAAATATTGCAAACAGCCATTATTTATACAAAACATTTTCAGTGATTTCTATACAGTACAAATTTAAGTTTTATTTATTTCTAAATAGGCCCATCTACTCCACAAGGAAGTCCGCCTAAAAGTACACCATCTGAATGTGAGGAATGTCCTCCAGAAGAAACAAGTATGTTGCAAATTATAATTCCTTATTATTTTTTTTTAAATTTACTTAGTTTTGTAGAGATTATTATATTGTCGTATGAAAGAATTTCGGTCGATTTGGATATTTCAAGAGCGTTATAACAGGTGTTCTTATTACATGGTTAGCTCAAAAGAGCACCATTTTAAATGGATATTGAGCAATTTAAATATGTATTTGCCGAAATAGACTCCAGTTTACTATAATGTTGTAAGTTAAACTTCAGGGTGTCAGTTTTGGAGATGTCCTTTTAATTTAATTAAAGTTCAAAATAAAGTAGAAGCATCTCATAGATTTTTTTATATTAGATTTAAAATAACAATCAAATTGCTAATTTTCTAGATTTTTGCAAAGGTAATTCAACCAATCAAGTCTATATTGTTTGGAAATACATAACGATTAGTATGTGTCCATTATACTTAAACCCCAGAAGTATTGGTAAAAAGTTAACGAAATATTTTTATTTTTATTCCGATGTGGACTTTTAAAGTGGATTCCTCAATTCCCCAATCTAAATCTTAATTAAATGTCTCAATGATCCCCATCACTTATGTTTGTTGATACATTGCTTATTTCTACACCATTCCGTCACCAGTAATAAAAATAATTGTTTTTTAAAAATAATCTGCTTTGTTTAATAAATAAATTGCACCTGGAATTTCTCTTCTACCACCTGTAGCATCTGCACCGCCACCAGGAGGATCTGCACCACCTGGAGGAACTACACCGCCTGGAGGATCTCCACCACCTGGAGAATATCCACCACCGGGAGGATCTCCACCACATGGAGGATCTCCACCACCTGGAGGATCTACACCGCCCGGAGGATCCCCACCACCTGGAGAATATTCACCAACGGGAGGATCTCCACCACCTGGAGGATCAACACCGCCCGGAGGATCTCCACCACCTGGAGGATCTCCACCACCTGGAGGATCTACACCGCCCGGAGGATCCCCACCACCTGGAGAATATTCACCACCGGGAGGATCTCCACCACCTGGAGGATCAACACCGCCCGGAGGACCTCCACCACCTGGAGGATCTACACCACCTGGTGGACCACCACCACCTGGAGGATCTACACCACCCGGAGGATCTCCACCACCTGGAGAACATTCACCACCTGGAGGATCTCCACCACCTGGAGGATCTCCACCACCTGGAGGATCTCCACCACCTGGAGGATCTCCACCACCAGGAGGATCTCCACCACCTGGAGGATCAACACCGCCCGGAGCATCTCCACCACCTGGAGGATCTACACCACCTGGTGGACCTCCACCACCTGGAGGATCTACACCGCCCGGAGGATCTACACCGCCCGGAGGATCTCCACCACCTGGAGGATCTCCACCACCTGGAGAATTTTCACCACCTGGAGGATCTCCACCACCTGGAGGACCTACACCGCCCGGAGGATCTCCACCACCAGGAGGATCTACACCACCTGGTGGACCTCCACCACCTGGAGGATCTACACCGCCTGGAGGATCTCCACCACCTGGAGAATTTTCACCACCTGGAGGATCTCCACCACCTGGAGGTTCACCACCACCTGGAGAATATCCACCGCCTGGAGGATCTACACCACCTGGTGGACCTCCACCACCTGGAGGATCTACTCCGCCCATAGGATCTCCACCACCTGGAGGATCTTCACCACCTGGAGAATTTTCACCACCTGGAGGATCTCCACCACCTGGAGGACCTACACCGCCCGGAGGATCTCCACCACCAGGAGGATCTACTCCACCTGGTGGACCTCCACCACATGGAGGATCTACACCGCCCGGAGGATCTCCACCACCGGGAGAATTTTCACCACCTGGAGGATCTCCACCACCTGGAGGTTCACCACCACCTGGAGAATATCCACCACCTGGAGGATCTACACCGCCTGGAGGATCTCCACCACCTGGAGGATCTACACCGCCTGGAGGATTTCCACCACCTGGAGGATATACACCGCCTAGGGGATCCCCACCGCCTGGAGGATCCCTAGGAACTGGTGGTAAGTCAATATTTTAATATTCTTGAATGATTTATTTCATTGATCGTTGTGTTTTACACATTTAAATAAGAAAACTGTTTCTCTTGTATTTTTAAAAATAATGAAAAATCTGCATTTGGCAATAGTAAAAAAATATTCTATTAAAATAAACATTAAATTTTAAGTGTTATTATTCTACGAAATTAACACATTCTTAAACATTGCTGGAACAAAAATAATCATTTCCTTATATAGTTAATAAATGTTGTGTAAATAGCGTTGATATATTAATAAAATAAGGATTGTAACCAATATGTATGAAAGCTTGACATCACAGAAAAACAATTTCTTTTTACATAATAGAAAATAATTTTCCGCTTACATCTGTTATACCTTACATTGGATGATAAGTAAAGTACGCAAGTAAAAATATGTATCACGTAAAGCAAATACAATGCAAATTCTTTGATACATTTTGCTTAGGTAAACAAAAAACCTATTGTTTAAATGCTGGAAAGTGTAATGTGACCGACTTTCTGCAACATATTTTTCACAAAAGGATATTTAATATTCGGGTCAAGCAAGCAAGAAACAGTTGTGAAATAAGACTTTTTCTCTTTCTAGTTCTAAATAAAAAGGTATTACCTTATAGGTTTTCATTTGTAATTTCTTTGTTTGATGAGTTATTAAAATATATTGTTAGTCTTATTCATTGGATGAAAAAAATTGCAACTGAGAATTTTCGTATTGTAAGCAAACAGTCATTGTAAACTAAATATTAACAACATACTTTTTTAAAAATGATTTTTTTTAAATTAAAATAATTGATTTTTTTAAATATTTGTTAAAATAGTGCTTGCAATTGTAGTATTACGCTTTCCAGAGAATAACCAAAATGTCAATTTTAATAACGGATATTCTGGATTCTAATAAATTTAGAATAAATTATTAAGGTCGTTAATGAAATATTGCAAACAGCCATTATTTATACAAAACATTTTCAGTGATTTCTATACAGTACAAATTTAAGTTTTATTTATTTCTAAATAGGCCCATCTACTCCACAAGGAAGTCCGCCTAAAAGTTCACCATCTGAATGTGAGGAATGTCCTACAGAAGAAACAAGTATGTTGCAAATTATAATTACTGATTATTTATTTTTAATTTACTTAGTTTTGTAGAGAATATTATATTGTCGTATGAAAGAACTTTGGTCGATTTGGATATTTCCAGAGCGTTATAAAAGGTTTACTTATTACATGGTTAGCTCAAAAGAGCACCATATAAAATGGATATTGAGCAATTTAAATATGTATTTGCCAAAATAGACTCCAGTTTACTATAATGTTGTAAGTTAAACTTCAGGGTGTCAGTTTTGGAGATGTCCTTTTAATTTAATTAAAGTTCAAAATAAACTAGAAGCATCTCATAGATTTTTTTTATATTAGATTTAAAATAACAATCAAATTGCTAATTTTCTAGATTTTTGCAAAGGTGATTCAAACAATCAAGTCTATATTGTTTGGTAATACATAACGATTAGTATGTGTCCATTATACTTAAATCCCCAGAAGTATTGGTTAAAAAGTTAACGAAATATTTTTATTTTTATTCCGATGTGGACTTTTAAAGTGGATTCCTCTCTTCCTCAATCTAAATCTTAATTAAATGTCTCAATGATCCCCATCACTTATGCTTGTTGATACATTGCTTATTTCTACACCATTCCGTCACCAGTAATAAAAATAATTGTTTTTTAAAAATAATCTGCTTTGTTTAATAAATAAATTGCACCTGGAATTTCTCTTCTACCACCTGTAGCATCTGCACCGCCACCAGGAGGATCTGCACCACCTGGAGGAACTACACCGCCTGGAGGATCTCCACCACCTGGAGAATATCCACCACCGGGAGGATCTCCACCACATGGAGGATCTCCACCACCTGGAGGATCTACACCGCCCGGAGGATCCCCACCACCTGGAGAATATTCACCAACGGGAGGATCTCCACCACCTGGAGGATCAACACCGCCCGGAGGATCTCCACCACCTGGAGGATCTCCACCACCTGGAGGATCTACACCGCCCGGAGGATCCCCACCACCTGGAGAATATTCACCACCGGGAGGATCTCCACCACCTGGAGGATCAACACCGCCCGGAGGACCTCCACCACCTGGAGGATCTACACCACCTGGTGGACCACCACCACCTGGAGGATCTACACCACCCGGAGGATCTCCACCACCTGGAGAACATTCACCACCTGGAGGATCTCCACCACCTGGAGGATCTCCACCACCTGGAGGATCTCCACCACCTGGAGGATCTCCACCACCAGGAGGATCTCCACCACCTGGAGGATCAACACCGCCCGGAGCATCTCCACCACCTGGAGGATCTACACCACCTGGTGGACCTCCACCACCTGGAGGATCTACACCGCCCGGAGGATCTACACCGCCCGGAGGATCTCCACCACCTGGAGGATCTCCACCACCTGGAGAATTTTCACCACCTGGAGGATCTCCACCACCTGGAGGACCTACACCGCCCGGAGGATCTCCACCACCAGGAGGATCTACACCACCTGGTGGACCTCCACCACCTGGAGGATCTACACCGCCTGGAGGATCTCCACCACCTGGAGAATTTTCACCACCTGGAGGATCTCCACCACCTGGAGGTTCACCACCACCTGGAGAATATCCACCGCCTGGAGGATCTACACCACCTGGTGGACCTCCACCACCTGGAGGATCTACTCCGCCCATAGGATCTCCACCACCTGGAGGATCTTCACCACCTGGAGAATTTTCACCACCTGGAGGATCTCCACCACCTGGAGGACCTACACCGCCCGGAGGATCTCCACCACCAGGAGGATCTACTCCACCTGGTGGACCTCCACCACATGGAGGATCTACACCGCCCGGAGGATCTCCACCACCGGGAGAATTTTCACCACCTGGAGGATCTCCACCACCTGGAGGTTCACCACCACCTGGAGAATATCCACCACCTGGAGGATCTACACCGCCTGGAGGATCTCCACCACCTGGAGGATCTACACCGCCTGGAGGATTTCCACCACCTGGAGGATATACACCGCCTAGGGGATCCCCACCGCCTGGAGGATCCCTAGGAACTGGTGGTAAGTCAATATTTTAATATTCTTGAATGATTTATTTCATTGATCGTTGTGTTTTACACATTTAAATAAGAAAACTGTTTCTCTTGTATTTTTAAAAATAATGAAAAATCTGCATTTGGCAATAGTAAAAAAATATTCTATTAAAATAAACATTAAATTTTAAGTGTTATTATTCTACGAAATTAACACATTCTTAAACATTGCTGGAACAAAAATAATCATTTCCTTATATAGTTAATAAATGTTGTGTAAATAGCGTTGATATATTAATAAAATAAGGATTGTAACCAATATGTATGAAAGCTTGACATCACAGAAAAACAATTTCTTTTTACATAATAGAAAATAATTTTCCGCTTACATCTGTTATACCTTACATTGGATGATAAGTAAAGTACGCAAGTAAAAATATGTATCACGTAAAGCAAATACAATGCAAATTCTTTGATACATTTTGCTTAGGTAAACAAAAAACCTATTGTTTAAATGCTGGAAAGTGTAATGTGACCGACTTTCTGCAACATATTTTTCACAAAAGGATATTTAATATTCGGGTCAAGCAAGCAAGAAACAGTTGTGAAATAAGACTTTTTCTCTTTCTAGTTCTAAATAAAAAGGTATTACCTTATAGGTTTTCATTTGTAATTTCTTTGTTTGATGAGTTATTAAAATATATTGTTAGTCTTATTCATTGGATGAAAAAAATTGCAACTGAGAATTTTCGTATTGTAAGCAAACAGTCATTGTAAACTAAATATTAACAACATACTTTTTTAAAAATGATTTTTTTTAAATTAAAATAATTGATTTTTTTAAATATTTGTTAAAATAGTGCTTGCAATTGTAGTATTACGCTTTCCAGAGAATAACCAAAATGTCAATTTTAATAACGGATATTCTGGATTCTAATAAATTTAGAATAAATTATTAAGGTCGTTAATGAAATATTGCAAACAGCCATTATTTATACAAAACATTTTCAGTGATTTCTATACAGTACAAATTTAAGTTTTATTTATTTCTAAATAGGCCCATCTACTCCACAAGGAAGTCCGCCTAAAAGTTCACCATCTGAATGTGAGGAATGTCCTACAGAAGAAACAAGTATGTTGCAAATTATAATTACTGATTATTTATTTTTAATTTACTTAGTTTTGTAGAGAATATTATATTGTCGTATGAAAGAACTTTGGTCGATTTGGATATTTCCAGAGCGTTATAAAAGGTTTACTTATTACATGGTTAGCTCAAAAGAGCACCATATAAAATGGATATTGAGCAATTTAAATATGTATTTGCCAAAATAGACTCCAGTTTACTATAATGTTGTAAGTTAAACTTCAGGGTGTCAGTTTTGGAGATGTCCTTTTAATTTAATTAAAGTTCAAAATAAACTAGAAGCATCTCATAGATTTTTTTTATATTAGATTTAAAATAACAATCAAATTGCTAATTTTCTAGATTTTTGCAAAGGTGATTCAAACAATCAAGTCTATATTGTTTGGTAATACATAACGATTAGTATGTGTCCATTATACTTAAATCCCCAGAAGTATTGGTTAAAAAGTTAACGAAATATTTTTATTTTTATTCCGATGTGGACTTTTAAAGTGGATTCCTCTCTTCCTCAATCTAAATCTTAATTAAATGTCTCAATGATCCCCATCACTTATGCTTGTTGATACATTGCTTATTTCTACACCATTCCGTCACCAGTAATAAAAATAATTGTTTTTTAAAAATAATCTGCTTTGTTTAATAAATAACTTGCACCTGGAATTTCTCTTCTACCACCTGTAGCATCTGTACCGCCACCTGGAGGATCTCCACCACCTGGAGAATATTCACCACCTGGAGGATCTCCACCACCTGGAGGATCTACACCACCCGGAGGATCTCCACCGCCTGGAGGATCTCCACCACCTGGAGAATTTTCACCACCTGGAGGATCTCCACCACCTGGAGGACCTACACCGCCCGGAGGATCTCCACCACCAGGAGGATCTACACCACCTGGTGGACCTCCACCACCTGGAGGATCTACACCGCCCAGAGGATCTCCACCACCTGGAGAATTTTCACCACCTGGAGGATCTCCACCACCTGGAGGTTCACCACCACCTGGAGAATATCCACCACCTGGAGGATCTACACCGCCTGGAGGATATCCACCACCTGGAGGATCTACACTGCCTGGAGGATTTCCACCACCTGGAGGATCTACACCGCCTGGAGGATCCCCACCGCCTGGAGGATCCCCACCGCCTGGAGGATCCCCACCGCCTGGAGGATCCCTAGGAACTGGTGGTAAGTCAATATTTTAATATTCTTGAATGATTTATTTCATAGATCGTTCTGTTTTACACATTTAAATAAGAAAACTGTTTCTCTTGTCTTTTTAAAAATAATTAAAAATCTGCATTTTGCAATAGTAAAAAAATATTCTATTAAAATAAACATTAAATTTTAAGTATTATTATTCTATTCAATTAAATTAACACATTCTTAAACATTGCTGGAACAAAAATAATCATTTCCTTATATAGTTAATAAATGTTGTGTAAATAGCGTTGATATATTAATAAAATAAGGATTGTAACCAATATGTATGAAAGCTTGACATCACAGAAAAACAATTTCTTTTTACATAATAGAAAATAATTTTCCGCTTACGTCTGTTATACCTTACATTGGATGATAAGTAAAGTACGCAAGTAAAAATATGTATCACGTAAAGCAAATACAATGCAAATTCTTTGATACATTTTGCTTAGGTAAACAAAAAACCTATTGTTTAAATGCTGGAAAGTGTAATGTGACCGACTTTCTGCAACATATTTTTCACAAAAGGATATTTAATATTCGGGTCAAGCAAGCAAGAAACAGTTGTGTAATAAGACTTTTTCTCTTTCTAGTTCTAAATAAAAAGGTATTACCTTATAGGTTTTCATTTGTAATTTCTTTGTTTGATGAGTTATTAAAATATATTGTTAGTCTTATTCATTGGATGAAAAAAATTGCAACTGAGAATTTTCGTATTGTAAGCAAACAGTCATTGTAAACTAAATATTAACAACATACTTTTTTAAAAATGATTTTTTTTAAATTAAAATAATTGATTTTTTTAAATATTTGTTAAAATAGTGCTTGCAATTGTAGTATTACGCTTTCCAGAGAATAACCAAAATGTCAATTTTAATAACGGATATTCTGGATTCTAATAAATTTAGAATAAATTATTAAGGTCGTTAATGAAATATTGCAAACAGCCATTATTTATACAAAACATTTTCAGTGATTTCTATACAGTACAAATTTAAGTTTTATTTATTTCTAAATAGGCCCATCTACTCCACAAGGAAGTCCGCCTAAAAGTACACCATCTGAATGTGAGGAATGTCCTACAGAAGAAACAAGTATGTTGCAAATTATAATTACTGATTATTTATTTTTAATTTACTTAGTTTTGTAGAGAATATTATATTGTCGTATGAAAGAACTTTGGTCGATTTGGATATTTCAAGAGCGTTATAAAAGGTTTACTTATTACATGGTTAGCTCAAAAGAGCACCATATAAAATGGATATTGAGCAATTTAAATATGTATTTGCCAAAATAGACTCCAGTTTACTATAATGTTGTAAGTTAAACTTCAGGGTGTCAGTTTTGGAGATGTCCTTTTAATTTAATTAAAGTTCAAAATAAACTAGAAGCATCTCATAGATTTTTTTATATTAGATTTAAAATAACAATCAAATTGCTAATTTTCTAGATTTTTGCAAAGGTAATTCAAACAATTAAGTCTATATTGTTTGGAAATACTTAACGATTAGTATGTGTCCATTATACTTAAATCCCCAGAAGTATTGGTTAAAAAGTTAACGAAATATTTTTATTTTTATTCCGATGTGGACTTTTAAAGTGGATTCCTCTCTTCCTCAATCTAAATCTTAATTAAATGTCTCAATGATCCCCATCACTTATGTTTGTTGATACATAGCTTATTTCTATACCATTCCGTCACCAGTAATAAAAATAATTGTTTTTTAAAAATAATCTGCTTTGTTTAATAAATAAATTGCACCTGAAATTTCTCTTCTACCACCTGTAGCATCTGCACAGCCACCTGGAGGATTTCCACCACCTGGAGGAACTACACCACCTGGAGGATCTACCCCGCCCGGAGGATCCCCACCACCTGGAGAATATTCACCACCGGGAGGATCTCCACCACCTGGAGGATCAACACCGCCCGGAGGACCTCCACCACCTGGAGGATCTACACCACCTGGTGGACCTCCTCCACCTGGAGGATCTACACCGCCCGGAGGATCTCCACCACCTGGAGAATATTCACCACCTGGAGGATCTCCACCACATGGAGGATCTCCACCACCTGGAGGATCTCCACCGCCCGGAGGATCTCCACCACCTGGAGGACCTCCACCACCTGGAGGATCTACACCGCCCGGAGGATCTCCACCACCTGGAGGATCTCCACCACCTGGAGAATTTTCACCACCTGGAGGATCTCCACCACCTGGAGGACCTACAGCGCCCAGAGGATCTCCACCACCAGGAGGATCTACACCACCTGGTGGACCTCCACCACCTGGAGGATCTACACCGCCCGGAGGATCTCCACCACCTGGAGAATTTTCACCACCTGGAGGATCTCCACCACCTGGAGGATCAACACCGCCCGGAGGATCTACACCACCTGGTGGACCTCAACCACCTGGAGGATCTACACCGCCCGGAGGATCTCCACCACCTGGAGAATTTTCACCGCCCGGAGGATCTCCACCACCAGGTGGATATACACCATCTGGTGGACCTCCACCACCTGGAGAATTTTCACCACCTGGAGGATCTCCACCACCTGGAGGATCCCCACCGCCTGGAGGATCCCCACCGCCTGGAGGATCCCTAGGAACTGGTGGTAAGTCAATATTTTAATATTCTTGAATGATTTATTTCATAGATCGTTGTGTTTTACACATTTAAATAAGAAAACTGTTTCTCTTGTATTTTTAAAAATAATGAAAAATCTGCATTTGGCAATAGTAAAAAAATATTCTATTAAAATAAACATTAAATTTTAAGTGTTATTATTCTACGAAATTAACACATTCTTAAACATTTTCTGGAACAAAAATAATCATTTCCTTATATAGTTAATAAATGTTGTGTAAATAGCGTTGATATATTAATAAAATAAGGATTGTAACCAATATGTATGAAAGCTGGACATCACAGAAAAACAATTTCTTTTTACATAATAGAAAATAATTTTCCGCTTACATCTCTTATACCTTACATTGGATGATAAGTAAAGTACGCAAGTAAAAATATGTATCACGTAAAGCAAATACAATGCAAATTCTTTGATACATTTTGCTTAAGTAAACAAAAAACCTATTGTTTAAATGCTGGAAAGTGTAATGTGATCGACTTTTTGCAACATATTTTTCACAAAAGGATATTTAATATTCGGGTCAAGCAAGCAAGAAACAAGATAAAAACTCGTCTTATAGAGCATTGCGTTAAGAATATTAAAATACAAATGCAACGTTAAAATACGCAATAAAAGTCCGTAATAATCCGGACATGTTTCGGGAGATACATCACCCTTCATCAGCGGAAAATGTAAAGTCTGTGTGTAATGAAATATAAATAAACCCAAAGAAATCTAAAATGTTCAACATTTTAGATTTCTTTGGGTTTATTTATATTTCATTACACACAGACTTTACATTTTCCGCTGATGAAGGGTGATGTATCTCCCGAAACATGTCCGGATTATTACGGACTTTTATTGCGTATTTTAACGTTGCATTTGTATTTTAATAAGCAAGAAACAGTTGTGTAATAAGACTTTTTCTCTTTCTAGTGCTAAATAAAAAGGTATTACCTTATAGGTTTTCATTTGTAATTTCTTTGTTTGATGAGTTATTAAAATATATTGTTAGTCTTATTCATTGGATGAAAAAATTTGCAACTGAGAATTTTCGTATTGTAAGCAAACAGTCATTTTAAATTAAATATTAACAACATACTTTTTTAAAAATGATTTTTTTTAAATTAATATAATTGATTTTTTTAAATATTTGTTAAAATAGTGCTTGCAATTGTAGTATTACGCTTTCCAGAGAATAACCAAAATGTCAATTTTAATAACGGATATTCTGGATTCTAATAAATTTAGAATAAATTATTAAGGTCATTAATGAAATATTGCAAACAGCCATTATTTATACAAAACATTTTCAGTGATTTCTATACAGTACAAATTTAAGTTTTATTTATTTCTAAATAGGCCCATCTACTCCACAAGGAAGTCCGCCTAAAAGTACACCATCTGAATGTGAGGAATGTCCTACAGAAGAAACAAGTATGTTGCAAATTATAATTACTGATTATTTATTTTTAATTTACTTAGTTTTGTAGAGAATATTATATTGTCGTATGAAAGAAATTTGGTCGATTTGGATATTTCAAGAGCGTTATAAAAGGTTTACTTATTACATGGTTAGCTCAAAAGAGCACCATATAAAATGGATATTGAGCAATTTAAATATGTATTTGCCGAAATAGACTCCAGTTTACTATAATGTTGTAAGTTAAACTTCAGGGTGTCAGTTTTTTAGATGTCCTTTTAATTTAATTAAAGTTCAAAATAAACTAGAAGCATCTCATAGATTTTTTTATATTAGATTTAAAATAACAATCAAATTGCTAATTTTCTAGATTTTTGCAAAGGTAATTCAAACAATCAAGTCTATATTGTTTGGAAATACTTAACGATTAGTATGTGTCCATTATACTTAAATCCCCATAAGTATTTGTTAAAAAGTTAACGAAATATTTTTATTTTTATTCCGATGTGGACTTTTAAAGTGGATTCCTCTCTTCCTCAATCTCAATCTTAATTAAATGTCTCAATGATCCCCATCACTTATGTTTGTTGATACATTGCTTATTTCTATACCATTCCGTCACCAGTAATAAAAATAATTGTTTTTTAAAAATAATCTGCTTTTTTTAATAAATAAATTGCACCTGAAATTTCTCTTCTACCACCTGTAGCATCTGCACAGCCACCTGGAGGATTTCCACCACCTGGAGGAACTACACCACCTGGAGGATCTACACCGCCCGGAGGATCCCCACCACCTGGAGAATATTCACCACCGGGAGGATCTCCACCACCTGGAGGATCAACACCGCCCGGAGGACCTCCACCACCTGGAGGATATACACCACCTGGTGGACCTCCTCCACCTGGAGGATCTACACCGCCCGGAGGATCTCCACCACCTGGAGAATATTCACCACCTGGAGGATTTCCACCACCTGGAGGATCTCCACCACCTGGAGGATCTCCACCACCTGGAGGATCAACACCGCCCGGAGGATCTCCACCACCTGGTGGACCTCCACCACCTGGAGGATCTACACCGCCCGGAGGATCTCCACCACCTGGAGGATCTACACCACCTGGAGAATTTTCACCACCTGGAGGATCTCCACCACCTGGAGGATCAACACCGCCCGGAGGATCTCCACCACCTGGAGGATCTACACCACCTGGTGGACCTCCACCACCTGGAGGATCTACACCGCCCGGAGGATCACCACCACCTGGAGGATCTCCACCACCTGGAGAATTTTCACCACCTGGAGGATCTCCACCACCTGGAGGATCTCCACCACCTGGAGGACCTACACCGCCCGGAGGATCTCCACCACCAGGAGGATCTACACCACCTGGTGGACCTCCACCACCTGGAGGATCTACACCGCCCGGAGGATCTCCACCACCTGGAGAATTTTCACCACCTGGAGGATCTCCACCACCTGGAGGATCAACACCGCCCGGAGGATCTCCACCACCTGGAGGATCTACACCACCTGGTGGACCTCCACCACCTGGAGGATCTACACCGCCCGGAGGATCTCCACCACCTGGAGGATCTCCACCACCTGGAGAATTTTCACCACCTGGAGGATCTCCACCACCTGGAGGACCTACACCGCCCGGAGGATCTCCACCACCAGGAGGATCTACACCACCTGGTGGACCTCCACCACCTGGAGGATCTACACCGCCCGGAGGATCTACACCACCTGGAGAATTTTCACCACCTGGAGGATCTCCACCACATGGAGGTTCACCACCACCTGGAGAATATCCACCACCTGGAGGATCTACACCGCCTGGAGGATCTCCACCACCTGGAGGATCTACACCGCCTGGAGGATTTCCACCACCTGGAGGATCTACACCGCCTGGAGGATCCCCACCGCCTGGAGGATCTACACCGCCTGGAGGATTTCCACCACCTGGAGGATCTACACCGCCTGGAGGATCCCCACCGCCTGGAGGATCCCCACCGCCTGGAGGATCCCTAGGAACTGGTGGTAAGTCAATATTTTAATATTCTTGAATGATTTATTTCATAGATCGTTGTGTTTTACACATTTAAATAAGAAAACTGTTTCTCTTGTATTTTTAAAAATAATGACAAATCTGCATTTGGCAATAGTAAAAAAATATTCTATTAAAATAAACATTAAATTTTAAGTGTTATTATTCTACGAAATTAACACATTCTTAAACATTTTCTGGAACAAAAATAATCATTTCCTTATATAGTTAATAAATGTTGTGTAAATAGCGTTGATATATTAATAAAATAAGGATTGTAACCAATATGTATGAAAGCTGGACATCACAGAAAAACAATTTCTTTTTACATAATAGAAAATAATTTTCCGCTTACATCTCTTATACCTTACATTGGAGGATAAGTAAAGTACGCAAGTAAAAATATGTATCACGTAAAGCAAATACAATGCAAATTCTTTGATACATTTTGCTTAAGTAAACAAAAAACATATTGTTTAAATGCTGGAAAGTGTAATGTGATCGACTTTCTGCAACATATTTTTGACAAAAGGATATTTAATATTCGGGTCAAGCTAGCAAGAAACAGTTGTGTAATAAGACTTTTTCTCTTTCTAGTGCTAAATAAAAAGGTATTACCTTATAGGTTTTCATTTGTAATTTCTTTGTTTGATGAGTTATTAAAATATATTGTTAGTCTTATTCATTGGATGAAAAAATTTGCAACTGAGAATTTTCGTATTGTAAGCAAACAGTCATTTTAAATTAAATATTAACAACATACTTTTTTAAAAATGATTTTTTTTAAATTAAAATAATTGATTTTTTTAAATATTTGTTAAAATAGTGCTTGCAATTGTAGTATTACGCTTTCCAGAGAATAACCAAAATGTCAATTTTAATAACGGATATTCTGGATTCTAATAAATTTAGAATAAATTATTAAGGTCATTAATGAAATATTGCAAACAGCCATTATTTATACAAAACATTTTCAGTGATTTCTATACAGTACAAATTTAAGTTTTATTTATTTCTAAATAGGCCCATCTACTCCACAAGGAAGTCCGCCTAAAAGTACACCATCTGAATGTGAGGAATGTCCTACAGAAGAAACAAGTATGTTGCAAATTATAATTACTGATTATTTATTTTTAATTTACTTAGTTTTGTAGAGAATATTATATTGTCGTATGAAAGAACTTTGGTCGATTTGGATATTTCAAGAGCGTTATAAAAGGTTTACTTATTACATGGTTAGCTCAAAAGAGCACCATATAAAATGGATATTGAGCAATTTAAATATGTATTTGCCGAAATAGACTCCAGTTTACTATAATGTTGTAAGTTAAACTTCAGGGTGTCAGTTTTGGAGATGTCCTTTTAATTTAATTAAAGTTCAAAATAAACTAGAAGCATCTCATAGATTTTTTTATATTAGATTTAAAATAACAATCAAATTGCTAATTTTCTAGATTTTTGCAAAGGTAATTCAAACAATCAAGTCTATATTGTTTGGAAATACTTAACGATTAGTATGTGTCCATTATACTTAAATCCCCATAAGTATTTGTTAAAAAGTTAACGAAATATTTTTATTTTTATTCCGATGTGGACTTTTAAAGTGGATTCCTCTCTTCCTCAATCTCAATCTTAATTAAATGTCTCAATGATCCCCATCACTTATGTTTGTTGATACATTGCTTATTTCTATACCATTCCGTCACCAGTAATAAAAATAATTGTTTTTTAAAAATAATCAGCTTTGTTTAATAAATAAATTGCACCTGAAATTTCTCTTCTACCACCTGTAGCATCTGCACAGCCACCTGGAGGATTTCCACCACCTGGAGGAACTACACCACCTGGAGGATCTACACCGCCCGGAGGATCCCCACCACCTGGAGAATATTCACCACCGGGAGGATCTCCACCACCTGGAGGATCAACACCGCCCGGAGGACCTCCACCACCTGGAGGATGTACACCACCTGGTGGACCTCCTCCACCTGGAGGATCTACACCGCCCGGAGGATCTCCACCACCTGGAGAATATTCACCACCTGGAGGATCTCCACCACCTGGAGGATCTCCACCACCTGGAGGATCTCCACCACCTGGAGGATCAACACCGCCCGGAGGATCTCCACCACCTGGTGGACCTCCACCACCTGGAGGATCTACACCGCCCGGAGGATCTCCACCACCTGGAGGATCTCCACCACCTGGAGAATTTTCACCACCTGGAGGATCTCCACCACCTGGAGGATCAACACCGCCCGGAGGATCTCCACCACCTGGAGGATCTACACCACCTGGTGGACCTTCACCACCTGGAGGATCTACACCGCCCGGAGGATCACCACCACCTGGAGGATCTCCACCACCTGGAGAATTTTCACCACCTGGAGGATCTCCACCACCTGGAGGATCTCCACCACCTGGAGGACCTACACCGCCCGGAGGATCTCCACCACCAGGAGGATCTACACCACCTGGTGGACCTCCACCACCTGGAGGATCTACACCGCCCGGAGGATCTCCACCACCTGTAGAATTTTCACCACCTGGAGGATCTCCACCACCTGGAGGATCAACACCGCCCGGAGGATCTCCACCACCTGGAGGATCTACACCACCTGGTGGACCTCCACCACCTGGAGGATCTACTCCGCCCGGAGGATCTCCACCACCTGGAGGATCTCCACCACCTGGAGAATTTTCACCACCTGGAGGATCTCCACCACCTGGAGGGCCTACACCGCCCGGAGGATCTCCACCACCAGGAGGATCTACACCACCTGGTGGACCTCCACCACCTGGAGGATCTACACCGCCCGGAGGATCTCCACCACCTGGAGAATTTTCACCAACTGGAGGATCTCCACCACATGGAGGTTCACCACCACCTGGAGAATATCCACCACCTGGAGGATCTACACCGCCTGGAGGATCTCCACCACCTGGAGGATCTACACCGCCTGGAGGATTTCCACCACCTGGAGGATCTACTCCGCCTGGAGGATCCCCACCGCCTGGAGGATCCCCACCGCCTGGAGGATCCCTAGGAACTGGTGGTAAGTCAATATTTTAATATTCTTGAATGATTTATTTCATAGATCGTTGTGTTCTACACATTTAAATAAGAAAACTGTTTCTCTTGTATTTTTAAAAATAATGAAAAATCTGCATTTGGCAATAGTAAAAAAATATTCTATTAAAATAAACATTAAATTTTAAGTGTTATTATTCTACGAAATTAACACATTCTTAAACATTTTCTGGAACAAAAATAATCATTTCCTTATATAGTTAATAAATGTTGTGTAAATAGCGTTGATATATTAATAAAATAAGGATTGTAACCAATATGTATGAAAGCTGGACATCACAGAAAAACAATTTCTTTTTACATAATAGAAAATAATTTTCCGCTTACATCTCTTATACCTTACATTGGATGATAAGTAAAGTACGCAAGTAAAAATATGTATCACGTAAAGCAAATACAATGCAAATTCTTTGATACATTTTGCTTAAGTAAACAAAAAACCTATTGTTTAAATGCTGGAAAGTGTAATGTGATCGACTTTCTGCAACATATTTTTCACAAAAGGATATTTAATATTCGGGTCAAGCAAGCAAGAAACAGTTGTGTAATAAGACTTTTTCTCTTTCTAGTGCTAAATAAAAATGTATTACCTTATAGGTTTTCATTTGTAATTTCTTTGTTTGATGAGTTATTAAAATATATTGTTAGTCTTATTCATTGGATGAAAAAATTTGCAACTGAGAATTTTCGTATTGTAAGCAAACAGTCATTTTAAATTAAATATTAACAACATACTTTTTTAAAAATGATTTTTTTTAAATTAAAATAATTGATTTTTTTAATTATTTGTTAAAATAGTGCTTGCAATTGTAGTATTACGCTTTCCAGAGAATAACCAAAATGTCAATTTTAATAACGGATATTCTGGATTCTAATAAATTTAGAATAAATTATTAAGGTCATTAATGAAATATTGCAAACAGCCATTATTTATACAAAACATTTTCAGTGATTTCTATACAGTACAAATTTAAGTTTTATTTATTTCTAAATAGGCACATCTACTCCACAAGGAAGTCCGCCTAAAAGTACACCATCTGAATGTGAGGAATGTCCTACAGAAGAAACAAGTATGTTGCAAATTATAATTACTGATTATTTATTTTTAATTTACTTAGTTTTGTAGAGAATATTATATTGTCGTATGAAAGAACTTTGGTCGATTTGGATATTTCAAGAGCGTTATAAAAGGTTTACTTATTACATGGTTAGCTCAAAAGAGCACCATATAAAATGGATATTGAGCAATTTAAATATGTATTTGCCGAAATAGACTCCAGTTTACTATAATGTTGTAAGTTAAACTTCAGGGTGTCAGTTTTGGAGATGTCCTTTTAATTTAATTAAAGTTCAAAATAAACTAGAAGCATCTCATAGATTTTTTTATATTAGATTTAAAATAACAATCAAATTGCTAATTTTCTAGATTTTTGCAAAGGTAATTCAAACAATCAAGTCTATATTGTTTGGTAATACATAACGATTAGTATGTGTCCATTATACTTAAATCCCCAGAAGTAATGGTTAAAAAGTTAACGAAATATTTTTATTTTTATTCCGATGTGGACTTTTAAAGTGGATTCCTCTCTTCCTCAATCTAAATCTTAATTAAATGTCTCAATGATCCCCATCACTTATGTTTGTTGATACATTGCTTATTTCTATACCATTCCGTCACCAGTAATAAAAATAATTGTTTTTTAAAAATAATCTGCTTTGTTTAATAAATAAATTGCACCTGGAATTTCTCTTCTACCACCTGTAGCATCTGCACCGCCACCTGGAGGATCTCCACCACCTGGAGGAACTACACCGCCTGGAGGATCTCCACCACCTGGAGAATATCCACCACCGGGAGGATCTCCACCACCTGGAGGATCTCCACCACCTGGAGGATCTACACCGCCCGGAGGATCCCCACCACCTGGAGAATATTCACCACCGGGAGGATCTCCACCACATGGAGGATCAAGACCGCCCGGAGGACCTCCACCACCTGGAGGATCTACACCACCTGGTGGACCTCCACCACCTGGAGGATCTACACCGCCCGGAGGATCTCCACCACCTGGAGAATATTCACCACCTGGAGGATCTCCACCACCTGGAGGATCTCCACCACCTGGAGGATCTACACCGCCCGGAGGATCACCACCACCTGGAGGATCTCCACCACCTGGAGAATTTTCACCACCTGGAGGATCTCCACCACCTGGAGGACCTACACCGCCCGGAGGATCTCCACCACTAGGAGGATCTACACCACCTGGTGGACCTCCACCACCTGGAGGATCTACACCGCCCGGAGGATCTCCACCACCTGGAGAATTTTCACCACCTGGAGGATCTCCACCACCTGGAGGATCAACACCGCCCGGAGGATCTCCACCACCTGGAGGATCTACACCACCTGGTGGACCTCCACCACCTGGAGGATCTACACCGCCCGGAGGATCTCCACCACCTGGAGGATCTCCACCACCTGGAGAATTTTCACCACCTGGAGGATCTCCACCACCTGGAGGACCTACACCGCCCGGAGGATCTCCACCACCAGGAGGATCTACACCACCTGGTGGACCTCCACCACCTGGAGGATTTCCACCACCTGGAGGATCTACACCGCCTGGAGGATCCCCACCGCCTGGAGGATCCCTAGGAACTGGTGGTAAGTCAATATTTTAATATTCTTGAATGATTTATTTCATAGATCGTTGTGTTTTACACATTTAAATAAGAAAACTGTTTCTCTTGTATTTTTAAAAATAATGAAAAATCTGCATTTGGCAATAGTAAAAAAATATTCTATTAAAATAAACATTAAATTTTAAGTGTTATTATTCTACGAAATTAACACATTCTTAAACATTTTCTGGAACAAAAATAATCATTTCCTTATATAGTTAATAAATGTTGTGTAAATAGCGTTGATATATTAATAAAATAAGGATTGTAACCAATATGTATGAAAGCTGGACATCACAGAAAAACAATTTCTTTTTACATAATAGAAAATAATTTTCCGCTTACATCTCTTATACCTTACATTGGATGATAAGTAAAGTACGCAAGTAAAAATATGTATCACGTAAAGCAAATACAATGCAAATTCTTTGATACATTTTGCTTAAGTAAACAAAAAACCTATTGTTTAAATGCTGGAAAGTGTAATGTGATCGACTTTCTGCAACATATTTTTCACAAAAGGATATTTAATATTCGGGTCAAGCAAGCAAGAAACAGTTGTGTAATAAGACTTTTTCTCTTTCTAGTGCTAAATAAAAAGGTATTACCTTATAGGTTTTCATTTGTAATTTCTTTGTTTGATGAGTTATTAAAATATATTGTTAGTCTTATTCATTGGATGAAAAAATTTGCAACTGAGAATTTTCGTATTGTAAGCAAACAGTCATTTTAAATTAAATATTAACAACATACTTTTTTAAAAATGATTTTTTTTAAATTAAAATAATTGATTTTTTTAATTATTTGTTAAAATAGTGCTTGCAATTGTAGTATTACGCTTTCCAGAGAATAACCAAAATGTCAATTTTAATAACGGATATTCTGGATTCTAATAAATTTAGAATAAATTATTAAGGTCATTAATGAAATATTGCAAACAGCCATTATTTATACAAAACATTTTCAGTGATTTCTATACAGTACAAATTTAAGTTTTATTTATTTCTAAATAGGCCCATCTACTCCACAAGGAAGTCCGCCTAAAAGTACACCATCTGAATGTGAGGAATGTCCTACAGAAGAAACAAGTATGTTGCAAATTATAATTACTGATTATTTATTTTTAATTTACTTAGTTTTGTAGAGAATATTATATTGTCGTATGAAAGAACTTTGGTCGATTTGGATATTTCAAGAGCGTTATAAAAGGTTTACTTATTACATGGTTAGCTCAAAAGAGCACCATATAAAATGGATATTGAGCAATTTAAATATGTATTTGCCGAAATAGACTCCAGTTTACTATAATGTTGTAAGTTAAACTTCAGGGTGTCAGTTTTGGAGATGTCCTTTTAATTTAATTAAAGTTCAAAATAAACTAGAAGCATCTCATAGATTTTTTTATATTAGATTTAAAATAACAATCAAATTGCTAATTTTCTAGATTTTTGCAAAGGTAATTCAAACAATCAAGTCTATATTGTTTGGTAATACATAACGATTAGTATGTGTCCATTATACTTAAATCCCCAGAAGTAATGGTTAAAAAGTTAACGAAATATTTTTATTTTTATTCCGATGTGGACTTTTAAAGTGGATTCCTCTCTTCCTCAATCTAAATCTTAATTAAATGTCTCAATGATCCCCATCACTTATGTTTGTTGATACATTGCTTATTTCTATACCATTCCGTCACCAGTAATAAAAATAATTGTTTTTTAAAAATAATCTGCTTTGTTTAATAAATAAATTGCACCTGGAATTTCTCTTCTACCACCTGTAGCATCTGCACCGCCACCTGGAGGATCTCCACCACCTGGAGGAACTACACCGCCTGGAGGATCTCCACCACCTGGAGAATATCCACCACCGGGAGGATCTCCACCACCTGGTGGACCTTCACCACCTGGAGGATCTACACCGCCTGGAGGATCTCCACCACCTGGAGAATTTTCACCACCTGGAGGATCTCCACCACCTGGAGGATCAACACCGCCCGGAGGATCTCCACCACCTGGAGGATCTACACCACCTGGTGGACCTCCACCACCTGGAGGATCTACACCGCCCGGAGGATCTCCACCACCTGGAGGATCTCCACCACCTGGAGAATTTTCACCACCTGGAGGATCTCCACCACCTGGAGGATCTCCACCACCTGGAGGACCTACACCGCCCGGAGGATCTCCACCACCAGGAGAATCTACACCACCTGGAGGATCTCCACCACATGGAGGTTCACCACCACCTGGAGAATATCCACCACCTGGAGGACCTACACCGCCCGGAGGATCTCCACCACCAGGAGGATCTACACCACCTGGTGGACCTACACCGCCCGGAGGATCTCCACCACCAGGAGGATCTACACCACCTGGTGGACCTCCACCACCTGGAGGATCTACACCGCCCGGAGGATTTCCACCACCTGGAGGATCTACACCGCCTGGAGGATCCCCACCGCCTGGAGGATCCCTAGGAACTGGTGGTAAGTCAATATTTTAATATTCTTGAATGATTTATTTCATAGATCGTTGTGTTTTACACATTTAAATAAGAAAACTGTTTTTCTTGTATTTTTAAAAATAATGAAAAATCTGCATTTGGCAATAGTAAAAAAATATTCTATTAAAATAAACTTTAAATTTTAAGTGTTATTATTCTACGAAATTAACACATTCTTAAACATTTTCTGGAACAAAAATAATCATTTCCTTATATAGTTAATAAATGTTGTGTAAATAGCGTTGATATATTAATAAAATAAGGATTGTAACCAATATGTATGAAAGCTGGACATCACAGAAAAACAATTTCTTTTTACATAATAGAAAATAATTGTCCGCTTACATCTCTTATACCTTACATTGGATGATAAGTAAAGTACGCAAGTAAAAATATGTATCACGTAAAGTAAATACAATGCAAATTCTTTGATACATTTTGCTTAAGTAAACAAAAAACCTATTGTTTAAATGCTGGAAAGTGTAATGTGATCGACTTTCTGCAACACATTTTTTACAAAAGGATATTTAATATTCGGGTCAAGCAAGCAAGAAACAGTTGTGTAATAAGACTTTTTCTCTTTCTAGTGCTAAATAAAAAGGTATTACCTTATAGGTTTTCATTTGTAATTTCTTTGTTTGATGAGTTATTAAAATATATTGTTAGTCTTATTCATTGGATGAAAAAATTTGCAACTGAGAATTTTCGTATTGTAAGCAAACAGTCATTGTAAATTAAATATTAACAACATACTTTTTTAAAAATGATTTTTTTTAAATTAAAATAATTGATTTTTTTAAATATTTGTTAAAATAGTGCTTGCAATTGTAGTATTACCCTTTCCAGAGAATAACCAAAATGTCAATTTTAATAACGGACATTCTGGATTCTAATAAATTTAGAATAAATTATTAAGGTCATTAATGAAATATTGCAAACAGCCATTATTTATACAAAACATTTTCAGTGATTTCTATACAGTACAAATTTAAGTTATATTTATTTCTAAATAGGCCCATCTACTCCACAAGGAAGTCCGCCTAAAAGTACACCATCTGAATGTGAGGAATGTCCTCCAGAAGAAACAAGTATGTTGCAAATTATAATTACTGATTATTTATTTTTAATTTACTTAGTTTTGTAGAGAATATTATATTGTCGTATGAAAGAACTTTGGTCGATTTGGATATTTCAAGAGCGTTATAAAAGGTTTACTTATTACATGGTTAGCTCAAAAGAGCACCAAATAAAATGGATATTGAGCAATTTAAATATGTATTTGCCGAAATAGACTCCAGTTTACTATAATGTTGTAAGTTAAACTTCAGGGTGTCAGTTTTGGAGATGTCCTTTTAATTTAATTAAAGTTCAAAATAAAGTAGAAGCATCTCATAGATTTTTTTATATTAGATTTAAAATAACAATCAAATTGCTAATTTTCTAGATTTTTGCAAAGGTAATTCAAACAATCAAGTCTATATTGTTTGGTAATACATAACGATTAGTATGTGTCCATTATACTTAAATCCCCAGAAGTATTGGTTAAAAAGTTAACGAAATATTTTTATTTTTATTCCGATGTGGACTTTTAAAGTGGATTCCTCTCTTCCTCAATCTAAATCTTAATTAAATGTCTCAATGATCCCCATCACTTATGCTTGTTGATACATTGCTTATTTCTATACCATTCCGTCACCAGTAATAAAAATAATTGTTTTTTAAAAATAATCTGCTTTGTTTAATAAATAAATTGCACCTGGAATTTCTCTTCTACCACCTGTAGCATCTGCACCGCCACCTGGAGGATCTCCACCACCTGGAGGAACTACACCGCCTGGAGGATCTCCACCACCTGGAGAATATCCACCACCGGGAGGATCTCCACCACATGGAGGAACAAGACCGCCCGGAGGACCTCCACCACCTGGAGGATCTACACCACCGGGTGGACCTCCACCACCTGGAGGATCTACACCGCCCGGAGGATCTCCACCACCTGGAGAATATTCACCACCTGGAGGATCTCCACCACCTGGAGGATCTCCACCACCTGGAGGATCAACACCGCCCGGAGGATCTCCACCACCTGGAGGATCTACACCACCTGGTGGACCTCCACCACCTGGAGGATCTACACCGCCCGGAGGATCACCAGCACCTGGAGGATCTCCACCACCTGGAGAATTTTCACCACCTGGAGGACCTACACCGCCCGGAGGATCTCCACCACCAGGAGGATCTACACCACCTGGTGGACCTCCACCACCTGGAGGATCTACACCGCCCGGAGGATCTCCACCACCTGGAGAATTTTCACCACCTGGAGGATCTCCACCACCTGGAGGATCAACACCGCCCGGAGGATCTCCACCACCTGGAGGATCTACACCACCTGGTGGACCTCCACCACCTGGAGGATCTACACCGCCCGGAGGATCTCCACCACCTGGAGGATCTCCACCACCTGGAGAATTTTCACCACCTGGAGGATCTCCACCACCTGGAGGACCTACACCGCCCGGAGGATCTCCACCACCAGGAGGATCTCCACCACCTGGAGGATCAACACCGCCCGGAGGATCTCCACCACCTGGAGGATCTACACCACCTGGTGGACCTCCACCACCTGGAGGATCTACACCGCCCGGAGGATCACCACCACCAGGAGGATCTCCACCACCTGGAGAATTTTCACCACCTGGAGGATCTCCACCACCTGGTGGACCTTCACCACCTGGAGGATCTACACCGCCTGGAGGATCTCCACCACCTGGAGAATTTTCACCACCTGGAGGATCTCCACCACCTGGAGGATCAACACCGCCCGGAGGATCTCCACCACCTGGAGGATCTACACCACCTGGTGGACCTCCACCACCTGGAGGATCTACACCGCCCGGAGGATCTCCACCACCTGGAGGATCTCCACCACCTGGAGAATTTTCACCACCTGGAGGATCTCCACCACCTGGAGGACCTACACCGCCCGGAGGATCTCCACCACCAGGAGAATCTACACCACCTGGAGGATCTCCACCACATGGAGGTTCACCACCACCTGGAGAATATCCACCACCTGGAGGACCTACACCGCCCGGAGGATCTCCACCACCAGGAGGATCTACACCACCTGGTGGACCTACACCGCCCGGAGGATCTCCACCACCAGGAGGATCTACACCACCTGGTGGACCTCCACCACCTGGAGGATCTACACCGCCCGGAGCATCTCCACCACCTGGAGAATTTTCACCACCTGGAGGATCTCCACCACCTGGAGGTTCACCACCACCTGGAGAATATCCACCACCTGGAGGATCTACACCGCCTGGAGGATCTCCACCACCTGGAGGATCTACACCGCCTGGAGGATTTCCACCACCTGGAGGATCTACACCGCCTGGAGGATCCCCACCGCCTGGAGGATCCCTAGGAACTGGTGGTAAGTCAATATTTTAATATTCTTGAATGATTTATTTCATAGATCGTTGTGTTTTACACATTTAAATAAGAAAACTGTTTTTCTTGTATTTTTAAAAATAATGAAAAATCTGCATTTGGCAATAGTAAAAAAATATTCTATTAAAATAAACTTTAAATTTTAAGTGTTATTATTCTACGAAATTAACACATTCTTAAACATTTTCTGGAACAAAAATAATCATTTCCTTATATAGTTAATAAATGTTGTGTAAATAGCGTTGATATATTAATAAAATAAGGATTGTAACCAATATGTATGAAAGCTGGACATCACAGAAAAACAATTTATTTTTACATAATAGAAAATAATTTTCCTCTTACATCTCTTATACCTTACATTGGATGATAAGTAAAGTACGCAAGTAAAAATATGTATCACGTAAAGTAAATACAATGCAAATTCTTTGATACATTTTGCTTAAGTAAACAAAAAACCTATTGTTTAAATGCTGGAAAGTGTAATGTGATCGACTTTCTGCAACACATTTTTTACAAAAGGATATTTAATATTCGGGTCAAGCAAGCAAGAAACAGTTGTGTAATAAGACTTTTTCTCTTTCTAGTGCTAAATAAAAAGGTATTACCTTATAGGTTTTCATTTGTAATTTCTTTGTTTGATGAGTTATTAAAATATATTGTTAGTCTTATTCATTGGATGAAAAAATTTGCAACTGAGAATTTTCGTATTGTAAGCAAACAGTCATTGTAAATTAAATATTAACAACATACTTTTTTAAAAATGATTTTTTTTAAATTAAAATAATTGATTTTTTTAAATATTTGTTAAAATAGTGCTTGCAATTGTAGTATTACCCTTTCCAGAGAATAACCAAAATGTCAATTTTAATAACGGACATTCTGGATTCTAATAAATTTAGAATAAATTATTAAGGTCATTAATGAAATATTGCAAACAGCCATTATTTATACAAAACATTTTCAGTGATTTCTATACAGTACAAATTTAAGTTATATTTATTTCTAAATAGGCCCATCTACTTCACAAGGAAGTCCGCCTAAAAGTACACCATCTGAATGTGAGGAATGTCCTCCAGAAGAAACAAGTATGTTGCAAATTATAATTACTGATTATTTATTTTTAATTTACTTAGTTTTGTAGAGAATATTATATTGTCGTATGAAAGAACTTTGGTCGATTTGGATATTTCAAGAGCGTTATAAAAGGTTTACTTATTACATGGTTAGCTCAAAAGAGCACCAAATAAAATGGATATTGAGCAATTTAAATATGTATTTGCCGAAATAGACTCCAGTTTACTATAATGTTGTAAGTTAAACTTCAGGGTGTCAGTTTTGGAGATGTCCTTTTAATTTAATTAAAGTTCAAAATAAAGTAGAAGCATCTCATAGATTTTTTTATATTAGATTTAAAATAACAATCAAATTGCTAATTTTCTAGATTTTTGCAAAGGTAATTCAAACAATCAAGTCTATATTGTTTGGTAATACATAACGATTAGTATGTGTCCATTATACTTAAATCCCCAGAAGTATTGGTTAAAAAGTTAACGAAATATTTTTATTTTTATTCCGATGTGGACTTTTAAAGTGGATTCCTCTCTTCCTCAATCTAAATCTTAATTAAATGTCTTAATGATCCCCATCACTTATGCTTGTTGATACATTGCTTATTTCTATACCATTCCGTCACCAGTAATAAAAATAATTGTTTTTTAAAAATAATCTGCTTTGTTTAATAAATAAATTGCACCTGGAATTTCTCTTCTACCACCTGTAGCATCTGCACCGCCACCTGGAGGATCTCCACCACCTGGAGGAACTACACCGCCTGGAGGATCTCCACCACCTGGAGAATATCCACCACCGGGAGGATCTCCACCACATGGAGGAACAAGACCGCCCGGAGGACCTCCACCACCTGGAGGATCTACACCACCGGGTGGACCTCCACCACCTGGAGGATCTACACCGCCCGGAGGATCTCCACCACCTGGAGAATATTCACCACCTGGAGGATCTCCACCACCTGGAGGATCTCCACCACCTGGAGGATCAACACCGCCCGGAGGATCTCCACCACCTGGAGGATCTACACCACCTGGTGGACCTCCACCACCTGGAGGATCTACACCGCCCGGAGGATCACCAGCACCTGGAGGATCTCCACCACCTGGAGAATTTTCACCACCTGGAGGACCTACACCGCCCGGAGGATCTCCACCACCAGGAGGATCTACACCACCTGGTGGACCTCCACCACCTGGAGGATCTACACCGCCCGGAGGATCTCCACCACCTGGAGAATTTTCACCACCTGGAGGATCTCCACCACCTGGAGGATCAACACCGCCCGGAGGATCTCCACCACCTGGAGGATCTACACCACCTGGTGGACCTCCACCACCTGGAGGATCTACACCGCCCGGAGGATCTCCACCACCTGGAGGATCTCCACCACCTGGAGAATTTTCACCACCTGGAGGATCTCCACCACCTGGAGGACCTACACCGCCCGGAGGATCTCCACCACCAGGAGGATCTCCACCACCTGGAGGATCAACACCGCCCGGAGGATCTCCACCACCTGGAGGATCTACACCACCTGGTGGACCTCCACCACCTGGAGGATCTACACCGCCCGGAGGATCACCACCACCAGGAGGATCTCCACCACCTGGAGAATTTTCACCACCTGGAGGATCTCCACCACCTGGTGGACCTTCACCACCTGGAGGATCTACACCGCCTGGAGGATCTCCACCACCTGGAGAATTTTCACCACCTGGAGGATCTCCACCACCTGGAGGATCAACACCGCCCGGAGGATCTCCACCACCTGGAGGATCTACACCACCTGGTGGACCTCCACCACCTGGAGGATCTACACCGCCCGGAGGATCTCCACCACCTGGAGGATCTCCACCACCTGGAGAATTTTCACCACCTGGAGGATCTCCACCACCTGGAGGACCTACACCGCCCGGAGGATCTCCACCACCAGGAGAATCTACACCACCTGGAGGATCTCCACCACATGGAGGTTCACCACCACCTGGAGAATATCCACCACCTGGAGGACCTACACCGCCCGGAGGATCTCCACCACCAGGAGGATCTACACCACCTGGTGGACCTACACCGCCCGGAGGATCTCCACCACCAGGAGGATCTACACCACCTGGTGGACCTCCACCACCTGGAGGATCTACACCGCCCGGAGCATCTCCACCACCTGGAGAATTTTCACCACCTGGAGGATCTCCACCACCTGGAGGTTCACCACCACCTGGAGAATATCCACCACCTGGAGGATCTACACCGCCTGGAGGATCTCCACCACCTGGAGGATCTACACCGCCTGGAGGATTTCCACCACCTGGAGGATCTACACCGCCTGGAGGATCCCCACCGCCTGGAGGATCCCTAGGAACTGGTGGTAAGTCAATATTTTAATATTCTTGAATGATTTATTTCATAGATCGTTGTGTTTTACACATTTAAATAAGAAAACTGTTTTTCTTGTATTTTTAAAAATAATGAAAAATCTGCATTTGGCAATAGTAAAAAAATATTCTATTAAAATAAACTTTAAATTTTAAGTGTTATTATTCTACGAAATTAACACATTCTTAAACATTTTCTGGAACAAAAATAATCATTTCCTTATATAGTTAATAAATGTTGTGTAAATAGCGTTGATATATTAATAAAATAAGGATTGTAACCAATATGTATGAAAGCTGGACATCACAGAAAAACAATTTATTTTTACATAATAGAAAATAATTTTCCGCTTACATCTCTTATACCTTACATTGGATGATAAGTAAAGTACGCAAGTAAAAATATGTATCACGTAAAGTAAATACAATGCAAATTCTTTGATACATTTTGCTTAAGTAAACAAAAAACCTATTGTTTAAATGCTGGAATGTGTAATGTGATCGACTTTCTGCAACATATTTTTTACAAAAGGATATTTAATATTCGGGTCAAGCAAGCAAGAAACAGTTGTGTAATAAGACTTTTTCTCTTTCTAGTGCTAAATAAAAAGGTATTACCTTATAGGTTTTCATTTGTAATTTCTTTGTTTGATGAGTTATTAAAATATATTGTTAGTCTTATTCATTGGATGAAAAAATTTGCAACTGAGAATTTTCGTATTGTAAGGAAACAGTCATTGTAAATTAAATATTAACAACATACTTTTTTAAAAATGATTTTTTTTAAATTAAAATAATTGATTTTTTTAAATATTTGTTAAAATAGTGCTTGCAATTGTAGTATTACCCTTTCCAGAGAATAACCAAAATGTCAATTTTAATAACGGATATTCTGGATTCTAATAAATTTAGAATAAATTATTAAGGTCATTAATGAAATATTGCAAACAGCCATTATTTATACAAAACATTTTCAGTGATTTCTATACAGTACAAATTTAAGTTATATTTATTTCTAAATAGGACCATCTACTCCACAAGGAAGTCCGCCTAAAAGTACACCATCTGAATGTGAGGAATGTCCTCCAGAAGAAACAAGTATGTTGCAAATTATAATTACTGATTATTTATTTTTAATTTACTTAGTTTTGTAGAGAATATTATATTGTCGTATGAAAGAACTTTGGTCGATTTGGATATTTCAAGAGCGTTATAAAAGGTTTACTTATTACATGGTTAGCTCAAAAGAGCACCATATAAAACGGATATTGAGCAATTTAAATATGTATTTGCCGAACTAGACTCCAGTTTACTATAATGTTGTAAGTTAAACTTCAGGGTGTCAGTTTTGGAGATGTCCTTTTAATTTAATTAAAGTTCAAAATAAAGTAGAAGCATCTCATAGATTTTTTTATATTAGATTTAAAATAACAATCAAATTGCTAATTTTCTAGATTTTTGCAAAGGTAATTCAAACAATCAAGTCTATATTGTTTGGAAATACATAACGATTAGTATGTGTCCATTATACTTAAATCCCCAGAAGTATTGGTTAAAAAGTTAACGAAATATTTTTATTTTTATTCCGATGTGGACTTTTAAAGTGGATTCCTCTCTTCCTCAATCTAAATCTTAATTAAATGTCTCAATGATCCCCATCACTTATGTTTGTTGATACATTGCTTATTTCTATACCATTCCGTCACCAGTAATAAAAATAATTGTTTTTTAAAAATAATCTGCTTTGTTTAGTAAATAAATTGCACCTGAAATTTCTCTTCTACCACATGTAGCATCTGCACAGCCACCTGGAGGATCTCCACCACCTGGAGGAACTACACCACCTGGAGGATCTACACCGCCCGGAGGATCCCCACCACCTGGAGAATATTCACCACCGGGAGGATCTCCACCACCTGGAGGATCAACACAGCCCGGAGGACCTCCACCACCTGGAGGATCTACACCACCTGGTGGACCTCCACCACCTGGAGGATCTACACCGCCCGGAGGATCTCCACCACCTGGAGAATATTCACCACCTGGAGGATCTCCACCACCTGGAGGATCTCCACCACCTGGAGGATCAACACCGCCCGGAGGATCTCCACCACCTGGAGGATCTTCACCACCTGGAGGATCTCCACCACCTGGAGGACCTACACCGCCCGGAGGATCTCCACCACCAGGAGGATCTACACCACCTGGTGGACCTCCACCACCTGGAGGATCTACACCGCCCGGAGCATCTCCACCACCTGGAGAATTTTCACCACCTGGAGGATCTCCACCACCTGGAGGTTCACCACCACCTGGAGAATATCCACCACCTGGAGGATCTACACCGCCTGGAGGATCTCCACCACCTGGAGGATCTACACCGCCTGGAGGATTTCCACGACCTGGAGGATCTACACCGCCTGGAGGATCCCCACCGCCTGGAGGATCCCTAGGAACTGGTGGTAAGTCAATATTTTAATATTCTTGAATGATTTATTTCATAGATCGTTGTGTTTTACACATTTAAATAAGAAAACTGTTTCTCTTGTATTTTTAAAAATAATGAAAAATCTGCATTTGGCAATAGTAAAAAATATTCTATTAAAATAAACATTACATTTTAAGTGTTATTATTCTACGAAATTAACACATTCTTAAACATTGCTGGAACAAAAATAATCATATCGTTATATAGTTAATAAATGTTGTGTAAATAGCGTTGATATATTAATAAAATAAGGATTGTAACATATATGTATGAAAGCTGGACATCACAGAAAAACAATTTCTTTTTACATAATAGAAAATAATTTTCCGCTTACATCTCTTATACCTTACATTGGATGATAAGTAAAGTACGCAAGTAAAAATATGTATCACGTAAAGCAAATACAATGCAAATTCTTTGATACATTTTGCTTAAGTAAACAAAAAACCTATTGTTTAAATGCTGGAAAGTGTAATGTGATCGACTTTCTGCAACATATTTTTCACAAAAGGATATTTAACACTAGAACGACGGCAGTTTCGGTATACCTAGAACGACGGGATGGGTCAAATTGACCCAGAGTACAAAATTCCATGTTTAAGTTTTAAAAATATAACTTTTTTTTTCAGTAATGACAATTATATCATTGACAGTAATATTAAGAGTACAAAATAGAATATTTAAATTATAAACCTTAAAAATAAACAAAATATTATGTTTAAAAACTGTTTACACTATATTCAATTTGAACTTTTTTGGGGCATTTTGTCATTAATGTGTAAATTTTTATTCATTATTTAAAAGTTATTATCAGGAAAGTGTTCTTACATATACTACACAAAGTTGCGGCAACTTTTTTTTACGTAATGTGTGCACTTGTTACACATCGGAACAAA
The DNA here is from genome assembly GCA_963932185.1 of Troglohyphantes excavatus. NCBI lineage: Eukaryota > Metazoa > Arthropoda > Arachnida > Araneae > Linyphiidae > Troglohyphantes > Troglohyphantes excavatus. Next base: position 67,091,360 of record OZ010670.1, read on the forward strand.
TATCAACTGTTTTGTTTACACACTTAAACTTGACTTCGAACTCTTTTGCGTGCTACTGATGGTACTCACTTGTTTCTGTAAATCTGAATTATTCTTTTTACGAGTAGACTCAATATAAGGATGGCGAAGCTCATCAATAAGTTGTTAGATAAATTTTCGCCTCGAAAGCTTTTTACCGATAACTCTTTTATACAAAATCTAGGAATTTATTCAAGCAAGGTCTAAAACATTGTTGAAGACAGGCACTGGCCACCTTCTCGATGTTGCCTTCACCAAGTATTTTCGTGCATTTGACAGCAACATCTACACTGAATTTTGTAGAATTGTAAAACCACATTGTCTATGGAAATGTTTTTGGCCCGTTATCGTCAACATAAACTGTGGGGTGAAATGAACTGAATAAGATGACATTCTTATTATTTTTCCCTTGGTAAACTGTCATAGTAATTGTACTATCATTATAATTCAGTAACAATGTTTCGACAATTATGTCTTCATTTGTTTTCACTATTTCAGGCAAAAACTTTCGATTCCACCTTACAGTACCTATCAAACTGGTGTTCTTTGCTTTTAAAATTTCCGATAGTTTCAGTGTTGTGAAAAAGTTATCAGTGGTGTCGTTTCTTCTTTTGTTTTCAAAAGGTTTCACTAAACGTAAAACGATGTGTTTGGCGAGTTCTAGATTTGCAAGACGATGCTCATCTTTACCTAAATATGGAAAGCCATTTATTATGTATTTAGTATCAACATCAGCTGCAAGCCAGAACTTAATTCCAAATTTATCTGGTTTGTTAGCCATGTACTGTGTAAATCGACATCTGGATTTTGTAGGAAACAGTTGCTCATCAACTGTTATGTATGAAACCTTGATTTATTGGTTGTTTGCACTAGAAACGTTTCAGTTTTACTAGAAACGTTTTCATTTCTACTACATGCAATAGGTAGTTCGCAAGAATCAGATAAATTGCCATCATTATCTGAAGATAAACTTTTAGTATTTGAAGGCACAAATTCTACATCCCTAGAAGCAAACTCTTTATTTCTACAGTTTTCGGATTCATTTTCCGACAACTGTTGAAAGTATTCTAATGCTTCGCTAACAGTAAGTTTCCGAGACATTTTACCCAAGCTTTATCCTATCTGTACTTATTCAGATGCAGTACTGTCTCCATCACGGAAAAAAATGCCATCTGCGCTTTTTCTCATATAAAAACGGTTTGAACGAATGAAAATCTAATATTGTTCGACCAGTGACATTATACAAGTAGGTCAAGGTCACTCACCCCCTGGATGAGTCAAGCCGAATGCGCACGACATGGGTGCAATGTGTTTTAGTTCTATAAATCGTTGTTATCTGCTTTCTGTATAGGAAAAGGGTGTTTGGGTCAAAATGACCCATTCAGTCGTTCTAGGTATAAGTGTTAAAAACACCAACTATAATAACTGCCAGACGAATAATATTTTTTCAGGCTGTTATATACATGACTTTAGGAAAAGTCAAGGAATTTCATTTAATTCGGCTGGTAAGTTTTTGAGAAAAACAGAAACGAAATTAGATTTGGGTCAAATTGACCCACTTCGTCGTTCTAGTGTTAATATTCGGGTCAAGCAAGCAAGAAACAGTTGTGTAATAAGACTTTTTCTCTTTCTAGTGCTAAATAAAAAGGTATTACCTTATAGGTTTTCATTTGTATTTTCTTTGTTTGATGAGTTATTAAAATATATTGTTAGTCTTATTCATTGGATGAAAAAATTTGCAACTGAGAATTTTCGTATTGTAAGCAAACAGTCATTGTAAATTAAATATTAACAACAACCTTTTTTTAAAAATGATTTTTTTTAAATTAAAATATTTGATTTTTTTAAATATTTGTTAAAATAGTGCTTGCAATTGTAGTATTACGCTTTCCAGAGAATAACCAAAATGTCAATTTTAATAACGGATATTCTGGATTCTAATAAATTTAGAATAAATTATTAAGGTCATTAATGAAATATTGCAAACAGCCATTATTTATACAAAACATTTTCAGTGATTCCATACAGTACAAATTTAAGTTTTATTTATCTCTAAATAGGCCCATCTACTCCACAAGGAAGTCCGCCTAAAAGTACACCATCTGAATGTGAGGAATGTCCTCCAGAAGAAACAAGTATGTTGCAAATTATAATTACTGATTATTTATTTTTAATTTACTTAGTTTTGTAGAGAATATTATATTGTCGTATGAAAGAACTTTGGTCGATTTGGATATTTCAAGAGCGTTATAAAAGGTTTACTTATTACATGGTTAGCTCAAAAGAGCACCATATAAAATGGATATTGAGCAATTTAAATATGTATTTGCCGAAATAGACTCCAGTTTACTATAATGTTGTAAGTTAAACTTCAGGGTGTCAGTTTTGGAGATGTCCTTTTAATTTAATTAAAGTTCAAAATAAAGTAGAAGCTTCTCATAGATTTTTTTATATTAGATTTAAAATAACAATCAAATTGCTAATTTTCTAGATTTTTGCAAAGATAATTCAAACAATCAAGTCTATAATGTTTGGAAATACATAACGATTAGTATGTGTCCATTATACTTAAATCCCCAGAAGTATTGGTTAAAAAGTTAACGAAATATTTTTATTTTTATTCCGATGTGGACTTTTAAAGTGGATTCCTCTCTTCCTCAATCTAAATCTTAATTAAATGTCTCAATGATCCCCATCACTTATGTTTGTTGATACATTGCTTATTTCTATACCATTCCGTCACCAGTAATAAAAATAATTGTTTTTTAAAAATAATCTGCTTTGTTTAATAAATAAATTGCACCTGGAATTTCTCTTCTACCACCTGTAGCATCTGCACCGTCACCTGGAGGATCTCCACCACCTGGAGGAACTACACCACCTGGAGGATTTACACCGCCCGGAGGATCCCCACCTCCTGGAGAATATTCACCACCGGGAGGATCTCCACCACCTGGAGGATCAACACCGCCCGGAGGACCTCCACCACCTGGAGGATCTACACCACCTGGTGGTCCTCCACCACCTGGAGGATCTACACCGCCCGGAGGATCTCCACCACCTGGAGAATATTCACCACCTGGAGGATCTCCACCACCTGGAGGATCAACACCGCCCGGAGGATCTCCACCACCTGGTATACCTCCACCACCTGGAGGATCTACACCGCCCGGAGGATCTCCACCACCTGGAGGATCTCCACCACCTGGAGAATTTTCACCACCTGGAGGATCTCCACCTCCTGGAGGACCTACACCGCCCGGAGGATCTCCACCACCAGGAGGATCTACACCACCTGGTGGACCTCCACCACCTGGAGGATTTACACCGCCCGGAGGATCTCCACCACCTGGAGGATCTCCACCACCTGGAGAATTTTCACCACCTGGAGGATCTCCACCACCTGGAGGACCTACACCGCCCGGAGGATCTCCACCACCAGGAGGATCTACACCACCTGGTGGACCTTCACCACCTGGAGGATCTACACCGCCCGGAGGATCTCCACCACCTGGAGAATTTTCACCACCTGGAGGATCTCCACCACCTGGAGGTTCACCACCACCTGGAGAATATCCACCACCTGGAGGATCTACACCGCCTGGAGGATCTCCGCCACCTGGAGGATCTACACCGCCTGGAGGATTTCCACCACCTGGAGGATCTACACCGCCTGGAGGATCCCCACCGCCTGGAGGATCCCCACCGCCTGGAGGATCCGTAGGAACTGGTGGTAAGTCAATATTTTAATATTCTTGAATGATTTATTTCATAGATCGTTGTGTTTTACACATTTAAATAAGAAAACTGTTTCTCTTGTATTTTTAAAAATAATGAAAAATCTGCATTTGGCAATAGTAAAAAAAAATTCTATTAAAATAAACATTAAATTTTAAGTGTTATTATTCTACGAAATTAACACATTCTTAAATATTGCTGGAACAAAAATAATCATTTCCTTATATAGTTAATAAATGTTCTGTAAATAGCGTTGATATATTAATAAAATAAGGATTGTAACCAATATGTATGAAAGCTGGACATCACAGAAAAACAATTTCTTTTTACATAATAGAAAATAATTTTCCGCTTACATCTCTTATACCTTACATTGGATGATAAGTAAAGTACGCAAGTAAAAATATGTATCACGTAAAGCAAATACAATGCAAATTCTTTGATACATTTTGCTTAAGTAAACAAAAAACCTATTGTTTAAATGCTGGAAAGTGTAATATGATCGACTTTCTGCAACATATTTTTCACAAAAGGATATTTAATATTCGGGTCAAGCAAGCAAGAAACAGTTGTGTAATAAGACTTTTTCTCTTTCTAGTGCTAAATAAAAAGGTATTACCTTATAGGTTTTCATTTGTATTTTCTTTGTTTGATGAGTTATTAAAATATATTGTTAGTCTTATTCATTGGATGAAAAAATTTGCAACTGAGAATTTTCGTATTGTAAGCAAACAGTCATTGTAAATTAAATATTAACAACAACCTTTTTTAAAAATGATTTTTTTTAAATTAAAATATTTGATTTTTTTAAATATTTGTTAAAATAGTGCTTGCAATTGTAGTATTACGCTTTCCAGAGAATAACCAAAATGTCAATTTTAATAACGGATATTCTGGATTCTAATAAATTTAGAATAAATTATTAAGGTCATTAATGAAATATTGCAAACAGCCATTATTTATACAAAACATTTTCAGTGATTCCATACAGTAAAAATTTAAGTTTTATTTATCTCTAAATAGGCCCATCTACTCCACAAGGAAGTCCGCCTAAAAGTACACCATCTGAATGTGAGGAATGTCCTCCAGAAGAAACAAGTATGTTGCAAATTATAATTACTGATTATTTATTTTTAATTTACTTAGTTTTGTAGAGAATATTATATTGTCGTATGAAAGAACTTTGGTCGATTTGGATATTTCAAGAGCGTTATAAAAGGTTTACTTATTACATGGTTAGCTCAAAAGAGCACCATATAAAATGGATATTGAGCAATTTAAATATGTATTTGCCGAAATAGACTCCAGTTTACTATAATGTTGTAAGTTAAACTTCAGGGTGTCAGTTTTGGAGATGTCCTTTTAATTTAATTAAAGTTCAAAATAAAGTAGAAGCTTCTCATAGATTTTTTTATATTAGATTTAAAATAACAATCAAATTGCTAATTTTCTAGATTTTTGCAAAGATAATTCAAACAATCAAGTCTATATTGTTTGGAAATACATAACGATTAGTATGTGTCCATTATACTTAAATCCCCAGAAGTATTGGTTAAAAAGTTAACGAAATATTTTTATTTTTATTCCGATGTGGACTTTTATAGTGGTTTCCTCTCTTCCTCAATCTAAATCTTAATTAAATGTCTCAATGATCCCCATCACTTATGTTTGTTGATACATTGCTTATTTCTATACCATTCCGTCACCAGTAATAAAAATAATTGTTTTTTAAAAATAATCTGCTTTGTTTAATAAATAAATTGCACCTGGAATTTCTCTTCTACCACCTGTAGCATCTGCACCGCCACCTGGAGGAACTACACCGCCTGGAGGATCTCCACCACCTGGAGAATATCCTCCACCGGGAGGATCTCCACCACCTGGAGGATCTCCACCACCTGGAGGATCTACACCGCCCCGAGGATCCCCACCACCTGGAGAATATTCACCACCGGGAGGATCTCCACCACCTGGAGGATCAACACCGCCCGGAGGACCTCCACCACCTGGAGGATCTACACCACCTGGTGGACCTCCACCACCTGGAGGATCTACACCGCCCGGAGGATCTTTACCACCTGGAGAATATTCACCACCTGGAGGATCTCCACCACCTGGAGGATCAACACCGCCCGGAGGATCTCCACCACCTGGAGGATCTACACCACCTGGTGGACCTCCACCACCTGGAGGATCTACACCGCCCGGAGGATCTCCACCACCTGGAGGATCTCCACCACCTGGAGAATTTTCACCACCTGGAGGATCTCCACCACCAGGAGGATCTCCACCACCTGGAGGATCTACACCACCTGGTGGACCTCCACCACCTGGAGGATCTACACCGCCCGGAGGATCTCCACCACCTGGAGGATCTCCACCACCTGGAGATTTTTCACCACCTGGAGGATCTCCACCACCTGGAGGACCTACACCGCCCGGAGGATCTCCACCACCAAAAGGATCTACACCACCTGGTGGACCTCCACCACCTGGAGGATCTACACCGCCCGGAGGATCTCCACCACCTGGAGAATTTTCACCACCTGGAGGATCTCCACCACCTGGAGGTTCAACACCACCTGGAGAATATCCACCGCCTGGAGGATCTACACCGCCTGGAGGATCTCCACCACCTGGAGGATCTACACCGCCTGGAGGATTTCCACCACCTGGAGGATCTACACCGCCTGGAGGATCCCCACCGCCTGGAGGATCCCTAGGAACTGGTGGTAAGTCAATATTTTAATATTCTTGAATGATTTATTTCATAGATCGTTGTGTTTTACACATTTAAATAAGAAAACTGTTTCTCTTGTAATTTTAAAAATAATGAAAAATCTGCATTTGGCAATAGTAAAAAAATATTCTATTAAAATAAACTTTAAATTTTAAGTGTTATTATTCTACGAAATTAACACATTCTTAAACATTTTCTGGAACAAAAATAATCATTTCCTTATATAGTTAATAAATGTTGTGTAAATAGCGTTGATATATTAATAAAATAAGGATTGTAACCAATATGTATGAAAGCTGGACATCACAGAAAAACAATTTCTTTTTACATAATAGAAAATAATTTTCCGCTTACATCTCTTATACCTTACATTGGATGATAAGTAAAGTACGCAAGTAAAAATATGTATCACGTAAAGCAAATACAATGCAAATTCTTTGATACATTTTGCTTAAGTAAACAAAAAACCTATTGTTTAAATGCTGGAAAGTGTAATGTGATTGACTTTCTGCAACATATTTTTCACAAAAGGATATTTAATATTCGGGTCAAGCAAGCAAGAAACAGTTGTGTAATAAGACTTTTTCTCTTTCTAGTGCTAAATAAAAAGGTATTACCTTATAGGTTTTCATTTGTAATTTCTTTGTTTGATGAGTTATTAAAATATATTGTTAGTCTTATTCATTGGATGAAAAAATTTGCAACTGAGAATTTTCGTATTGTAAGCAAACAGTCATTGTAAATTAAATATTAACAACATACTTTTTTAAAAATGATTTTTTTTAAATTAAAATATTTGATTTTTTTGAATATTTGTTAAAATAGTGCTTGCAATTGTAGTATTACGCTTTCCAGAGAATAACCAAAATGTCAATTTTAATAACGGATATTCTGGATTCTAATAAATTTAGAATAAATTATTAAGGTCATTAATGAAATATTGCAAACAGCCATTATTTATAAAAAACATTTTCAGTGATTCCATACAGTACAAATTTAAGTTTTATTTATTTCTAAATAGGCCCATCTACTCCACAAGGAAGTCCGCCTAAAAGTACACCATCTGAATGTGAGGAATGTCCTCCAGAAGAAACAAGTATGTTGCAAATTATAATTACTGATTATTTATTTTTAATTTACTTAGTTTTGTAGAGAATATTATATTGTCGTATGAAAGAACTTTGGTCGATTTGGATATTTCAAGAGCGTTATAAAAGGTTTACTTATTACATGGTTAGCTCAAAAGAGCACCAAATAAAATGGATATTGAGCAATTTAAATATGTATTTGCCGAAATAGACTCCAGTTTACTATAATGTTGTAAGTTAAACTTCAGGGTGTCAGTTTTGGAGATGTCCTTTTAATTTAATTAAAGTTCAAAATAAAGTAGAAGCATCTCATAGATTTTTTTATATTAGATTTAAAATAACAATCAAATTGCTAATTTTCCAGATTTTTGCAAAGATAATTCAAACAATCAAGTCTATATTGTTTGGAAATACATAACGATTAGTATGTGTCCATTATACTTAAATCCCCAGAAGTATTGGTTAAAAAGTTAACGAAATATTTTAATTTTTATTCCGATGTGGACTTTTAAAGTGGATTCCTCTCTTCCTTAATCTAAATCTTAATTAAATGTCTCAATGATCCCCATCACTTATGTTTGTTGATACATTGCTTATTTCTATACCGTTCCGTCACCAGTAATAAAAATAATTGTTTTTTAAAAATAATCTGCTTTGTTTAATAAATAAATTGCACCTGGAATTTCTCTTCTACCACCTGTAGCATCTGCACCGTCACCTGGAGGATCTCCACCACCTGGAGGAACTACACCACCTGGAGGATTTACACCGCCCGGAGGATCCCCACCACCTGGAGAATATTCACCACCGGGAGGATCTCCACCACCTGGAGGATCAACACCGCCCGGAGGACCTCCACCACCTGGAGGATCTACACCACCTGGTGGTCCTCCACCACCTGGAGGATCTACACCGCCCGGAGGATCTCCACCACCTGGAGAATATTCACCACCTGGAGGATCTCCACCACCTGGAGGATCTCCACCACCTGGAGGATCAACACCGCCCGGAGGATCTCCACCACCTGGTGGACCTCCACCACCTGGAGGATCTACACCGCCCGGAGGATCTCCACCACCTGGAGGATCTCCACCACCTGGAGAATTTTCACCACCTGGAGGATCTCCACCACCTGGAGGACCTACACCGCCCGGAGGATCTCCACCACCAGGAGGATCTACACCACCTGGTGGACCTTCACCACCTGGAGGATCTACACCGCCCGGAGGATCTCCACCACCTGGAGAATTTTCACCACCTGGAGGATCTCCACCACCTGGAGGTTCACCACCACCTGGAGAATATCCACCACCTGGAGGATCTACACCGCCTGGAGGATCTCCGCCACCTGGAGGATCTACACCGCCTGGAGGATTTCCACCACCTGGAGGATCTACACCGCCTGGAGGATCCCCACCGCCTGGAGGATCCCTAGGAACTGGTGGTAAGTCAATATTTAAATATTCTTGAATGATTTATTTCATAGATCGTTGTGTTTTACACATTTAAATAAGAAAACTGTTTCTCTTGTATTTTTAAAAATAATGAAAAATCTGCATTTGGCAATAGTAAAAAAAAATTCTATTAAAATAAACATTAAATTTTAAGTGTTATTATTCTACGAAATTAACACATTCTTAAATATTGCTGGAACAAAAATAATTATTTCCTTATATAGTTAATAAATGTTCTGTAAATAGCGTTGATATATTAATAAAATAAGGATTGTAACCAATATGTATGAAAGCTGGACATCACAGAAAAACAATTTCTTTTTACATAATAGAAAATAATTTTCCGCTTACATCTCTTATACCTTACATTGGATGATAAGTAAAGTACGCAAGTAAAAATATGTATCACGTAAAGCAAATACAATGCAAATTCTTTGATACATTTTGCTTAAGTAAACAAAAAACCTATTGTTTAAATGCTGGAAAGTGTAATATGATCGACTTTCTGCAACATATTTTTCACAAAAGGATATTTAATATTCGGGTCAAGCAAGCAAGAAACAGTTGTGTAATAAGACTTTTTCTCTTTCTAGTGCTAAATAAAAAGGTATTACCTTATAGGTTTTCATTTGTATTTTCTTTGTTTGATGAGTTATTAAAATATATTGTTAGTCTTATTCATTGGATGAAAAAATTTGCAACTGAGAATTTTCGTATTGTAAGCAAACAGTCATTGTAAATTAAATATTAACAACAACCTTTTTTTAAAAATGATTTTTTTTAAATTAAAATATTTGATTTTTTTAAATATTTGTTAAAATAGTGCTTGCAATTGTAGTATTACGCTTTCCAGAGAATAACCAAAATGTCAATTTTAATAACGGATATTCTGGATTCTAATAAATTTAGAATAAATTATTAAGGTCATTAATGAAATATTGCAAACAGCCATTATTTATACAAAACATTTTCAGTGATTCCATACAGTACAAATTTAAGTTTTATTTATCTCTAAATAGGCCCATCTACTCCACAAGGAAGTCCGCCTAAAAGTACACCATCTGAATGTGAGGAATGTCCTCCAGAAGAAACAAGTATGTTGCAAATTATAATTACTGATTATTTATTTTTAATTTACTTAGTTTTGTAGAGAATATTATATTGTCGTATGAAAGAACTTTGGTCGATTTGGATATTTCAAGAGCGTTATAAAAGGTTTACTTATTACATGGTTAGCTCAAAAGAGCACCATATAAAATGGATATTGAGCAATTTAAATATGTATTTGCCGAAATAGACTCCAGTTTACTATAATGTTGTAAGTTAAACTTCAGGGTGTCAGTTTTGGAGATGTCCTTTTAATTTAATTAAAGTTCAAAATAAAGTAGAAGCTTCTCATAGATTTTTTTATATTAGATTTAAAATAACAATCAAATTGCTAATTTTCTAGATTTTTGCAAAGATAATTCAAACAATCAAGTCTATATTGTTTGGAAATACATAACGATTAGTATGTGTCCATTATACTTAAATCCCCAGAAGTATTGGTTAAAAAGTTAACGAAATATTTTTATTTTTATTCCGATGTGGACTTTTATAGTGGTTTCCTCTCTTCCTCAATCTAAATCTTAATTAAATGTCTCAATGATCCCCATCACTTATGTTTGTTGATACATTGCTAATTTCTATACCATTCCGTCACCAGTAATAAAAATAATTGTTTTTTAAAAATAATCTGCTTTGTTTAATAAATAAATTGCACCTGGAATTTCTCTTCTACCACCTGTAGCATCTGCACCGCCACCTGGAGGAACTACACCGCCTGGAGGATCTCCACCACCTGGAGAATATCCTCCACCGGGTGGATCTCCACCACCTGGAGGATCTCCACCACCTGGAGGATCTACACCGCCCGGAGGATCCCCACCACCTGGAGAATATTCACCACCGGGAGGATCTCCACCACCTGGAGGATCAACACCGCCCGGAGGACCTCCACCACCTGGAGGATCTACACCACCTGGTGGACCTCCACCACCTGGAGGATCTACACCGCCCGGAGGATCTTTACCACCTGGAGAATATTCACCACCTGGAGGATCTCCACCACCTGGAGGATCTCCACCACCTGGAGGATCAACACCGCCCGGAGGATCTCCACCACCTGGAGGATCTACACCACCTGGTGGACCTCCACCACCTGGAGGATCTACACCGCCCGGAGGATCTCCACCACCTGGAGGATCTCCACCACCTGGAGAATTTTCACCACCTGGAGGATCTCCACCACCTGGAGGACCTACACCGCCCGGAGGATCTCCACCACCAGGAGGATCTCCACCACCTGGAGGATCTACACCACCTGGTGGACCTCCACCACCTGGAGGATCTACACCGCCCGGAGGATCTCCACCACCTGGAGGATCTCCACCACCTGGAGAATTTTCACCACCTGGAGGATCTCCACCACCTGGAGGACCTACACCGCCCGGAGGATCTCCACCACCAGGAGGATCTACACCACCTGGTGGACCTCCACCACCTGGAGGATCTACACCGCCCGGAGGATCTCCACCACCTGGAGAATTTTCACCACCTGGAGGATCTCCACCACCTGGAGGTTCACCACCACCTGGAGAATATCCACCGCCTGGAGGATCTACACCGCCTGGAGGATCTCCACCACCTGGAGGATCTACACCGCCTGGAGGATTTCCACCACCTGGAGGATCTACACCGCCTGGAGGATCCCCACCGCCTGGAGGATCCCTAGGAACTGGTGGTAAGTCAATATTTTAATATTCTTGAATGATTTATTTCATAGATCGTTGTGTTTTACACATTTAAATAAGAAAACTGTTTCTCTTGTATTTTTAAAAATAATGAAAAATCTGCATTTGGCAATAGTAAAAAAAAATTCTATTAAAATAAACATTAAATTTTAAGTGTTATTATTCTACGAAATTAACACATTCTTAAATATTGCTGGAACAAAAATAATCATTTCCTTATATAGTTAATAAATGTTGTGTAAATAGCGTTGATATATTAATAAAATAAGGATTGTAACCAATATGTATGAAAGCTGGACATCACAGAAAAACAATTTCTTTTTACATAATAGAAAATAATTTTCCGCTTACATCTCTTATACCTTACATTGGATGATAAGTAAAGTACGCAAGTAAAAATATGTATCACGTAAAGCAAATACAATGCAAATTCTTTGATACATTTTGCTTAAGTAAACAAAAAACCTATTGTTTAAATGCTGGAAAGTGTAATGTGATCGACTTTCTGCAACATATTTTTCACAAAAGGATATTTAATATTCCGGTCAAGCAAGCAAGAAACAGTTGTGTAATAAGACTTTTTCTCTTTCTAGTGCTAAATAAAAAGGTATTACCTTATAGGTTTTCATTTGTATTTTCTTTGTTTGATGAGTTATTAAAATATATTGTTAGTCTTATTCATTGGATGAAAAAATTTGCAACTGAGAATTTTCGTATTGTAAGCAAACAGTCATTGTAAATTAAATATTAACAACATACTTTTTTAAAAATGATTTTTTTTAAATTAAAATATTTGATTTTTTTGAATATTTGTTAAAATAGTGCTTGCAATTGTAGTATTACGCTTTCCAGAGAATAACCAAAATGTCAATTTTAATAACGGATATTCTGGATTCTAATAAATTTAGAATAAATTATTAAATTCATTAATGATATATTGCAAACAGCCATTATTTATACAAAACATTTTCAGTGATTCCATACAGTACAAATTTAAGTTTTATTTATTTCTAAATAGGCCCATCTACTCCACAAGGAAGTCCGCCTAAAAGTACACCATCTGAATGTGAGGAATGTCCTCCAGAAGAAACAAGTATGTTGCAAATTATAATTACTGATTATTTATTTTTAATTTACTTAGTTTTGTAGAAAATATTATATTGTCGTATGAAAGAACTTTGGTCGATTTGGATATTTCAAGAGCGTTATAAAAGGTTTACTTATTACATGGTTAGCTCAAAAGAGCACCATATAAAATGGATATTGAGCAATTTAAATATGTATTTGCCGAAATAGACTCCAGTTTACTATAATGTTGTAAGTTAAACTTCAGGGTGTCAGTTTTGGAGATGTCCTTTTAATTTAATTAAAGTTCAAAATAAAGTAGAAGCTTCTCATAGATTTTTTTATATTAGATTTAAAATAACAATCAAATTGCTAATTTTCTAGATTTTTGCAAAGATAATTCAAACAATCAAGTCTATAATGTTTGGAAATACATAACGATTAGTATGTGTCCATTATACTTAAATCCCCAGAAGTATTGGTTAAAAAGTTAACGAAATATTTTTATTTTTATTCCGATGTGGACTTTTAAAGTGGTTTCCTCTCTTCCTCAATCTAAATCTTAATTAAATGTCTCAATGATCCCCATCACTTATGTTTGTTGATACATTGCTTATTTCTATACCATTCCGTCACCAGTAATAAAAATAATTGTTTTTTAAAAATAATCTGCTTTGTTTAATAAATAAATTGCACCTGGAATTTCTCTTCTACCACCTGTAGCATCTGCACCGCCACCTGGAGGAACTACACCGCCTGGAGGATCTCCACCACCTGGAGAATATCCTCCACCGGGAGGATCTCCACCACCTGGAGGATCTACACCGCCCGGAGGATCCCCACCACCTGGAGAATATTCACCACCGGGAGGATCTCCACCACCAGGTGGACCTCCACCACCTGGAGGATCTACACCGCCCGGAGGATCTCCACCACCTGGAGGATCTCCACCACCTGGAGAATTTTCACCACCTGGAGGATCTCCACCACCTGGAGGACCTACACCGCCCGGAGGATCTCCACCACCAGGAGGATCTCCACCACCTGGAGGATCTACACCACCTGGTGGACCTCCACCACCTGGAGGATCTACACCGCCCGGAGGATCTCCACCACCTGGAGGATCTCCACCACCTGGAGGACCTACACCGCCCGGAGGATCTCCACCACCAGGAGGATCTACACCACCTGGAGGATTTCCACCACCTGGAGGATCTACACCGCCTGGAGGATCCCCACCGCCTGGAGGATCCCTAGGAACTGGTGGTAAGTCAATATACCATTCCGTCACCAGTAATAAAAAAAATTGTTTTTTAAAAATAATCTGCTTTGTTTAATAAATAAATTGCACCTGGAATTTCTCTTCTACCACCTGTAGCATCTGCACCGCCACCTGGAGGATCTCCACCACCTGGAGGAACTACACCGCCTGGAGGATCTCCACCACCTGGAGGAACTACACCTCCTGGAGGATCTCCACCACCTGGAGAATATCCACCACCGGGAGGATCTCCACCACATGGAGGATCTCCACCACCTGGAGGATCTACACCGCCCGGAGGATCCCCACCACCTGGAGAATATTCACCACCGGGAGGATCTCCACCACCTGGAGGATCAACACCGCCCGGAGGATCTACACCACCTGGTGGACCTCCACCACCTGGAGGATCTACACCGCCCGGAGGATCTCCACCACCTGGAGGATCTCCACCACCTGGAGAATTTTCACCACCTGGAGGATCTCCACCACCTGGAGGACCTACACCGCCCGGAGGATCTCCACCACCAGGAGGATCTACACCACCTGGTGGACCTCCACCACCTGGAGGATCTACACCGCCCGGAGGATCTCCACCACCTGGAGAATTTTCACCACCTGGAGGATCTCCACCACCTGGAAGATCAACACCGCCCGGAGGATCTCCACCACCTGGAGGATCTACACCACCTGGTGGACCTCCACCACCTGGAGGATCTACACCGCCCGGAGGATCTCCACCACCTGGAGGATCTCCACCACCTGGAGAATTTTCACCACCTGGAGGATCTCCACCACCTGGAGGACCTACACCGCCCGGAGGATCTCCACCACCAGGAGGATCTACACCACCTGGTGGACCTCCACCACCTGGAGGATCTACACCGCCCGGAGGATCTCCACCACCTGGAGAAATTTCACCACCTGTAGGATCTCCACCACCTGGAGGTTCACCACCACCTGGAGAATATCCACCACCTGGAGGATCTACACCGCCTGGAGGATCTCCACCACCTGGAGGATCTACACCGCCTGGAGGATTTCCACCACCTGGAGGATCTACACCGCCTGGAGGATCCCCACCGCCTGGAGGATCCCTAGGAACTGGTGGTAAGTCAATATTTTAATATTCTTGAATGATTTATTTCATAGATCGTTGTGTTTTACACATTTAAATAAGAAAACTGTTTCTCTTGTATTTTTAAAAATAATGAAAAATCTGCATTTGGCAATAGTAAAAAATATTCTATTAAAATAAACATTAAATTTTAAGTGTTATTATTCTACGAAATTAACACATTCTTAAACATTGCTGGAACAAAAATAATCATTTCCTTATATAGTTAATAAATGTTGTGTAAATAGCGTTGATATATTAATAAAATAAGGATTGTAACCAATATGTATGAAAGCTGGACATCACAGAAAAACAATTTCTTTTTACATAATAGAAAATAATTTTCCGCTTACATCTCTAATACCTTACATTGGATGATAAGTAAAGTACGCAAGTAAAAATATGTATCACGTAAAGCAAATACAATGCAAATTCTTTGATACATTTTGCTTAAGTAAACAAAAAACCTATTGTTTAAATGCTGGAAAGTGTAATGTGATCGACTTTCTGCAACATATTTTTCACAAAAGGATATTTAATATTCGGGTCAAGCAAGCAAGAAACAGTTATGTAATAAGACTTTTTCTCTTTCTAGTGCTAAATAAAAAGGTATTACCTTATAGGTTTTCATTTGTAATTTCTTTGTTTGATGAGTTATTAAAATATATTGTTAGTCTTATTCATTGGATGAAAAAATTTGCAACTGAGAATTTTCGTATTGTAAGCAAACAGTCATTGTAAATTAAATATTAACAACATACTTTTTTAAAAATGATTTTTTTTTAAATTAAAATAATTGATTTTTTTAAATATTTGTTAAAATAGTGCTTGCAATTGTAGTATTACGCTTTCCAGAGAATAACCAAAATGTCAATTTTAATAACGGATATTCTGGATTCTAATAAATTTAGAATAAATTATTAAGGTCATTAATGAAATATTGCAAACAGCCATTATTTATACAAAACATTTTCAGTGATTTCTATACAGTACAAATTTAAGTTTTATTTATTTCTAAATAGGCCCATCTACTCCACAAGGAAGTCCGCCTAAAAGTACACCATCTGAATGTGAGGAATGTCCTCCAGAAGAAACAAGTATGTTGCAAATTATAATTACTGATTATTTATTTTTAATTTACTTAGTTTCGTAGAGAATATTATATTGTCGTATGAAAGAACTTTGGTCGATTTGGATATTTCAAGAGCGTTATAAAAGGTTTACTTATTACATGGTTAGCTCAAAAGAGCACCATATAAAATGGATATTGAGCAATTTAAATATGTATTTGCCGAAATAGACTCCAGTTTACTATAACGTTGTAAGTTAAACTTCATGGTGTCAGTTTTGGAGATGTCCTTTTAATTTAATTAAAGTTCAAAATAAAGTAGAAGCTTCTCATAGATTTTTTTATATTAGATTTAAAATAACAATCAAATTGCTAATTTTCTAGATTTTTGCAAAGATAATTCAAACAATCAAGTCTATATTGTTTGGAAATACATAACGATTAGTATGTGTCCATTATACTTAAATCCCCAGAAGTATTGGTTAAAAAGTTAACGAAATATTTTTATTTTTATTCCGATGTGGACTTTTAAAGTGGTTTCCTCTCTTCCTCAATCTAAATCTTAATTAAATGTCTCAATGATCCCCATCACTTATGTTTGTTGATACATTGCTTATTTCTATACCATTCCGTCACCAGTAATAAAAATAATTGTTTTTTAAAAATAATCTGCTTTGTTTAATAAATAAATTGCACCTGGAATTTCTCTTCTACCACCTGTAGCATCTGCACCGCCACCTGGAGGAACTACACCGCCTGGAGGATCTCCACCACCTGGAGAATATCCTCCACCGGGAGGATCTCCACCACCTGGAGGATCTACACCGCCCGGAGGATCCCCACCACCTGGAGAATATTCACCACCGGGAGGATCTCCACCACCTGGAGGATCAACACCGCCCGGAGGACCTCCACCACCTGGAGGATCTACACCACCTGGTGGATCTCCACCACCTGGAGGATCAACACCGCCCGGAGGACCTCCACCACCTGGAGGATCTACACCACCTGGTGGACCTCCACCACCTGGAGGATCTACACCTCCCGGAGGATCTCCACCACCTGGAGAATATTCACCACCTGGAGGATCTCCAACACCTGGAGGATCTCCACCACCTGGAGAATTTTCACTACCTGGAGGATCTCCACCACCTGGAGGACCTACACCGCCCGGAGGATCTCCACCACCTGGAGGATCTCCACCACCTGGAGAATTTTCACCACCTGGAGGATCTCCACCACCTGGAGGTTCACCACCACCTGGAGAATATCCACCACCTGGAGGATCTACACCGCCTGGAGGATCTCCACCACCTGGAGGATCTACACCGCCTGGAGGATTTCCACCACCTGGAGGATCTACACCGCCTGGAGGATCCCCACCGCCTGGAGGATCCCCACCGCCTGGAGGATCCCTAGGAACTGGTGGTAAGTCAATATTTTAATATTCTTGAATGATTTATTTCATAGATCGTTGTGTTTTACACATTTAAATAAGAAAACTGTTTCTCTTGTATTTTTAAAAATTATTAAATATCTGCATTTGGCAATAGTAAAAAAATATTCTATTAAAGTAAACATTAAATTTTAAGTGTTATTATTCTACGAAATTAACACATTCTTGAACATTGCTGGAACAAAAATAATCATTTCCTTATGTAGTTAATAAATGTTGTGTAAATAGCGTTGATATATTAATAAAATAAGGATTGTAACCAATATGTATGAAAGCTGGACATCACAGAAAAACAATTTCTTTTTACATAATAGAAAATAATTTTCCGCTTACATATCTTATACCTTACATTGGATGATAAGTAAAGTACGCAAGTGAAAATATGTAACACGTAAAGCAAATACAATGCAAATTCTTTGATACATTTTGCTTAAGTAAATAAAAAACCTATTGTTTAAATGCTGGAAAGTGTAATGTGATCGACTTTCTGCAACATATTTTTCACAAAAGGATATTTAATATTCGGGTCAAGCAAGCAAGAAACAGTTGTGTAATAAGACTTTTTCTCTTTCTAGTGCTAAATAAAAAGGTATTACCTAATAGGTTTTCATTTGTAATTTCTTTGTTTGATGAGTTATTAAAATATATTGTTAGTCTTATTCATTGGATGAAAAAAATTGCAACTGAGAATTTTCGTATTGTAAGCAAACAGTCATTGTAAATTAAATATTAACAACATACTTTTTTAAAAATGATTTTTTTTAAATTAAAATAATTGATTTTTTTAAATATTTGTTAAAATAGTGCTTGCAATTGTTGTATTACGCTTTCCAGAGAATAACCAAAATGTCAATTTTAATAACGGATATTCTGGATTCTAATAAATTTAGAATAAATTATTAAGGTCATTAATGAAATATTGCAAACAGCCATTATTTATACAAAACATTTTCAGTGATTTCGATACAGTACAAATTTAAGTTTTATTTATTTCTAAATAGGCCCATCTACTCCACAAGGAAGTCCGCCTAAAAGTACACCATCTGAATGTGAGGAATGTCCTCCAGAAGAAACAAGTATGTTGCAAATTATAATTACTGTTTATTTATTTTTAATTTACTTAGTTTTGTAGAGAATATTATATTGTCGAATGAAAGAACTTTGGTCGATTTGGATATTTCAAGAGCGTTATAAAAGGTTTACTTATTACATGGTTAGCTCAAAAGAGCACCATATAAAATGGATATTGAGCAATTTAAATATGTATTTGCCGAAATATTCTCCAGTTTACTATAATGTTGTAAGTTAAACTTCAGGGTGTCAGTTTTGGAGATGTCCTTTTAATTTAATTAAAGTTCAAAATAAAGTAGAAGCATCTCATAGATATTTTTATATTAGATTTAAAATAACAATCAAATTGCTAATTTTCTAGATTTTTGCAAAGGTAATTCAAACAATCAAGTCTATATTGTTTGGAAATACATAACGATTAGTATGTGTCCATTATACTTAAATCCCCAGAAGTATTGGTTAAAAAGGTAACGAAATATTTTAATTTTTATTCCGATGTGGACATTTAAAGTGGATTCCTCTCTTAATCAATCTAAATCTTAATTAAATGTCTCAATGATCCCCATCACTTATGTTTGTTGATACATTGCTTATTTCTACACCATTCCGTCACCAGTAATAAAAATAATTGTTTTTTAAAAATAATCTGCCTTGTTTAATAAATAAATTGCACCTGGAATTTCTCTTCTACCACCTGTAGCATCTGCACTTCCACCTGGAGGATCTCCACCACCTGGAGGATCAACACCGCCCGGAGGATCTCCACCACCTGGTGGACCTCCACCACCTGGAGGATCTACACCGCCCGGAGGATCTCCACCACCAGGAGGATCTACACCACCTGGTGGACCTCCACCACCTGGAGGATCTACACCGCCCGGAGGATCTCCACCACCTGGAGAATTTTCACCACCTGTAGGATCTCCACCACCTGGAGGTTCACCACCACCTGGAGAATATCCACCACCTGGAGGATCTACACCGCCTGGAGGATCTCCACCACCTGGAGGATCTACACCGCCTGGAGGATTTCCACCACCTGGAGGATCTACACCGCCTGGAGGATCCCCACCGCCTGGAGGATCCCTAGGAACTGGTGGTAAGTCAATATTTTAATATTCTTGAATGATTTATTTCATAGATCGTTGTGTTTTACACATTTAAATAAGAAAACTGTTTCTCTTGTATTTTTAAAAATAATGAAAAATCTGCATTTGGCAATAGTAAAAAATATTCTATTAAAATAAACATTAAATTTTAAGTGTTATTATTCTACGAAATTAACACATTCTTAAACATTGCTGGAACAAAAATAATCATTTCCTTATATAGTTAATAAATGTTGTGTAAATAGCGTTGATATATTAATAAAATAAGGATTGTAACCAATATGTATGAAAGCTGGACATCACAGAAAAACAATTTCTTTTTACATAATAGAAAATAATTTTCCGCTTACATCTCTAATACCTTACATTGGATGATAAGTAAAGTACGCAAGTAAAAATATGTATCACGTAAAGCAAATACAATGCAAATTCTTTGATACATTTTGCTTAAGTAAACAAAAAACCTATTGTTTAAATGCTGGAAAGTGTAATGTGATCGACTTTCTGCAACATATTTTTCACAAAAGGATATTTAATATTCGGGTCAAGCAAGCAAGAAACAGTTGTGTAATAAGACTTTTTCTCTTTCTAGTGCTAAATAAAAAGGTATTACCTTATAGGTTTTCATTTGTAATTTCTTTGTTTGATGAGTTATTAAAATATATTGTTAGTCTTATTCATTGGATGAAAAAATTTGCAACTGAGAATTTTCGTATTGTAAGCAAACAGTCATTGTAAATTAAATATTAACAACATACTTTTTTAAAAATGATTTTTTTTTAAATTAAAATAATTGATTTTTTTAAATATTTGTTAAAATAGTGCTTGCAATTGTAGTATTACGCTTTCCAGAGAATAACCAAAATGTCAATTTTAATAACGGATATTCTGGATTCTAATAAATTTAGAATAAATTATTAAGGTCATTAATGAAATATTGCAAACAGCCATTATTTATACAAAACATTTTCAGTGATTTCTATACAGTACAAATTTAAGTTTTATTTATTTCTAAATAGGCCCATCTACTCCACAAGGAAGTCCGCCTAAAAGTACACCATCTGAATGTGAGGAATGTCCTCCAGAAGAAACAAGTATGTTGCAAATTATAATTACTGATTATTTATTTTTAATTTACTTAGTTTCGTAGAGAATATTATATTGTCGTATGAAAGAACTTTGGTCGATTTGGATATTTCAAGAGCGTTATAAAAGGTTTACTTATTACATGGTTAGCTCAAAAGAGCACCATATAAAATGGATATTGAGCAATTTAAATATGTATTTGCCGAAATAGACTCCAGTTTACTATAACGTTGTAAGTTAAACTTCATGGTGTCAGTTTTGGAGATGTCCTTTTAATTTAATTAAAGTTCAAAATAAAGTAGAAGCTTCTCATAGATTTTTTTATATTAGATTTAAAATAACAATCAAATTGCTAATTTTCTAGATTTTTGCAAAGATAATTCAAACAATCAAGTCTATATTGTTTGGAAATACATAACGATTAGTATGTGTCCATTATACTTAAATCCCCAGAAGTATTGGTTAAAAAGTTAACGAAATATTTTTATTTTTATTCCGATGTGGACTTTTAAAGTGGTTTCCTCTCTTCCTCAATCTAAATCTTAATTAAATGTCTCAATGATCCCCATCACTTATGTTTGTTGATACATTGCTTATTTCTATACCATTCCGTCACCAGTAATAAAAATAATTGTTTTTTAAAAATAATCTGCTTTGTTTAATAAATAAATTGCACCTGGAATTTCTCTTCTACCACCTGTAGCATCTGCACCGCCACCTGGAGGAACTACACCGCCTGGAGGATCTCCACCACCTGGAGAATATCCTCCACCGGGAGGATCTCCACCACCTGGAGGATCTACACCGCCCGGAGGATCCCCACCACCTGGAGAATATTCACCACCGGGAGGATCTCCACCACCTGGAGGATCAACACCGCCCGGAGGACCTCCACCACCTGGAGGATCTACACCACCTGGTGGATCTCCACCACCTGGAGGATCAACACCGCCCGGAGGACCTCCACCACCTGGAGGATCTACACCACCTGGTGGACCTCCACCACCTGGAGGATCTACACCTCCCGGAGGATCTCCACCACCTGGAGAATATTCACCACCTGGAGGATCTCCAACACCTGGAGGATCTCCACCACCTGGAGAATTTTCACTACCTGGAGGATCTCCACCACCTGGAGGACCTACACCGCCCGGAGGATCTCCACCACCTGGAGGATCTCCACCACCTGGAGAATTTTCACCACCTGGAGGATCTCCACCACCTGGAGGTTCACCACCACCTGGAGAATATCCACCACCTGGAGGATCTACACCGCCTGGAGGATCTCCACCACCTGGAGGATCTACACCGCCTGGAGGATTTCCACCACCTGGAGGATCTACACCGCCTGGAGGATCCCCACCGCCTGGAGGATCCCCACCGCCTGGAGGATCCCTAGGAACTGGTGGTAAGTCAATATTTTAATATTCTTGAACGATTTATTTCATAGATCGTTGTGTTTTACACATTTAAATAAGAAAACTGTTTCTCTTGTATTTTTAAAAATTATTAAATATCTGCATTTGGCAATAGTAAAAAAATATTCTATTAAAGTAAACATTAAATTTTAAGTGTTATTATTCTACGAAATTAACACATTCTTGAACATTGCTGGAACAAAAATAATCATTTCCTTATGTAGTTAATAAATGTTGTGTAAATAGCGTTGATATATTAATAAAATAAGGATTGTAACCAATATGTATGAAAGCTGGACATCACAGAAAAACAATTTCTTTTTACATAATAGAAAATAATTTTCCGCTTACATATCTTATACCTTACATTGGATGATAAGTAAAGTACGCAAGTGAAAATATGTAACACGTAAAGCAAATACAATGCAAATTCTTTGATACATTTTGCTTAAGTAAATAAAAAACCTATTGTTTAAATGCTGGAAAGTGTAATGTGATCGACTTTCTGCAACATATTTTTCACAAAAGGATATTTAATATTCGGGTCAAGCAAGCAAGAAACAGTTGTGTAATAAGACTTTTTCTCTTTCTAGTGCTAAATAAAAAGGTATTACCTAATAGGTTTTCATTTGTAATTTCTTTGTTTGATGAGTTATTAAAATATATTGTTAGTCTTATTCATTGGATGAAAAAAACTGCAACTGAGAATTTTCGTATTGTAAGCAAACAGTCATTGTAAATTAAATATTAACAACATACTTTTTTAAAAATGATTTTTTTTTAATTAAAATAATTGATTTTTTTAAATATTTGTTAAAATAGTGCTTGCAATTGTTGTATTACGCTTTCCAGAGAATAACCAAAATGTCAATTTTAATAACGGATATTCTGGATTCTAATAAATTTAGAATAAATTATTAAGGTCATTAATGAAATATTGCAAACAGCCATTATTTATACAAAACATTTTCAGTGATTTCGATACAGTACAAATTTAAGTTTTATTTATTTCTAAATAGGCCCATCTACTCCACAAGGAAGTCCGCCTAAAAGTACACCATCTGAATGTGAGGAATGTCCTCCAGAAGAAACAAGTATGTTGCAAATTATAATTACTGTTTATTTATTTTTAATTTACTTAGTTTTGTAGAGAATATTATATTGTCGTATGAAAGAACTTTGGTCGATTTGGATATTTCAAGAGCGTTATAAAAGGTTTACTTATTACATGGTTAGCTCAAAAGAGCACCATATAAAATGGATATTGAGCAATTTAAATATGTATTTGCCGAAATATTCTCCAGTTTACTATAATGTTGTAAGTTAAACTTCAGGGTGTCAGTTTTGGAGATGTCCTTTTAATTTAATTAAAGTTCAAAATAAAGTAGAAGCATCTCATAGATTTTTTTATATTAGATTTAAAATAACAATCAAATTGCTAATTTTCTAGATTTTTGCAAAGGTAATTCAAACAATCAAGTCTATATTGTTTGGAAATACATAACGATTAGTATGTGTCCATTATACTTAAATCCCCAGAAGTATTGGTTAAAAAGGTAACGAAATATTTTAATTTTTATTCCGATGTGGACATTTAAAGTGGATTCCTCTCTTAATCAATCTAAATCTTAATTAAATGTCTCAATGATCCCCATCACTTATGTTTGTTGATACATTGCTTATTTCTACACCATTCCGTCACCAGTAATAAAAATAATTGTTTTTTAAAAATAATCTGCCTTGTTTAATAAATAAATTGCACCTGGAATTTCTCTTCTACCACCTGTAGCATCTGCACTTCCACCTGGAGGATCTCCACCACCTGGAGGATCAACACCGCCCGGAGGATCTCCACCACCTGGTGGACCTCCACCACCTGGAGGATCTACACCGCCCGGAGGATCTCCACCACCAGGAGGATCTACACCACCTGGTGGACCTCCACCACCTGGAGGATCTACACCGCCCGGAGGATCTCCACCACCTGGAGAATTTTCACCACCTGTAGGATCTCCACCACCTGGAGGTTCACCACCACCTGGAGAATATCCACCACCTGGAGGATCTACACCGCCTGGAGGATCTCCACCACCTGGAGGATCTACACCGCCTGGAGGATTTCCACCACCTGGAGGATCTACACCGCCTGGAGGATCCCCACCGCCTGGAGGATCCCTAGGAACTGGTGGTAAGTCAATATTTTAATATTCTTGAATGATTTATTTCATAGATCGTTGTGTTTTACACATTTAAATAAGAAAACTGTTTCTCTTGTATTTTTAAAAATAATGAAAAATCTGCATTTGGCAATAGTAAAAAATATTCTATTAAAATAAACATTAAATTTTAAGTGTTATTATTCTACGAAATTAACACATTCTTAAACATTGCTGGAACAAAAATAATCATTTCCTTATATAGTTAATAAATGTTGTGTAAATAGCGTTGATATATTAATAAAATAAGGATTGTAACCAATATGTATGAAAGCTGGACATCACAGAAAAACAATTTCTTTTTACATAATAGAAAATAATTTTCCGCTTACATCTCTAATACCTTACATTGGATGATAAGTAAAGTACGCAAGTAAAAATATGTATCACGTAAAGCAAATACAATGCAAATTCTTTGATACATTTTGCTTAAGTAAACAAAAAACCTATTGTTTAAATGCTGGAAAGTGTAATGTGATCGACTTTCTGCAACATATTTTTCACAAAAGGATATTTAATATTCGGGTCAAGCAAGCAAGAAACAGTTGTGTAATAAGACTTTTTCTCTTTCTAGTGCTAAATAAAAAGGTATTACCTTATAGGTTTTCATTTGTAATTTCTTTGTTTGATGAGTTATTAAAATATATTGTTAGTCTTATTCATTGGATGAAAAAATTTGCAACTGAGAATTTTCGTATTGTAAGCAAACAGTCATTGTAAATTAAATATTAACAACATACTTTTTTAAAAATGATTTTTTTTTAAATTAAAATAATTGATTTTTTTAAATATTTGTTAAAATAGTGCTTGCAATTGTAGTATTACGCTTTCCAGAGAATAACCAAAATGTCAATTTTAATAACGGATATTCTGGATTCTAATAAATTTAGAATAAATTATTAAGGTCATTAATGAAATATTGCAAACAGCCATTATTTATACAAAACATTTTCAGTGATTTCTATACAGTACAAATTTAAGTTTTATTTATTTCTAAATAGGCCCATCTACTCCACAAGGAAGTCCGCCTAAAAGTACACCATCTGAATGTGAGGAATGTCCTCCAGAAGAAACAAGTATGTTGCAAATTATAATTACTGATTATTTATTTTTAATTTACTTAGTTTCGTAGAGAATATTATATTGTCGTATGAAAGAACTTTGGTCGATTTGGATATTTCAAGAGCGTTATAAAAGGTTTACTTATTACATGGTTAGCTCAAAAGAGCACCATATAAAATGGATATTGAGCAATTTAAATATGTATTTGCCGAAATAGACTCCAGTTTACTATAACGTTGTAAGTTAAACTTCATGGTGTCAGTTTTGGAGATGTCCTTTTAATTTAATTAAAGTTCAAAATAAAGTAGAAGCTTCTCATAGATTTTTTTATATTAGATTTAAAATAACAATCAAATTGCTAATTTTCTAGATTTTTGCAAAGATAATTCAAACAATCAAGTCTATATTGTTTGGAAATACATAACGATTAGTATGTGTCCATTATACTTAAATCCCCAGAAGTATTGGTTAAAAAGTTAACGAAATATTTTTATTTTTATTCCGATGTGGACTTTTAAAGTGGTTTCCTCTCTTCCTCAATCTAAATCTTAATTAAATGTCTCAATGATCCCCATCACTTATGTTTGTTGATACATTGCTTATTTCTATACCATTCCGTCACCAGTAATAAAAATAATTGTTTTTTAAAAATAATCTGCTTTGTTTAATAAATAAATTGCACCTGGAATTTCTCTTCTACCACCTGTAGCATCTGCACCGCCACCTGGAGGAACTACACCGCCTGGAGGATCTCCACCACCTGGAGAATATCCTCCACCGGGAGGATCTCCACCACCTGGAGGATCTACACCGCCCGGAGGATCCCCACCACCTGGAGAATATTCACCACCGGGAGGATCTCCACCACCTGGAGGATCAACACCGCCCGGAGGACCTCCACCACCTGGAGGATCTACACCACCTGGTGGATCTCCACCACCTGGAGGATCAACACCGCCCGGAGGACCTCCACCACCTGGAGGATCTACACCACCTGGTGGACCTCCACCACCTGGAGGATCTACACCTCCCGGAGGATCTCCACCACCTGGAGAATATTCACCACCTGGAGGATCTCCAACACCTGGAGGATCTCCACCACCTGGAGAATTTTCACTACCTGGAGGATCTCCACCACCTGGAGGACCTACACCGCCCGGAGGATCTCCACCACCTGGAGGATCTCCACCACCTGGAGAATTTTCACCACCTGGAGGATCTCCACCACCTGGAGGTTCACCACCACCTGGAGAATATCCACCACCTGGAGGATCTACACCGCCTGGAGGATCTCCACCACCTGGAGGATCTACACCGCCTGGAGGATTTCCACCACCTGGAGGATCTACACCGCCTGGAGGATCCCCACCGCCTGGAGGATCCCCACCGCCTGGAGGATCCCTAGGAACTGGTGGTAAGTCAATATTTTAATATTCTTGAACGATTTATTTCATAGATCGTTGTGTTTTACACATTTAAATAAGAAAACTGTTTCTCTTGTATTTTTAAAAATTATTAAATATCTGCATTTGGCAATAGTAAAAAAATATTCTATTAAAGTAAACATTAAATTTTAAGTGTTATTATTCTACGAAATTAACACATTCTTGAACATTGCTGGAACAAAAATAATCATTTCCTTATGTAGTTAATAAATGTTGTGTAAATAGCGTTGATATATTAATAAAATAAGGATTGTAACCAATATGTATGAAAGCTGGACATCACAGAAAAACAATTTCTTTTTACATAATAGAAAATAATTTTCCGCTTACATATCTTATACCTTACATTGGATGATAAGTAAAGTACGCAAGTGAAAATATGTAACACGTAAAGCAAATACAATGCAAATTCTTTGATACATTTTGCTTAAGTAAATAAAAAACCTATTGTTTAAATGCTGGAAAGTGTAATGTGATCGACTTTCTGCAACATATTTTTCACAAAAGGATATTTAATATTCGGGTCAAGCAAGCAAGAAACAGTTGTGTAATAAGACTTTTTCTCTTTCTAGTGCTAAATAAAAAGGTATTACCTAATAGGTTTTCATTTGTAATTTCTTTGTTTGATGAGTTATTAAAATATATTGTTAGTCTTATTCATTGGATGAAAAAAATTGCAACTGAGAATTTTCGTATTGTAAGCAAACAGTCATTGTAAATTAAATATTAACAACATACTTTTTTAAAAATGATTTTTTTTAAATTAAAATAATTGATTTTTTTAAATATTTGTTAAAATAGTGCTTGCAATTGTTGTATTACGCTTTCCAGAGAATAACCAAAATGTCAATTTTAATAACGGATATTCTGGATTCTAATAAATTTAGAATAAATTATTAAGGTCATTAATGAAATATTGCAAACAGCCATTATTTATACAAAACATTTTCAGTGATTTCGATACAGTACAAATTTAAGTTTTATTTATTTCTAAATAGGCCCATCTACTCCACAAGGAAGTCCGCCTAAAAGTACACCATCTGAATGTGAGGAATGTCCTCCAGAAGAAACAAGTATGTTGCAAATTATAATTACTGTTTATTTATTTTTAATTTACTTAGTTTTGTAGAGAATATTATATTGTCGTATGAAAGAACTTTGGTCGATTTGGATATTTCAAGAGCGTTATAAAAGGTTTACTTATTACATGGTTAGCTCAAAAGAGCACCATATAAAATGGATATTGAGCAATTTAAATATGTATTTGCCGAAATATTCTCCAGTTTACTATAATGTTGTAAGTTAAACTTCAGGGTGTCAGTTTTGGAGATGTCCTTTTAATTTAATTAAAGTTCAAAATAAAGTAGAAGCATCTCATAGATTTTTTTATATTAGATTTAAAATAACAATCAAATTGCTAATTTTCTAGATTTTTGCAAAGGTAATTCAAACAATCAAGTCTATATTGTTTGGAAATACATAACGATTAGTATGTGTCCATTATACTTAAATCCCCAGAAGTATTGGTTAAAAAGGTAACGAAATATTTTAATTTTTATTCCGATGTGGACATTTAAAGTGGATTCCTCTCTTAATCAATCTAAATCTTAATTAAATGTCTCAATGATCCCCATCACTTATGTTTGTTGATACATTGCTTATTTCTACACCATTCCGTCACCAGTAATAAAAATAATTGTTTTTTAAAAATAATCTGCCTTGTTTAATAAATAAATTGCACCTGGAATTTCTCTTCTACCACCTGTAGCATCTGCACTTCCACCTGGAGGATCTCCACCACCTGGAGGATCAACACCGCCCGGAGGATCTCCACCACCTGGTGGACCTCCACCACCTGGAGGATCTACACCGCCCGGAGGATCTCCACCGCCTGGAGAATTTTCACCACCTGGAGGATCTCCACCACCTGGAGCACCTACACCGCCCGGAGGATCTACACCACCTGGTGGACCTCCACCACCTGGAGGATCTCCACCACCTGGAGAATTTTCACCACCTGGAGGATCTCCACCACCTGGAGGTTCACCACCACCTGGAGAATATCCACCACCTGGAGGATCTACACCGCCTGGAGGATCTCCACCACCTGGAGGATCTACACCGCCTGGAGGATTTCCACCACCTGGTGGATCTACACCGCCTGGAGGATCCCCACCGCCTGGAGGATCCCTAGGAACTGGTGGTAAGTCAATATTTTAATATTTTTGAATGATTTATTTCATAGATCGTTGTGATTTACACATTTAAATAAGAAAACTGTTTCTCTTGTATTTTTTAAAATATTGAAAAATCTGCATTTGGCAATAGTAAAAAAATATTCTATTAAAATAAACATTAAATTTTAAGTGTTATTATTCTACGAAATTAACACATTCTTAAACATTGCTGGAACAAAAATAATCATTTCCTTATATAGTTAATAAATGTTGTGTGAATAGCGTTGGTATATTAATAAAATAAGGATTGTAACCAATATGTATGAAAGCTGGACATCACAGAAAAACAATTTCTTTTTACATAATAGAAAAGTATTCCGCTTACATCTCTTATACCTTACATTGGATGATAAGTAAAGTACGCAAGAAAAAATATGTATCACGTAAAGCAAATACAATGCAAATTCTTTGATACATTTTGCTTAAGTAAACAAAAAACCTATTGTTTAAATGCTGGAAAGTGTAATGTGATCGATTTCTGCAACATATTTTTCACAAAAGGATATTTAATATTCGGGTCAAGCAAGCAAGAAACAGTTGTGTAATAAGACTTTTTCTCTTCCTAGTGCTAAATAAATAAGTATTACCTAATAGTTTTTCATTTGTAATTTATTTATTTGATGAGTTATTAAAATATATCTTTTAGTGTTATTCATTGGATGAAAAAATCTGCAGCTGAGAATTTTCGTATTGTAAGTTGAAAGTAATTGTAATATAAATATTAACAACACAATTTTTTAAAACTGTTTTTTTTTTAAATTAAAATAATTGAATTTTTAAAAAAATATTCGTAAAAAAAAGTGCTTGCGATGTTACGCTTTCAACAGAATGACCGAAATGTCCATTTTGATAAAGGATATTCTGGATTCCAATAAATTTAGAATAAATTATTAAGGTCATTAATAAAATATTGGAAACAGACATTATTTAAACAACAATTTTTCGGTGCTTTCTATACAATGGAAATTTATGTTTTATTTATTACTAAATAGGCCCATCAACTCCACAAGGAATTCCGCCAAAGAGTAAACCACCTCCACATAAAACAACACCTGAATGTGAGGAATGTTCTCCACAGGAAACAAGTATGTTGCGAAATTTTATTCATGAATTTGAATTTGTTTAATTACCCAACTTGTTAGAGTAATGTATATTGTCGAATGACAGCATGATGGTCGATTTGGATAAGTTGAAAGCTCGTAAACAAGTGTTAACATGTTATATACTTAGTTTTAAAGTGAAAACTAATATTAATTTGAGGATTGTGCAATTTGCGTATTTCTTTGCCTAAATGTGCTCACTTTGCATTCCGTGCAATTGTTTAAACTTCAGGGTGTTATTTAAGGGAATATCCTTTTCATTTCATTAAAGCTAACAATTATGTGGAAATGTCTTATGATCTTTAAAGTGTAGGGAATTTAAAAAAAAACCATATAATTTTATGATTTTAGTGATTTATGCAACGGTAATTTAACCAATCAACCCTAATGTTTTTAATGTTAATCACGATTAGTATGTTTAATGGCATGATCTATTATACTTCCTCCTTAAGATGTCATTTTTAGAAATATATATATTTTAGAAATATAGATGTAAAGTAAAAGAAATTGTGTATTATAGAATAATAATCTTAAGATTATCATCAAATGTTTGAAACTGATTTTCTTAATAGGGTTTATTTTAAATAAAAAAAATATTTATCGACTATTTTTATTACTTATTAAATAAATGCATATGACTAAAATTTTTCACTTTCTTGAAAACGAACCATTTGCTCAATAACTTTCCATAAATATTACATCGTACTTCAGTTTATAATTCGAATATTATTAGAAAAACGTATTCTATAAATTTAATAAATATAATAAACTGTTGTTACTTTTCATGAATATTGTTATGCAGTAATCTATTTAACAACTATTTGAAGAATTTTTTTTCTCAAAAAATAGGCCCTTCACCTCCACAAGGAGGTTCACCTGAAGGTAAACCACCAAAGACACCTGAAACTCCCATGACACCTGAAATTCCTATGACACCCAAAACTCCAATGACACCTGAAAATCCTGATAAAAGTCCGCCTGGAAGTTATGTGACAAGTCCAAGTCCCCATGGCAGCTCTGTTGAATCTTCTACTCATGATTGCCATGAATGTGAAAGCCATGAATGTGAAAGCCATGAATGTGAAAGCCCTGAATGTGACACAAGTAAAAGTTATTGTTATATATTGGCCACATAAGAGATATTAAACAATGATAGTAGCTTCTAAGTGTAATGTGCTGCTTACCTAAAGCTATTTTTAAGAGATGAAGTATAGTAACATGATATTAGCGTGTAACAATAGTAGGTTAATGAAGATTTTTAAATATGGGACAATGTTATTTTCTTCATAATATAACAATGCTTTTAAATAACACGCAATTTTCAGTAGCATCCACATTTGAACAAGTTTGTGAAGGTTGAATTTTTTAAAAATAAATATCCATTGGTTCCGCATTACTAAGAGAGTATCATCCAAATAAAGGCGCCAAAAATGTAATTCTTTTTATGTTAATTTTTTATGTTTTTTTTATGTTCCTGCATGTTGTCACATATCCAGAAACAAGTGCTTGTTTTAATATATAACATATCCTGGGTCCACCGTAGGTACCGTTAACGAATTTTCAAATGATTTTTTACTATAATAGAAATGGTAATCAACAAAATTATCAATTTGATATAAAACGTTAAGCACTTAACGGTGCATTTTATTTTCAATTTGATATAAAACGGTACACATTTAACGGTACATTTAATCTTTCAATTTGATATAATGCAGTCGCACTTAAAGGTGTAAATTAGTTTCGATTTGATATACAACAATTCGCATTTAACGGTGCATTTTATTTTCAATTTGATATAAAACGGTACGCATTTAACGGTACATTTAATCTTTCAATTTGATATAATGCAGTCGCACTTTTCAATTAATTAAAATTCAAAATAAAGTAGAATCAACTCATAGATTTTTTTATATTAGATTTAAAATAACAATCAAATTGCTGATTTTCTAGATTTATGCAAAGGTAATTCAACCAATCAAGTCTATATTGTTTGGAAGTACATAACGATTAGTATGTGTCCATTATACTTAAATCCCCAGAAGTATTGGTTAAAAAGTTAACGAAATATTTTAATTTTTATTCCGATGTGCACTTTTAAAGTGGATTCCTCTCTTCCTCAATCTAAATCTTAATTAAATGTCTCAATGATCCCCATCACTTATGTTTGTTGATACATTGCTTATTTCTAAACCATTCCGTAACCAGTAATAAAAATAATTGTGTTTTTTTTAAAAATCTGCTTTGTTTAATAAATAAATTGCACGTGGAATTTCTCTTCTACCACCTGTAGCATCTGCACCGCCACCTGGAGGATCTCCAACACCTGGAGGATCTACACCGCTTGGAGGATCTCCACCACCTGAAGAATATCCACCACCTGGAGGATCTACACCACCTGGTGGACCTCCACCACCTGGAGGATCTACTCCACCTGGTGGACCTCCACCACCTGGAGGATCTACTCCACCTGGTGGACCTCCACCACCTGGAGGATCTACTCCACCTAGTGGATCTGCACCACCTGGAGGTTCTACACAGCCCGGAGGATCTCCACCACCTGGAGAATATTCACCACCTGGAGGATCTCCACCACCTGGAGGATCTCCACCATCTGGAGGATCTACTCCACCTGGTGGACCTCCACCACCTGGAGGTTCTACACAGCCCGGAGGATCTCCACCACCTGGAGAATATCCACCACCTGGAGGATCTCCACCACCTGGAGGATCTCCATCACCTGGAGGATCTACACCGCCTGGAGGATCTCCACCACCTGGAGAATATTCACCACCTGGAGGATCTCCATGTGAAAGCCCTGAATGTGAAACAAGTAAAAGTTCTTGTTATATTTTGGCCACATAAGAGATATTAAACAATGATAGTATCTTCTAAGTGTAATGTGCTGCTTACCTAAAGCTATTTTTAAGAGATGAAGTAAAGTGAAGTGATGAAGTATTTTTAAGAGATGAAGTAAAGAAGAGGTATTAAAATGATATTAGCGTGTAACAATAATAGGTTAATGAAGATTTTTAAATATGGGACAATGTTGTTTTCTTCATAATATAACAAGGCTTTTAAATAACACGCAATTTTCAGTAGCATCCACATTTGAACAAGTTTGTGAAGGTTGAATTTTTTAAAAATATATTTCCATTGGTTCCGCATTACTATGAGAGTATCATCCAAATTTTTTTTATGTTAAAGCTTGATTTTAATAAAGCGTTATTGAATTTAAGCCCAACGTTTCCTGCATGTTGTCACATTTCCTGAAAAAGTGCTTGTTTTAATATATAACATATCCTGGGTTCTCCGTAAGTACCGTTAACGAATTTTCAAATGATTTTTTACTATAATAGAAATGGTGTTCAACTAAAATTATCAATTTGATATAAAACGTTAAGCACTTAACGGTGCATTTTATTTTCAATTTGATATAAAACGGTACACATTTAACGGTACATTTAATCTTTCAATTTGATATAATGCAGTCGCACTTAAAGGTATAAATTAGTTTCGATTTGATATACAACAATTCCCATTTAACGGTACATTTTATTTTCAATTTGATATAAAACGGTACGCATTTAACGGTGAATTTTATTTCAAATCTGATATAAAACGGTACACATTTAACGGTGCATTTTATTTTCAATTTTATATAAAACGGTACACATTTAACGGTGCATTTTATTTTCAATTTTATATAAAACGGTACACATTTAACGGTGCATTTTATTTTTAATTTGATACTAAATGTCAGATTTCATATTTAGAGAAGAGTGCACTTTTTCGTTGAATATGTGCAAAGACAAAAATCGTTTTTAAACTATAAATGCTCACCGTATATGTGCGTTCCTTGCTTTCATAGTAAAATTCCTATAAATGGAGTGAATGTGCACTTCTATTTGAAAAAGGCTGTAAAAACTGAGAACAAAAGTTATTGAGGATGTCAACATTCATAAATTTGATGGTGAACTTCAATATGATTTAACTTCCAAAAAAATCCGAATATCCAAGTTCTCCAGTATTGCAATTTTTATTTAACTGTTTCCGAATGCATAATTTTGGCAAAATCTTTGCAATCTCATCGACCAGCAACTTGCGTACCTAATTAGTGGTTTATATTTTTGGTCTTAAGGAATAGACTGCGTTAAAATGTAAATCTTATCTTAAAAATTAATCGTAACTGTCTCAAATTCTTAAAAAAAGTTAGATTAAAATTAAAACTCCGGCATAAATACACAACCAAACATATTCTGTCTTAAAATATCTCACAACTTTTTTTTACTACATCCAAATGTCCATGTATTAAAGAATTTCCATGAATACTATTTTTACAGAAGAATAACCACCTAATTGAATTTATAATAATAAAACAATTCTTGTTCATTTCCCTAAAATAAATTTCGTTTTTTAATTTGTGTAAGAATCTTCATAGTAGCAAAAACACCAATGTTTTTTATTCACTATAAAATTAAAGTAATCCTACGACGTCATTTCCATAGTGTTCATAACAGAAAGGAAATTCTTTTAATTTGAAAATTATATTTTCATCCATGTAAATGAATGGAGTACATTAAAATAATTATAACATTCGAATGAAACATCGAACAAACTTAAAAATTGCCACATTAAATTCCTAATTTAGTTTAACAATATACCCTGTAAATTTCCTAAAGTTACGTTTTGTAGTTAATAGAAGTACTCATTAAGATAAAACTCGTCTTATAGAACATTGCGTTAGGAATTTTAAAATACAAATACAACGTTAAAATACACAATAAAAATCCTTCAAATCTGGACATCTGGACATGTTTCAGGA
The DNA here is from genome assembly GCA_963932185.1 of Troglohyphantes excavatus. Lineage (NCBI taxonomy): Eukaryota > Metazoa > Arthropoda > Arachnida > Araneae > Linyphiidae > Troglohyphantes > Troglohyphantes excavatus. The sequence goes on from OZ010670.1 coordinate 67,126,724, forward strand.
GATACATCTCCCTTCATCAGCAGAAAAAAAAATGGCTGCTGATGAAGGGAGATGTATCTCCCGAAACATGTCCAAATTTGATGGATTTTTATTGCGTATTTTAACGTTGTATTTGTATTTTAAAAAAAAGAAGTACATCACTTATTGTAAAGTCCGGTATTCGAATGCTATTGCATTTTTATTTATTATATTTTAATATTTCTTCTTTGATTTTAATTGATATTACTGTTGCCACTTCGCGAAACTTTGCTTGGATACAATTTTTTTTTTATTACATTCGAATGGAACGTCGTACAGACTCGAAAATTAGTCGAGCTAATTTTTTTATTTTTGAAACTAACTGTTCTTTAATTTTTTAAGCTATACATTTTTTAGTTACGGAGCATTTCTTGTACGGACAAACAAACATCTGGACAGATTTTGAGGATTTTAAGCTTTATATGTAAGGTAATTATCGTACCTATGCAATCTGATATTTGAGTATGAATCGTGTTCATAAATCTCCGAAATTCCTGGGCACAACAATATATTTAAAAAAGGGGAGTGCAAAGGACCATTAAAGTAATACTCTTACTAAGAAACCAAGAAAAAATTATAAGAGGGTAGTTCAATGTATAACTACACCCTATGAGAAATTTATTATGTTTTACATTAATTCAAACTACACTCAAACCTGTTTTGTGCGGTGGATAGGGACCGCATAAAAAAACGCATAAATATCGCACAAAACTTCACGAGTAGCTATAAAAAATAGTTTTCGCAACACAATTAAAAAATATTTTTTTAATGCGGTGAATAGGGACCGCATAAAAAAAGTCTCACATGAAAAATAACTCAAAACCTTATGAAATAACTAGGAATTGCTTTTTTAAACGAAATCAAGACACATGGCTTGACAGCTACTTGGAGTCTCGAAAAAACCTTTTGGAATCTGATTTAGAAAATACACATGCGAACATTTTTAAATATTTTATTTACACATGTGCTTATTTTACAGATACAAAACTTTTCAAAACGTATAACCATTATCCTTCGTAGTCTGACAATACGCGAACTTGGTTCAAAATTGATTTCGTCACTTGCAGATACTACCTCGCACTAGTTGACTTTTTTTCAATTATCATGTAGTCAGTGATCGGTTTTTGCGACGACTGTTGTTAGACGCTTGTATATGTCTCGGTAGCCAGATAATCAATTATGTTTCAATTTGATTGACATTTTCATATACCGCACAAAAAAAATCGCACAAAAAAAATCGGACAAAAAAAGACCGCACAAAAAAAGACCGCACAAAAACAGGTTTGAGTGTATTGTGAATTGGTGTTTACTAAATATAAAATTTACTTTACATAAAATTTACTTTACATAAAATTTACTTTACATAAAATTTACTTTACATAAAATTTACTTTACATAAAATTTACTTTACATAAAATTTACTTTACATACAATTTATTATGGTGGTATCTTTATCTTGCTATTTTTTTTTCTAAATAGGCTCGTCACCTCCACAAGGGGGTTCACCTGAAGGTAAACCACCAAAGACACCTGAAACTCCCATGACACCTGAAACTCCCATGACACCCAAAACTCCAATGACACCTGAAAATCCTGATAAAAGTCCACCTGGAAGTTCTGTGACAAGTCCAAGTCCCCCGGGAAGCTCTGTTGAAACTCCTCCTGAATGTCATGAATGTGAAACAAGTAAGAATTATTATTATTGGCACATATGGGATACAATGATAATACCTTCTAAGTGTAATCTGCTGTAAACCTAAACTATTTCTATGAGGTGAAATATAGTAACACGATATTTGTATGTAACAACAGTTGGCTAAAGGAGATGTTGAAGTTGGGACAGTCCTTTTATAGATCAAGTGCTGTGTTTATAATATAACAATTGTTTTAAGTAACAAGTCATTTCCTACACCGTTATATATATATATATATATATATATATATATATATATATATATATATATATATATATATATATATATATATATATATATACAAAAGTATGGATTATTATGAAATCTCATCTAAAATTTGGAAGGAACAGGGACAGTAAGTGAACATCAAATCGTAGTGTCATAATAATGCTTATTCTACTTATTCTTGTTTGTGGTAGATTTAAAAATTCCTTTTATTACTAGTTTACGATTTTATTGGGTATTTTTTGTTTTAAATGCAGCGCCAAACATTGAAGATGGAAAAGAAGGCGAACAAAAAGGGGATCAAGAAGGCGAAACGGAAGGCGGGGAGGAAGGCGAGCAGAAAGGCGAAAAGGAAGGCGAGCAGAAAGGCGATGGGAAAGGCGAGGAGGAAGGCGAGGAGAAAGGTGAGCAGGAAGGCGAACAGAAAGGCGAAAAGGAAGGCGAGGAGAAAGGCGAGCAGGAAGGCGAGGAGGAAGGCGAGCAGAAAGGTGAACAGGAAGGAGAGCAGCAAGGCGAACAAGGCGAAAAACATACAGGAGAACAAAGCGAACATCATAAGAATGAACAAAGTGAAAAACATCATGATTCGCATAATGAAAAACATTCGAGTTCATATAAGAAATCACATAGCGAATCAAAAAATGAATCACATAGTGGTAATAAGGGAGATGGTAAGTTTGTAGAAATATTTTCATTCCAAATACATTCTTATAATTCATAGTAAAGTTTCTATGTTATATTGTGTCTAGAAATGTGCATATCACTTTAGAAACAAGACTCGTACAAACACAATGCATACTAGTTTACATATTTTCTGTTCAAATTAATGTAATAATTAGATAGCCCATACTAATTAGCTAGATTTTTTAATAGTAGAATTTATACACTTCATGTGTTCTAATAAATTCCACTATTTATTTGAAGATCCGATTTATCTACGAAAGTAAAATGCAATAACTTTTTCTCGTGTTTTACAACGCTTGAAATAGACATAGTACCTTAAAAACTTTTAAAATCAGACATTTAACATATATATATATATATATATATATATATATATATATATATATATATATATATATATATATATATATATATATATATATATATATATATATATATATATATATATATATATATATATATATATATATATATATATATATATAGTTTATTTTAAATTTATTTTTAATTTATTTAAATTTATTTTTATATTTATTTAAATTTATTTTTAATTTATATAAATTTATTTAAAATTATTTAAAATTTATTTAAATTTATTTTAAATTTATTTAAATTTATTTTAAATTTATTTAAATTTATTTTAAATTTATTTAAATTTATTTAAAATTTATTTAAAATTTATTTAATTTAAATTTATTTAATTTAAATTTATTTAATTTAAATTTATTTAAAATTATTTTAAATTTATTTAAAATTATTTTAAATTTATTTAAAATTATTTTTAATTATGTAAATTTATTTATTGATTTAAATTTTTAAAATAAATTATAATTTTTATAAAAAGTTATATTGAAAAATGTTTTAATTAATTGATTATAAGACAATATTAGGTAAAACACAATATTACTGTGTTTCAAGTGAATCAAATTAGAAGTTTAGAATTTTTAAACTTTAAAAATTTCGCAAATTTGTTAAATAAAATTGTTTTATGTTTCAAATTATTGTTTTTTCTTATCTACAAATTGGATATTTTTTAGGTTCAGTGACTGATATGCCAAGTAAGTGAATTTTTTTTTTCAAATTTTCAGTAACAAAAAACAACATTTACTGGATAGCATAAATCTTATAAACTATTCAAGTTTCAATATATTGTAATAGCTTCTTTAACTCTATCAAATCCATCTGATTTAATATAATGAAAAGGCCTATTTTATAAACAAGATTTAACTTCTACGTACTGCGCACTTCAGTAACTTCTTTAAAATCAAAGTACGTTTTTGGTAAATAATTTACTTTAATTTGACTAGAATTTAGTTAAAAGAACTTGAAATATTAGAACTTGAATGTTTTCAAAAATAATACAATATTGTAATTAAAATGAAATTTTTAAAATTAATGTCAAACTCATACAATATATCGTTTTTTTAAAAGGATTTAAGTATAGAAAAAGTAAAAATATTTATGTAGAAACTATAAAATTATAATAAATATATTTAAAAATGTAAACTAAAAGTTGATGTGTTACATTGATTTATATAATAACGCAATAAACGGCAGTATTTCTGAATATTTTTGAACAAATGTTAACCTTACTTATTAAAAGTTATTGACAAAATAAATTTGTTTATATTTATTTTTATTAATTAATCATATATTAATTATAAAATAATTACAAACCCATTTTTCAACATGGTGCTCATAAATAAATTTACTTCCATTCAATCTGAAATCTCCAGTTACAAAAACAGTTAAAATTTAAAAATAATTGAAATCCTACAGTTTGAAGAATCATTGTTGAAGTCCATTTATATTTTATCATTCAAATTCAATATGGTCAGAACCACTGTCGTAGTCCATTTAAATATTTTCATTGAAATCCTACAGTTTGAAAAATCATTGTTGAAGTCCATTTAAATTTTTTCATTCAAATTCAATATGGTGAATAAACAACAAATTAAAATGTGTTTGCATATTATGAACATTTATGGTACCTCCATCAGTTATTAACTGAAGAAATAAGCAGAAAACAGAGCAATTAATGCATATCATTTACTAAAAATATATCTTTTTATATTGTCTTATATATATTTTTAAATTAACATTTATGTCAATTTTTTTCTAGTTGAAATGAAACATGGTATGTGCATTAATTTATTTATTAGTATGATATAAAAATAGACCAACATAGACAACTTTTATTATTTTTAATAAGAAACCGATAGTTTGTATTTACTTGTTTTCTAATTTAAGTTAAACCAAAAGTTTGTATTTACTAATTTTATATTTACACAATAGAACAAAATATAATCGTCATTCGTAAATTTTAACTTCTACCATTTTTTCATAAGTTGTATTAATACTCTTAAAAATGTGTTTTAAAATTAATTGTATTCGAATATTTTTACAGTTGAATTGGAAACAGGTAAGTTTTACTACTTATTATCTAATTATATTTTTATAAAAAAAGGAATACAAATAAAAAAAATTTAAAGGATTGACAATACTTAGAATATAGGTGAAATACTCCACACAACAACAAAATTACGCCTTATATATTTAATTAATTTTTTTTCGTGAAATTAAGAAATGGTATGTATCCACTGATTCAAATATGATACTTGATCGCTAGTTTCAAAACCAGATAGATACCTTTGAAAATGATTGTTAAGATAAACAAAAAACAATTTAATTGCATTATTTATGGGAGTGGTTTCTTTTCTTATTTTACAAATAGGTATTAGAAGACTCAGTCTTAACGAAATTTGAGCTCAGTTTCGCAACTACTTTAAGAGATATTTTCTTCTTCTTAAGGATCTATCTGGTTTTGCAGCCAAGCTATGGGATGTTACCCGATTACTGCGCTGCGATCAGAGCGCAGTATACTACTCGCATTTTGATCTATCTTCTTTCGAAACTGAAACTATGGCAATGTACTGCTACTTCCATACTCAAAAATGAATAGCTTCTAGCTGTTTTCCAATGTTATGACCTCGACTAATGATAGATTTGTAGGGAAAAAAAATGACGTAATCTGTAAATAAAAAACTGCTCTATTTGGATTGAATATATACGCTCACTTGACCCTGGAACTAGTAAAACGCACTATTACATTCGTACTCCAAAATGAATAGCATTTTTTTTTTTAATGTTATGACCTCGCCTAATGATAGATCTGTAGCAAAACAAAAAAATGACGTAATCTGAAAATAAAAAAAATGATCTATTTGAATTGAAAATAGACGCTCACTTGACACTGGAATTAGTACAACGCAGTATTACTTTCGTACTCCAAAATGAATAGTATTTAGCGTTTCTTCAATGTTATGACTTCGCCTAATGATAAATCTGTAGCAAAACAAAAAAATGACGTAATCTGAAAATAAAAAAAAATTATCTATTTGAATTGAAAATAGACGCTCAATTGACACTGGAATTAGTACAACGCAGTATTACTTTCGTACTCCAAAATGAATAGCATTTAGCGTTTTTTCAATGTTATGACCTCGCCTAATGATAGATCTGTAGTAAAACAAAAAAAATGACGTAATCTAAAAATACAAAAAAAATATCTATTTGAATGGAAAACAGACGCTCACTTGACACTGGAATTAGTACAACGCAGTACTACTTTCGTACTCCAAAATGAATAGCATTTAGCGTTTTTTCAATGTTATGACCTCGCCTAATGATAGATCTCTAGCAAAACAAAAAAAATGACGTAATCTGAAAATACAAAAAAATTATCTATTTGAATTGAAAATAGACGCTCACTTGACACTGGAATTAGTACAACGCAGTATTACTTTCGTACTCCAAAATGAATAGCATTTAGCGTTTCTTCAATGTTATGACCTTGCCTAATGATAGATCTGTAGTAAAACAAAAAAAAAATGACGTAATCTGAAAATACAAAAAAATTATCTATTTGAATTGAAAACAGACGCTCACTTGACACTGGAATTAGTACAACGCACTATTACTTTCTTACTCCAAAATGAATAGCATTTAGCGTTTTTTCAATGTTATGACCTCGCCTAATGATATATCTGTAGCAAAACAAAAAAAAAATTACGTAATCTGAAAATAAAAATAATGATCTATTTGAATTGAAAACAGACGCTCACTTGACACTGGAATTAGTACAACGCACTATTACTTTCGTACTCCAAAATGAATAGCATTTAGCGTTTCTTCAATGTTATGACCTCGCCTAATGATAGATCTGTAGCAAAACAAAAAAAATGACGTAATCTGAAAATACAAAAAAATTATCTATTTGAATTGAAAATAGACGCTCACTTGACACTGGAATTAGTACAACGCAGTATTACTTTCGTACTCCAAAATGAATAGCATTTAGCGTTTTTTCAATGTTATGACCTCGCCTAATGATAGATCTGTAGCAAAAAAAAAAAAATGACGTAATCTGAAAATAAAGAAAATCCATGTATGTGAATTGAAAATAGGCGCTCACTTGACACTGGAATTAGTATAACGCACTATTACTTTCGTTCTCCAAAATGAATAGTATTTAGCGTTTCTTCAATGTTATGACCTCGCCTAATGATAGTTCTGTAGCAAAAAAAAATTGACGTAATCTGAAAATAAAGAAAATTCATCTATTTGAATTGAAAATAGACGCTCACTTGACACTGGAATTAGTACAACGCACTATTACTTTCGTACTCCAAAATGAATAGTATTTAGCGTTTCTTCAATGTTATGACTTCGCCTAATGATAAATCTGTAGCAAAACAAAAAAATGACGTAATCTGAAAATAAAAAAAAATTATCTATTTGAATTGAAAATAGACGCTCAATTGACACTAGAATTAGCACAACGCAGTACTACTTTCGTACTCCAAAATGAATAGCATTTAGCGTTTTTTCAATGTTATGACCTCGCCTAATGATAGATCTGTAGTAAAACAAAAAAAATGACGTAATCTGAAAATAAAAATAATGATCTATTTGAATTGAAAACAGACGCTCACTTGACACTGGAATTAGTACAACGCAGTACTACTTTCGTACTCCAAAATGAATAGCATTTAGCGTTTTTTCAATGTTATGACCTCGCATAATGATAGATCTGTAGTAAAACAAAAAAAATGACGTAATCTGAAAATAAAAATAATGATCTATTTGAATTGAAAACAGACGCTCACTTGACACTGGAATTAGTACAACGCAGTACTACTTTCGTACTCCAAAATGAATAGCATTTAGCGTTTTTTCAATGTTATGACCTCGCCTAATGATAGATCTGTAGTAAAACAAAAAAAAATGACGTAATCTCAAAATAAAAATAATGATCTATTTGAATTGAAAACAGACGTTCACTTGACACTGGAATTAGTACAACGCAGTACTACTTTCGTACTCCAAAATGAATAGCATTTAGCGTTTTTTCAATGTTATGACCTCGCCTAATGATAGATCTGTAGTAAAACAAAAAAAAATGACGTAATCTGAAAATAAAAATAATAATCTATTTGAATTAAAAACAGACGCTCACTTGACACTAGAATTAGCACAACGCAGTACTACTTTCGTACTCCAAAATGAATAGCATTTAGCGTTTTTTCAATGTTATGACCTCGCCTAATGATAGATCTGTAGTAAAACAAAAAAAATGACGTAATCTGAAAATAAAAATAATGATCTATTTGAATTGAAAACAGACGCTCACTTGACACTGGAATTAGTACAACGCAGTACTACTTTCGTACTCCAAAATGAATAGCATTTAGCGTTTTTTCAATGTTATGACCTCGCCTAATGATAGATCTGTAGTAAAACAAAAAAAAATGACGTAATCTGAAAATAAAAATAATGATCTATTTGAATTGAAAACAGACGCTCACTTGACACTGGAATTAGTACAACGCAGTACTACTTTCGTACTCCAAAATGAATAGCATTTAGCGTTTTTTCAATGTTATGACCTCGCCTAATGATAGATCTGTAGTAAAACAAAAAAAAATGACGTAATCTGAAAATAAAAATAATGATCTATTTGAATTAAAAACAGACGCTCACTTGACACTGGAATTAGTACAACGCACTATTACTTTCGTACTCCAAAATGAATAGCATTTAGCGTTTCTTCAATGTTATGACCTCGCCTAATGATAGATCTGTAGTAAAACAAAAAAAATGACGTAATCTGAAAATAAAAATAATGATCTATTTGAATTGAAAACAGACGCTCACTTGACACTGGAATTAGTACAACGCAGTATTACTTTCGTACTCCAAAATGAATAGCATTTAGCGTTTCTTCAATGTTATGACCTCGCCTAATGATAGATCTGTAGTAAAACAAAAAAAAATGACGTAATCTGAAAATACAAAAAAATTATCTATTTGAATTGAAAACAGACGCTCACTTGACACTGGAATTAGTACAACGCACTATTACTTTCTTACTCCAAAATGAATAGCATTTAGCGTTTTTTCAATGTTATGACCTCGCCTAATGATAGATCTGTAGCAAAACAAAAAAAAAAAATTACGTAATCTGAAAATAAAAATAATGATCTATTTGAATTGAAAACAGACGCTCACTTGACACTGGAATTAGTACAACGCACTATTACTTTCGTACTCCAAAATGAATAGCATTTAGCGTTTCTTCAATGTTATGACCTCGCCTAATGATAGATCTGTAGCAAAACAAAAAAAATGACGTAATCTGAAAATACAAAAAAATTATCTATTTGAATTGAAAATAGACGCTCACTTGACACTGGAATTAGTACAACGCAGTATTACTTTCGTACTCCAAAATGAATAGCATTTAGCGTTTTTTCAATGTTATGACCTCGCCTAATGATAGATCTGTAGTAAAACAAAAAAAATGACGTAATCTGAAAATAAAAATAATGATCTATTTGAATTGAAAACAGACGCTCACTTGACACTGGAATTAGTACAACGCAGTACTACTTTCGTACTCCAAAATGAATAGCATTTAGCGTTTTTTCAATGTTATGACCTCGCCTAATGATAGATCTGTAGTAAAACAAAAAAAAATGACGTAATCTGAAAATAAAAATAATGATCTATTTGAATTGAAAACAGACGCTCACTTGACACTGGAATTAGTACAACGCAGTACTACTTTCGTACTCCAAAATGAATAGCATTTAGCGTTTTTTCAATGTTATGACCTCGCCTAATGATAGATCTGTAGTAAAACAAAAAAAAATGACGTAATCTGAAAATAAAAATAATGATCTATTTGAATTAAAAACAGACGCTCACTTGACACTGGAATTAGTACAACGCACTATTACTTTCGTACTCCAAAATGAATAGCATTTAGCGTTTCTTCAATGTTATGACCTCGCCTAATGATAGATCTGTAGTAAAACAAAAAAAATGACGTAATCTGAAAATAAAAATAATGATCTATTTGAATTGAAAACAGACGCTCACTTGACACTGGAATTAGTACAACGCAGTATTACTTTCGTACTCCAAAATGAATAGCATTTAGCGTTTCTTCAATGTTATGACCTCGCCTAATGATAGATCTGTAGTAAAACAAAAAAAAAATGACGTAATCTGAAAATACAAAAAAATTATCTATTTGAATTGAAAACAGACGCTCACTTGACACTGGAATTAGTACAACGCACTATTACTTTCTTACTCCAAAATGAATAGCATTTAGCGTTTTTTCAATGTTATGACCTCGCCTAATGATAGATCTGTAGCAAAACAAAAAAAAAAAATTACGTAATCTGAAAATAAAAATAATGATCTATTTGAATTGAAAACAGACGCTCACTTGACACTGGAATTAGTACAACGCACTATTACTTTCGTACTCCAAAATGAATAGCATTTAGCGTTTCTTCAATGTTATGACCTCGCCTAATGATAGATCTGTAGCAAAACAAAAAAAATGACGTAATCTGAAAATACAAAAAAATTATCTATTTGAATTGAAAATAGACGCTCACTTGACACTGGAATTAGTACAACGCAGTATTACTTTCGTACTCCAAAATGAATAGCATTTAGCGTTTTTTCAATGTTATGACCTCGCCTAATGATAGATCTGTAGCAAAAAAAAAAAAATGACGTAATCTGAAAATAAAGAAAATCCATGTATGTGAATTGAAAATAGGCGCTCACTTGACACTGGAATTAGTATAACGCACTATTACTTTCGTACTCCAAAATGAATAGTATTTAGCGTTTCTTCAATGTTATGACCTCGCCTAATGATAGTTCTGTAGCAAAAAAAAATTGACGTAATCTGAAAATAAAGAAAATTCATCTATTTGAATTGAAAATAGACGCTCACTTGACACTGGAATTAGTACAACGCACTATTACTTTCGTACTCCAAAATGAATAGTATTTAGCGTTTCTTCAATGTTATGACTTCGCCTAATGATAAATCTGTAGCAAAACAAAAAAATGACGTAATCTGAAAATAAAAAAAAATTATCTATTTGAATTGAAAATAGACGCTCAATTGACACTAGAATTAGCACAACGCAGTACTACTTTCGTACTCCAAAATGAATAGCATTTAGCGTTTTTTCAATGTTATGACCTCGCCTAATGATAGATCTGTAGTAAAACAAAAAAAATGACGTAATCTGAAAATAAAAATAATGATCTATTTGAATTGAAAACAGACGCTCACTTGACACTGGAATTAGTACAACGCAGTACTACTTTCGTACTCCAAAATGAATAGCATTTAGCGTTTTTTCAATGTTATGACCTCGCCTAATGATAGATCTGTAGTAAAACAAAAAAAATGACGTAATCTGAAAATAAAAATAATGATCTATTTGAATTGAAAACAGACGCTCACTTGACACTGGAATTAGTACAACGCAGTACTACTTTCGTACTCCAAAATGAATAGCATTTAGCGTTTTTTCAATGTTATGACCTCGCCTAATGATAGATCTGTAGTAAAACAAAAAAAAATGACGTAATCTGAAAATAAAAATAATGATCTATTTGAATTGAAAACAGACGCTCACTTGACACTGGAATTAGTACAACGCAGTACTACTTTCGTACTCCAAAATGAATAGCATTTAGCGTTTTTTCAATGTTATGACCTCGCCTAATGATAGATCTGTAGTAAAACAAAAAAAAATGACGTAATCTGAAAATAAAAATAATGATCTATTTGAATTAAAAACAGACGCTCACTTGACACTAGAATTAGCACAACGCAGTACTACTTTCGTACTCCAAAATGAATAGCATTTAGCGTTTTTTCAATGTTATGACCTCGCCTAATGATAGATCTGTAGTAAAACAAAAAAAATGACGTAATCTGAAAATAAAAATAATGATCTATTTGAATTGAAAACAGACGCTCACTTGACACTGGAATTAGTACAACGCAGTACTACTTTCGTACTCCAAAATGAATAGCATTTAGCGTTTTTTCAATGTTATGACCTCGCCTAATGATAGATCTGTAGTAAAACAAAAAAAAATGACGTAATCTGAAAATAAAAATAATGATCTATTTGAATTGAAAACAGACGCTCACTTGACACTGGAATTAGTACAACGCAGTACTACTTTCGTACTCCAAAATGAATAGCATTTAGCGTTTTTTCAATGTTATGACCTCGCCTAATGATAGATCTGTAGTAAAACAAAAAAAAATGACGTAATCTGAAAATAAAAATAATGATCTATTTGAATTAAAAACAGACGCTCACTTGACACTGGAATTAGTACAACGCACTATTACTTTCGTACTCCAAAATGAATAGCATTTAGCGTTTCTTCAATGTTATGACCTCGCCTAATGATAGATCTGTAGTAAAACAAAAAAAAAATGACGTAATCTGAAAATACAAAAAAATTATCTATTTGAATTGAAAACAGACGCTCACTTGACACTGGAATTAGTACAACGCACTATTACTTTCTTACTCCAAAATGAATAGCATTTAGCGTTTTTTCAATGTTATGACCTCGCCTAATGACAGATCTGTAGCAAAACAAAAAAAAAATTACGTAATCTGAAAATAAAAATAATGATCTATTTGAATTGAAAACAGACGCTCACTTGACACTGGAATTAGTACAACGCACTATTACTTTCGTACTCCAAAATGAATAGCATTTAGCGTTTCTTCAATGTTATGACCTCGCCTAATGATAGATCTGTAGCAAAACAAAAAAAATGACGTAATCTGAAAATACAAAAAAATTATCTATTTGAATTGAAAATAGACGCTCACTTGACACTGGAATTAGTACAACGCAGTATTACTTTCGTACTCCAAAATGAATAGTATTTAGCGTTTCTTCAATGTTATGACCTCGCCTAATGATAGTTCTGTAGCAAAATAAAAATGACGTAATCTGAAAATAAAGAAAATTCATCTATTTGAATTGAAAATAGACGCTCACTTGACACTGGAATTAGTACAACGCACTATTACTTTCGTACTCCAAAATGAATAGTATTTAGCGTTTCTTCAATGTTATGACTTCGCCTAATGATAAATCTGTAGCAAAACAAAAAAATGACGTAATCTGAAAATAAAAAAAAATTATCTATTTGAATTGAAAATAGACGCTCAATTGACACTGGAATTAGTACAACGCAGTATTACTTTCGTACTCAAAATGAATAGCATTTAGCGTTTTTTCAATGTTATGACCTCGCAAAATGATAGATCTGTAGTAAAACAAAAAAAATGACGTAATCTAAAAATACAAAAAAATATCTAGTTGAAATGAAAATAGACGCTCACTTGACACTAGAATTAGTACAACGCAGTACCACTTTCGTACTCCAAAATGAATAGCATTTAGCGCTTTTTCAATGTTATGACCTCGCCTAATGATAGATCTGTAGTAAAAGAAAAAAAAATGACGTAATCTGAAAATAAAAATTATGATCTATTTGAATTAAAAACAGACGCTCACTTGACACTGGAATTAGTACAACGCACTATTACTTTCGTACTCCAAAATGAATAGCATTTAGCGTTTCTTCAATGTTATGACCTCGCCTAATGATAGATCTGTAGCAAAACAAAAAAAATGACGTAATCTGAAAATACAAAAAAATTATCTATTTGAATTGAAAATAGACGCTCACTTGACACTGGAATTAGTACAACGCAGTATTACTTTCGTACTCTAAAATGAATAGCATTTAGCGTTTTTTCAATGTTATGACCTCGCCTAATGATAGATCTGTAGCAAAAAAAAAAATGACGTAATCTGAAAATAAAGAAAATCCATGTATTTGAATTGAAAATAGGCGCTCACTTGACACTGGAATTAGTATAACGCACTATTACTTTCGTACTCCAAAATGAATAGTATTTAGCGTTTATTCAATGTTATGACCTCGCCTAATGATAGTTCTGTAGCAAAAAAAAAATGACGTAATCTGAAAATAAAGAAAATTCATCTATTTGAATTGAAAATAGACGCTCACTTGACACTGGAATTAGTATAACGCACTATTACTTTCGTACTCGAAAATGAATAGTATTTAGCGTTTCTTCAATGTTATGACCTCGCCTAATGATAGTTCTGTAGCAAAAAAAAAATGACGTAATCTGAAAATAAAGAAAATCCATGTATTTGAATTGAAAATAGACGCTCACTTGACACTGGAATTAGTACAACGCACTATTACTTTCGTACTCCAAAATGAATAGTATTTAGCGTTTCTTCAATGTTATGACTTCGCCTAATGATAAATCTGTAGCAAAACAAAAAAATGACGTAATCTGAAAATAAAAAAAAATTATCTATTTGAATTGAAAATAGACGCTCAATTGACACTAGAATTAGCACAACGCAGTACTACTTTCGTACTCCAAAATGAATAGCATTTAGCGTTTTTTCAATGTTATGACCTCGCCTAATGATAGATCTGTAGTAAAACAAAAAAAATGACGTAATCTGAAAATAAAAATAATGATCTATTTGAATTGAAAACAGACGCTCACTTGACACTGGAATTAGTACAACGCAGTACTACTTTCGTACTCCAAAATGAATAGCATTTAGCGTTTTTTCAATGTTATGACCTCGCCTAATGATAGATCTGTAGTAAAACAAAAAAAAATGACGTAATCTGAAAATAAAAATAATGATCTATTTGAATTGAAAACAGACGCTCACTTGACACTGGAATTAGTACAACGCAGTACTACTTTCGTACTCCAAAATGAATAACATTTAGCGTTTTTTCAATGTTATGACCTCGCCTAATGATAGATCTGTAGTAAAACAAAAAAAAATGACGTAATCTGAAAATAAAAATAATGATCTATTTGAATTAAAAACAGACGCTCACTTGACACTAGAATTAGCACAACGCAGTACTACTTTCGTACTCCAAAATGAATAGCATTTAGCGTTTTTTCAATGTTATGACCTCGCCTAATGATAGATCTGTAGTAAAACAAAAAAAATGACGTAATCTGAAAATAAAAATAATGATCTATTTGAATTGAAAACAGACGCTCACTTGACACTGGAATTAGTACAACGCAGTACTACTTTCGTACTCCAAAATGAATAGCATTTAGCGTTTTTTCAATGTTATGACCTCGCCTAATGATAGATCTGTAGTAAAACAAAAAAAAATGACGTAATCTGAAAATAAAAATAATGATCTATTTGAATTGAAAACAGACGCTCACTTGACACTGGAATTAGTACAACGCAGTACTACTTTCGTACTCCAAAATGAATAGCATTTAGCGTTTTTTCAATGTTATGACCTCGCCTAATGATAGATCTGTAGTAAAACAAAAAAAAATGACGTAATCTGAAAATAAAAATAATGATCTATTTGAATTAAAAACAGACGCTCACTTGACACTGGAATTAGTACAACGCACTATTACTTTCGTACTCCAAAATGAATAGCATTTAGCGTTTCTTCAATGTTATGACCTCGCCTAATGATAGATCTGTAGTAAAACAAAAAAAAAAATGACGTAATCTGAAAATACAAAAAAATTATCTATTTGAATTGAAAACAGACGCTCACTTGACACTGGAATTAGTACAAAGCACTATTACTTTCTTACTCCAAAATGAATAGCATTTAGCGTTTTTTCAATGTTATGACCTCGCCTAATGATAGATCTGTAGCAAAACAAAAAAAAAATTACGTAATCTGAAAATAAAAATAATGATCTATTTGAATTGAAAACAGACGCTCACTTGACACTGGAATTAGTACAACTCACTATTACTTTCGTACTCCAAAATGAATAGCATTTAGCGTTTCTTCAATGTTATGACCTCGCCTAATGATAGATCTGTAGCAAAACAAAAAAAATGACGTAATCTGAAAATACAAAAAAATTATCTATTTGAATTGAAAATAGACGCTCACTTGACACTGGAATTAGTACAACGCAGTATTACTTTCGTACTCCAAAATGAATAGTATTTAGCGTTTCTTCAATGTTATGACCTCGCCTAATGATAGTTCTGTAGCAAAATAAAAATGACGTAATCTGAAAATAAAGAAAATGATCTATTTGAATTGAAAACAGACGCTCACTTGACACTGGAATTAGTACAACGCACTATTACTTTCGTACTCCAAAATGAATAGTATTTAGCGTTTCTTCAATGTTATGACTTCGCCTAATGATAAATCTGTAGCAAAACAAAAAAATGACGTAATCTGAAAATAAAAAAAAATTATCTATTTGAATTGAAAATAGACGCTCAATTGACACTGGAATTAGTACAACGCAGTATTACTTTCGTACTCCAAAATGAATAGCATTTAGCGTTTTTTCAATGTTATGACCTCGCCTAATGATAGATCTGTAGTAAAACAAAAAAAAATGACGTAATCTAAAAATACAAAAAAAATATCTATTTGAAATGAAAATAGACGCTCACTTGACACTAGAATTAGTACAACGCAGTACTACTTTCGTACTCCAAAATGAATAGCATTTAGCGCTTTTTCAATGTTATGACCTCGCCTAATGATAGATCTGTAGTAAAAGAAAAAAAAATGACGTAATCTGAAAATAAAAATTATGATCTATTTGAATTAAAAACAGACGCTCACTTGACACTGGAATTAGTACAACGCACTATTACTTTCGTACTCCAAAATGAATAGTATTTAGCGTTTCTTCAATGTTATGACCTCGCCTAATGATAGTTCTGTAGCAAAAAAAAAATGACGTAATCTGAAAATAAAGAAAATCCATGTATTTGAATTGAAAATAGACGCTCACTTGACACTGGAATTAGTTTAACGCACTATTACTTTCGTACTCCAAAATGAATAGCATTTAGCGTTTTTTCAATGTTATGACCTCGCCTAATGATAGATCTGTAGTAAAACAAAAAAAAAATGACGTAATCTGAAAATAAAAATAATGATATATTTGAATTAAAAATAGACGCTCACTTGACACTGGAATTAGTACAACGCAGTATTACTTTCGTACTCCAAAATGAATAGCATTTAGCGTTTTTTCAATGTTATGACCTCGCCTAATGATAGATCTGTAGTAAAACAAAAAAAAATGACGTAATCTAAAAATACAAAAAAAATATCTATTTGAAATGAAAATAGACGCTCACTTGACACTAGAATTAGTACAACGCAGTACTACTTTCGTACTCCAAAATGAATAGCATTTAGCGCTTTTTCAATGTTATGACCTCGCCTAATGATAGATCTGTAGTAAAAGAAAAAAAAATGACGTAATCTGAAAATAAAAATTATGATCTATTTGAATTAAAAACAGACGCTCACTTGACACTGGAATTAGTACAACGCACTATTACTTTCGTACTCCAAAATGAATAGTATTTAGCGTTTCTTCAATGTTATGACCTCGCCTAATGATAGTTCTGTAGCAAAAAAAAAATGACGTAATCTGAAAATAAAGAAAATCCATGTATTTGAATTGAAAATAGACGCTCACTTGACACTGGAATTAGTTTAACGCACTATTACTTTCGTACTCCAAAATGAATAGCATTTAGCGTTTTTTCAATGTTATGACCTCGCCTAATGATAGATCTGTAGTAAAACAAAAAAAAAATGACGTAATCTGAAAATAAAAATAATGATATATTTGAATTAAAAATAGACGCTCACTTGACACTGGAATTAGTACAACGCAGTACTACTTTCGTACTCCAAAAGGAATAGCATTTAGCGTTTTTTCAATGTTATGACCTCGCCTAATGATAGATCTGTAGTAAAACAAAAAAAAATGACGTAATCTGAAAATAAAAATAATGATCTATTTGAATTAAAAACAGACGCTCACTTGACACTGGAATTAGTACAACGCACTATTACTTTCGTACTCCAAAATGAATAGCATTTAGCGTTTCTTCAATGTTATGACCTCGCCTAATGATAGATCTGTAGCAAAAAAAAAAAAATGACGTAATCTGAAAATAAAAATAATGATCTATTTGAATTAAAAACAGACGCTCACTTGACACTGGAATTAGTACAACGCACTATTACTTTCGTACTCCAAAATGAATAGCATTTAGCGTTTCTTCAATGTTATGACCTCGCCTAATGATAGATCTGTAGCAAAAAAAAAAAAATGACGTAATCTGAAAATAAAGAAAATCCATGTATTTGAATTGAAAATAGGCGCTCAGTTGACACTGGAATTAGTATAACGCACTATTACTTTCGTACTCCAAAATGAATAGTATTTAGCGTTTCTTCAATGTTATGACCTCGCCTAATGATAGTTCTTTAGCAAAAAAAAAATGACGTAATCTGAAAATAAAGAAAATTCATCTATTTGAATTGAAAATAGACGCTCACTTGACACTGGAATTAGTATAACGCACTATTACTTTCGTACTCCAAAATGAATAGTATTTAGCGTTTATTCAATGTTATGACCTCGCCTAATGATAGTTCTGTAGCAAAAAAAAAATGACGTAATCTGAAAATAAAGAAAATTCATCTATTTGAATTGAAAATAGACGCTCACTTGACACTGGAATTAGTATAACGCACTATTACTTTCGTACTCGAAAATGAATAGTATTTAGCGTTTCTTCAATGTTATGACCTCGCCTAATGATAGTTCTGTAGCAAAAAAAAAATGACGTAATCTGAAAATAAAGAAAATCCATGTATTTGAATTGAAAATAGACGCTCACTTGACACTGGAATTAGTTTAACGCACTATTACTTTCGTACTCCAAAATGAATAGCATTTAGCGTTTTTTCAATGTTATGACCTCGCCTAATGATAGATCTGTAGTAAAACAAAAAAAAAAATGACGTAATCTGAAAATAAAAATAATGATATATTTGAATTAAAAACGGACGCTCACTTGACACTGGAATTAGTACAACGCAGTACTACTTTCGTACTCCAAAAGGAATAGCATTTAGCGTTTTTTCAATGTTATGACCTCGCCTAATGATAGATCTGTAGTAAAACAAAAAAAAATGACGTAATCTGAAAATAAAAATAATGATCTATTTGAATTAAAAACAGACGCTCACTTGACACTGGAATTAGTATAACGCACTATTACTTTCGTACTCCAAAATGAATAGCATTTAGCGTTTCTTCAATGTTATGACCTCGCCTAATGATAGATCTGTAGTAAAACAAAAAAAAAATGACGTAATCTGAAAATACAAAAAAATTATCTATTTGAATTGAAAACAGACGCTCACTTGACACTGGAATTAGTACAACGCACTATTACTTTCTTACTCCAAAATGAATAGCATTTAGCGTTTTTTCAATGTTATGACCTCGCCTAATGATAGATCTGTAGCAAAACAAAAAAAAATTACGTAATCTGAAAATAAAAATAATGATCTATTTGAATTGAAAACAGACGCTCACTTGACACTGGAATTAGTACAACGCACTATTACTTTCGTACTCCAAAATGAATAGCATTTAGCGTTTCTTCAATGTTATGACCTCGCCTAATGATAGATCTGTAGCAAAAAAAAAAAAATGACGTAATCTGAAAATAAAGAAAATCCATGTATTTGAATTGAAAATAGGCGCTCAGTTGACACTGGAATTAGTATAACGCACTATTACTTTCGTACTCCAAAATGAATAGTATTTAGCGTTTCTTCAATGTTATGACCTCGCCTAATGATAGTTCTTTAGCAAAAAAAAAATGACGTAATCTGAAAATAAAGAAAATTCATCTATTTGAATTGAAAATAGACGCTCACTTGACACTGGAATTAGTATAACGCACTAATACTTTCGTACTCCAAAATGAATAGTATTTAGCGTTTCTTCAATGTTATGACCTCGCCTAATGATAGTTCTGTAGCAAAAAAAAAATGACGTAATCTGAAAATAAAGAAAATCCATGTATTTGAATTGAAAATAGACGCTCACTTGACACTGGAATTAGTTTAACGCACTATTACTTTCGTACTCCAAAATGAATAGTATTTAGCGTTTCTTCAATGTTATGACCTCGCCTAATGATAGTTCTGCAGCAAAAAAAAAATACGTAATCTGAAAATAAAAATAATGATCTATTTGAATTGAAAACAGACGCTCACTTGACACTGGAATTAGTATAACGCACTGTTACTTTCATACTCCAAAATGAATAGCATTTAGCGTTTCTTCAATGTTATGACCTCGCCTAATAATAGATCTGTAGTAAAACAAAAAAAATGACGTAATCTGAAAATAAAGAAAATTCATCTATTTGAATTGAAAATAGACGCTCACTTGACACTGGAATTAGTATAACGCACTATTACTTTCATACTCCAAAATGAATAGCATTTAGCGTTTTTTCAATGTTATGACCTCGCCTAATGATAGATCTGTAGCAAAACAAAAAAAAATTACGTAATCTGAAAATAAAAATAATGATCTATTTGAATTGAAAACAGACGCTCACTTGACACTGGAATTAGTACAACGCACTATTACTTTCGTTCTCCAAAATGAATAGCATTTAGCGTTTCTTCAATGTTATGACCTCGCCTAATGATAGATCTGTAGCAAAAAAAAAAATGACGTAATCTGAAAATAAAAATAATGATCTATTTGAATTAAAAACAGACGCTCACTTGACACTGGAATTAGTACAACGCACTATTACTTTCGTACTCCAAAATGAATAGCATTTAGCGTTTTTTCAATGTTATGACCTCGCCTAATGATAGATCTGTAGCAAAAAAAAAAAATGACGTAATCTGAAAATAAAGAAAATCCATGTATTTGAATTGAAAATAGGCGCTCACTTGACACTGGAATTAGTATAACGCAGTACTACTTTCGTACTCCAAAATGAATAGTATTTAGCGTTTATTCAATGTTATGACCTCGCCTAATGATAGTTCTGTAGCAAAAAAAAAATGACGTAATCTGAAAATAAAGAAAATTCATCTATTTGAATTGAAAATAGACGCTCACTTGACACTGGAATTAGTATAACGCACTATTACTTTCGTACTCGAAAATGAATAGTATTTAGCGTTTCTTCAATGTTATGACCTCGCCTAATGATAGTTCTGTAGCAAAAAAAAAATGACGTAATCTGAAAATAAAGAAAATCCATGTATTTGAATTGAAAATAGACGCTCACTTGACACTGGAATTAGTACAACGCAGTACTACTTTCGTACTCCAAAAGGAATAGCATTTAGCGTTTTTTCAATGTTATGACCTCGCCTAATGATAGATCTGTAGTAAAACAAAAAAAAATGACGTAATCTGAAGATAAAAATAATGATCTATTTGAATTAAAAACAGACGCTCACTTGACACTGGAATTAGTACAACGCACTATTACTTTCGTACTCCAAAATGAATAGCATTTAGCGTTTCTTCAATGTTATGACCTCGCCTAATGATAGATCTGTAGTAAAACAAAAAAAAAATGACGTAATCTGAAAATACAAAAAAATTATCTATTTGAATTGAAAACAGACGCTCACTTGACACTGGAATTAGTACAACGCACTATTACTTTCTTACTCCAAAATGAATAGCATTTAGCGTTTTTTCAATGTTATGACCTCGCCTAATGATAGATCTGTAGCAAAACAAAAAAAAATTACGTAATCTGAAAATAAAAATAATGATCTATTTGAATTGAAAACAGACGCTCACTTGACACTGGAATTAGTACAACGCACTATTACTTTCGTACTCCAAAATGAATAGCATTTAGCGTTTCTTCAATGTTATGACCTCGCCTAATGATAGATCTGTAGCAAAAAAAAAAATGACGTAATCTGAAAATAAAGAAAATCCATGTATTTGAATTGAAAATAGGCGCTCAGTTGACACTGGAATTAGTATAACGCACTATTACTTTCGTACTCCAAAATGAATAGTATTTAGCGTTTCTTCAATGTTATGACCTCGCCTAATGATAGTTCTTTAGCAAAAAAAAAATGACGTAATCTGAAAATAAAGAAAATTCTTCTATTTGAATTGAAAATAGACGCTCACTTGACACTGGAATTAGTATAACGCACTAATACTTTCGTACTCCAAAATGAATAGTATTTAGCGTTTCTTCAATGTTATGACCTCGCCTAATGATAGTTCTGTAGCAAAAAAAAAAAATGACGTAATCTGAAAATAAAGAAAATCCATGTATTTGAATTGAAAATAGACGCTCACTTGACACTGTAATTAGTTTAACGCACTATTACTTTCGTACTCCAAAATGAATAGTATTTAGCGTTTCTTCAATGTTATGACCTCGCCTAATGATAGTTCTGCAGCAAAAAAAAAATACGTAATCTGAAAATAAAAATAATGATCTATTTGAATTGAAAACAGACGCTCACTTGACACTGGAATTAGTACAACGCACTATTACTTTCGTTCTCCAAAATGAATAGCATTTAGCGTTTCTTCAATGTTATGACCTCGCCTAATGATAGATCTGTAGCAAAACAAAAAAAATGACGTAATCTGAAAATAAAGAAAATCCATGTATTTGAATTGAAAATAGGCGCTCACTTGACACTTGAATTAGTATAACGCACTATTACTTTCGTACTCCAAAATGAATAGTATTTAGCGTTTCTTCAATGTTATGACCTCGCCTAATGATAGTTCTGTAGCAAAAAAAAAAAAATGACGTAATCTGAAAATAAAGAAAATTCATCTATTTGAATTGAAAATAGACGCTCACTTGACACTAGAATTAGTACAACGCAGTACTACTTTCGTACTCCAAAATGAATAGCATTTAGCGTTTTTTCAATGTGATGACCTCGCCTAATGATAGATCTGTAGTAAAACAAAAAAAATGACGTAATCTGAAAATAAAAATAATGATCTATTTGAATTGAAAACAGACGCTCACTTGACACTGGAATTAGTACAACGCAGTATTACTTTCGTACTCCAAAATGAATAGCATTTAGCGTTTTTTCAATGTTATGACCTCGCCTAATGATAGTTCTGTAGCAAAAAAAAAAAAAAATACGTAATCTGAAAATAAAAATAATGATCTATTTGAATTGAAAACAGACGCTCACTTGACACTGGAATTAGTATAACGCACTGTTACTTTCATACTCCAAAATGAATAGCATTTAGCGTTTCTTCAATGTTATGACCTCGCCTAATAATTGATCTGTAGTAAAACAAAAAAAAATGACGTAATCTGAAAATACAAAAAAATGATCTATTTGAATGGAAAACAGACGCTCACTTGACACTGGAATTAGTACAACGCAGTACTACTTTCGTACTCCAAAATGAATAGCATTTA
Organism: Troglohyphantes excavatus; assembly: GCA_963932185.1. Taxonomy (NCBI): domain Eukaryota; kingdom Metazoa; phylum Arthropoda; class Arachnida; order Araneae; family Linyphiidae; genus Troglohyphantes; species Troglohyphantes excavatus. The sequence continues at coordinate 67,150,093 of OZ010670.1, forward strand.
GCGTTTTTTCAATGTTATGACCTCGCCTAATGATAGATCTGTAGTAAAACAAAAAAAAAATGACGTAATCTGAAAATAAAAATAATGATCTATTTGAATTAAAAACAGACGCTCACTTGACACTGGAATTAGTACAACGCAGTACTACTTTCGTACTCCAAAATGAATAGCATTTAGCGTTTTTTCAATGTTATGACCTCGCCTAATGATAGGATCTGTAGTAAAACAAAAAAAAATGACGTAATCTGAAAATAAAAATAATGATCTATTTGAATTAAAAACAGACGCTCACTTGACACTGGAATTAGTACAACGCACTATTACTTTCGTACTCCAAAATGAATAGCATTTAGCGTTTCTTCAATGTTATGACCTCGCCTAATGATAGATCTGTAGTAAAACAAAAAAAAATGACGTAATATGAAATTACAAAAAAATTATCTATTTGAATTGAAAACAGACGCTCACTTGACACTGGAATTAGTACAACGCACTATTACTTTCTTACTCCAAAATGAATAGCATTTAGCGTTTTTTCAATGTTATGACCTCGCCTAATGATAGATCTGTAGCAAAACAAAAAAAAATTACGTAATCTGAAAATAAAAATAATGATCTATTTGAATTGAAAACAGACGCTCACTTGACACTGGAATTAGTACAACGCACTATTACTTTCGTACTCCAAAATGAATAGCATTTAGCGTTTTTTCAATGTGATGACCTCGCCTAATGATAGATCTGTAGTAAAACAAAAAAAATGACGTAATCTGAAAATAAAAATAATGATCTATTTGAATTGAAAACAGACGCTCACTTGACACTGGAATTAGTACAACGCAGTACTACTTTCGTACTCCAAAATGAATAGCATTTAGCGTTTTTTCAATGTTATGACCTCGCCTAATGATAGATCTGTAGTAAAAGAAAAAAAAATGACGTAATCTGAAAATAAAAATAATGATCTATTTGAATAAAAAACAGACGCTCACTTGACACTGGAATTAGTACAACGCACTATTACTTTCGTACTCCAAAATGAATAGCATTTAGCGTTTCTTCAATGTTATGACCTCGCCAAATGATAGATCTGTAGTAAAACAAAAAAAAATGACGTAATCTGAAAATACAAAAAAATTATCTATTTGAATTGAAAACAGACGCTCACTTGACACTGGAATTAGTACAACGCTCTATTACTTTCTTACTCCAAAATGAATAGCATTTAGCGTTTTTTCAATGTTATGACCTCGCCTAATGATAGATCTGTAGCAAAACAAAAAAAAATTACGTAATCTGAAAATAAAAATAATGATCTATTTGAATTGAAAACAGACGCTCACTTGACACTGGAATTAGTACAACGCACTATTACTTTCGTACTCCAAAATGAATTGCATTTAGCGTTTCTTCAATGTTATGACCTCGCCTAATGATAGATCTGTAGCAAAACAAAAAAAATGACGTAATCTGAAAATAAAGAAAATCCATGTATTTGAATTGAAAATAGGCGCTCACTTGACACTTGAATTAGTATAACGCACTATTACTTTCGTACTCCAAAATGAATAGTATTTAGCGTTTCTTCAATGTTATGACCTCGCCTAATGATAGTTCTGTAGCAAAAAAAAAAAAATGACGTAATCTGAAAATAAAGAAAATTCATCTATTTGAATTGAAAATAGACGCTCACTTGACACTAGAATTAGTACAACGCAGTACTACTTTCGTACTCCAAAATGAATAGCATTTAGCGTTTTTTCAATGTGATGACCTCGCCTAATGATAGATCTGTAGTAAAACAAAAAAAATGACGTAATCTGAAAATAAAAATAATGATCTATTTGAATTGAAAACAGACGCTCACTTGACACTGGAATTAGTACAACGCAGTACTACTTTCGTACTCCGAAATGAATAGCATTTAGCGTTTTTTCAATGTTATGACCTCGCCTAATGATAGATCTGTAGTAAAAGAAAAAAAAATGACGTAATCTGAAAATAAAAATAATGATCTATTTGAATTGAAAACAGACGCTCACTTGACACTGGTATTAGTACAACGCACTATTACTTTCGTACTCCAAAATGAATAGCATTTAGCGTTTCTTCAATGTTATGACCTCGCCTAATGATAGATCTGTAGTAAAACAAAAAAAAATGACGTAATCTGAAAATACAAAAAAATTATCTATTTGAATTGAAAACAGACGCTCACTTGACACTGGAATTAGTACAACGCTCTATTACTTTCTTACTCCAAAATGAATAGCATTTAGCGTTTTTTCAATGTTATGACCTCGCCTAATGATAGATCTGTAGCAAAACAAAAAAAAATTACGTAATCTGAAAATAAAAATAATGATCTATTTGAATTGAAAACAGACGCTCACTTGACACTGGAATTAGTACAACGCACTATTACTTTCGTACTCCAAAATGAATAGCATTTAGCGTTTCTTCAATGTTATGACCTCGCCTAATGATAGATCTGTAGCAAAACAAAACAAAATGACGTAATCTGAAAATACAAAAAAATTATCTATTTGAATTGAAAATAGACGCTCACTTGACACTGGAATTAGTACAACGCAGTATTACTTTCGTACTCCAAAATGAATAGCATTTAGCGTTTTTTCAATGTTATGACCTCGCCTAATGATAGTTCTGTAGCAAAAAAAAAAAAAAATACGTAATCTGAAAATAAAAATAATGATCTATTTGAATTGAAAACAGACGCTCACTTGACACTGGAATTAGTATAACGCACTGTTACTTTCATACTCCAAAATGAATAGCATTTAGCGTTTCTTCAATGTTATGACCTCGCCTAATAATTGATCTGTAGTAAAACAAAAAAAAAATGACGTAATCTGAAAATACAAAAAAATGATCTATTTGAATGGAAAACAGACGCTCACTTGACACTGGAATTAGTACAACGCAGTACTACTTTCGTACTCCAAAATGAATAGCATTTAGCGTTTTTTCAATGTTATGACCTCGCCTAATGATAGATCTGTAGTAAAACAAAAAAAAAATGACGTAATCTGAAAATAAAAATAATGATCTATTTGAATTAAAAACAGACGCTCACTTGACACTGGAATTAGTACAACGCAGTACTACTTTCGTACTCCAAAATGAATAGCATTTAGCGTTTTTTCAATGTTATGACCTCGCCTAATGATAGGATCTGTAGTAAAACAAAAAAAAATGACGTAATCTGAAAATAAAAATAATGATCTATTTGAATTAAAAACAGACGCTCACTTGACACTGGAATTAGTACAACGCACTATTACTTTCGTACTCCAAAATGAATAGCATTTAGCGTTTCTTCAATGTTATGACCTCGCCTAATGATAGATCTGTAGTAAAACAAAAAAAAATGACGTAATATGAAATTACAAAAAAATTATCTATTTGAATTGAAAACAGACGCTCACTTGACACTGGAATTAGTACAACGCACTATTACTTTCTTACTCCAAAATGAATAGCATTTAGCGTTTTTTCAATGTTATGACCTCGCCTAATGATAGATCTGTAGCAAAACAAAAAAAAATTACGTAATCTGAAAATAAAAATAATGATCTATTTGAATTGAAAACAGACGCTCACTTGACACTGGAATTAGTACAACGCACTATTACTTTCGTACTCCAAAATGAATAGCATTTAGCGTTTTTTCAATGTGATGACCTCGCCTAATGATAGATCTGTAGTAAAACAAAAAAAATGACGTAATCTGAAAATCAAAATAATGATCTATTTGAATTGAAAACAGACGCTCACTTGACACTGGAATTAGTACAACGCAGTACTACTTTCGTACTCCAAAATGAATAGCATTTAGCGTTTTTTCAATGTTATGACCTCGCCTAATGATAGATCTGTAGTAAAAGAAAAAAAAATGACGTAATCTGAAAATAAAAATAATGATCTATTTGAATAAAAAACAGACGCTCACTTGACACTGGAATTAGTACAACGCACTATTACTTTCGTACTCCAAAATGAATAGCATTTAGCGTTTCTTCAATGTTATGACCTCGCCAAATGATAGATCTGTAGTAAAACAAAAAAAAATGACGTAATCTGAAAATACAAAAAAATTATCTATTTGAATTGAAAACAGACGCTCACTTGACACTGGAATTAGTACAACGCTCTATTACTTTCTTACTCCAAAATGAATAGCATTTAGCGTTTTTTCAATGTTATGACCTCGCCTAATGATAGATCTGTAGCAAAACAAAAAAAAATTACGTAATCTGAAAATAAAAATAATGATCTATTTGAATTGAAAACAGACGCTCACTTGACACTGGAATTAGTACAACGCACTATTACTTTCGTACTCCAAAATGAATTGCATTTAGCGTTTCTTCAATGTTATGACCTCGCCTAATGATAGATCTGTAGCAAAACAAAAAAAATTACGTAATCTGAAAATACAAAAAAATTATCTATTTGAATTGAAAATAGACGCTCACTTGACACTGGAATTAGTACAACGCAGTATTACTTTCGTACTCCAAAATGAATAGCATTTAGCGTTTTTTCAATGTTATGACCTCGCCTAATGATAGATCTGTAGCAAAAAAAAAAAAAAATGACGTAATCTGAAAATAAAGAAAATCCATGTATTTGAATTGAAAATAGGCGCTCACTTGACACTGGAATTAGTATAACGCACTATTACTTTCGTACTCCAAAATGAATAGTATTTAGCGTTTCTTCAATGTTATGACCTCGCCTAATGATAGTTCTGTAGCAAAAAAAAAATGACGTAATCTGAAAATAAAGAAAATCCATGTATTTGAATTGAAAATAGACGCTCACTTGACACTGGAATTAGTTTAACGCACTATTACTTTCGTCCTCCAAAATGAATAGTATTTAGCGTTTCTTCAATGTTATGACCTCGCCTAATGATAGTTCTGCAGCAAAAAAAAAATACGTAATCTGAAAATACAAAAAAATGATCTATTTGAATTGAAAACAGACGCTCACTTGACACTGGAATTAGTATAACGCACTGTTACTTTCATACTCCAAAATGAATAGCATTTAGCGTTTCTTCAATGTTATGACCTCGCCTAATAATTGATCTGTAGTAAAACAAAAAAAAATGACGTAATCTGAAAATACAAAAAAATGATCTATTTGAATGGAAAACAGACGCTCACTTGACACTGGAATTAGTACAACGCACTATTACTTTCGTACTCCAAAATGAATAGCATTTAGCGTTTCTTCAATGTTATGACCTCGCCTAATGATAGATCTGTAGTAAAACAAAAAAAAAATGACGTAATCTGAAAATACAAAAAAATTATCTATTTGAATTGAAAACAGACGCTCACTTGACACTGGAATTAGTACAACGCACTATTACTTTCTTACTCCAAAATGAATAGCATTTAGCGTTTTTTCAATGTTATGACCTCGCCTAATGATAGATCTGTAGCAAAACAAAAAAAAATGACGTAATCTGAAAATAAAAATAATGATCTATTTGAATTGAAAACAGACGCTCACTTGACACTGGAATTAGTACAAAGCACTATTACTTTCGTACTCCAAAATGAATAGCATTTAGCGTTTCTTCAATGTTATGACCTCGCCTAATGATAGATCTGTAGCAAAAAAAAAATGACGTAATCTGAAAATAAAGAAAATCCTTGTATTTGAATTGAAAATAGGCGCTCACTTGACACTGGAATTAGTATAACGCACTATTACTTTCGTACTCCAAAATGAATAGTATTTAGCGTTTCTTCAATGTTATGACCTCGCCTAATGATAGTTCTGTAGCAAAAAAAAAATGACGTAATCTGAAAATAAAGAAACTCCATGTATTTGAATTGAAAATAGACGCTCACTTGACACTGGAATTAGTTTAACGCACTATTACTTTCGTACTCCAAAATGAATAGTATTTAGCGTTTCTTCAATGTTATGACCTCGCCTAATGATAGTTCTGCAGCAAAAAAAAAATACGTAATCTGAAAATACAAAAAAATGATCTATTTGAATTGAAAACAGACGCTCACTTGACCCTGGAATTAGTATAACGCACTGTTACTTTCATACTCCAAAATGAATAGCATTTAACGTTTTTTCAATGTTATGACCTCGCCTAATGATAGATCTGTAGCAAAACAAAAAAAAATTACGTAATCTGAAAATAAAAATAATGATCTATTTGAATTGAAAACAGACGCTCACTTGACACTGGAATTAGTACAACGGACTATTACTTTCGTACTCCAAAATGAATAGCATTTAGCGTTTCTTCAATGTTATGACCTCGCCTAATGATAGATCTGTAGCAAAACAAAAAAAATGACGTAATCTGAAAATAAAGAAAATCCATGTATTTGAATTGAAAATAGGCGCTCACTTGACACTGGAATTAGTATAACGCACTATTACTTTCGTACTCCAAAATGAATAGTATTTAGCGTTTCTTCAATGTTATGACCTCGCCTAATGATAGTCCTGTAGCAAAAAAAAAATGACGTAATCTGAAAATAAAGAAAATCCATGTATTTGAATTGAAAATAGACGCTCACTTGACACTGGAATTAGTTTAACGCACTATTACTTTCGTACTCCAAAATGAATAGTATTTAGCGTTTCTTCAATGTTATGACCTCGCCTAATGATAGTTCTGCAGAAAAAAAAAATGACGTAATCTGAAAATAAAGAAAATTCATCTATTTGAATTGAAAATAGACGCTCACTTGACACTGGAATTAGTATAACGCACTATTACTTTCGTACTCCAAAATGAATAGCATTTAGCGGTTTTTTTTATTGTTATGACCTCGCCTAATGATAGATCTGTAACAAGACAAAAAATAAATGACGTAATCTGAAAATAAAATATATATTTTAATTGAAAATAGACGTTCACTTGACACTGGAATTAGTACAACGTACTATTACTTTCGTACTCCAAAATGAATAGTATTTAGCGTTTCTTCAATGTTATGACCTCGCCTAATGATAGTTCTGTAGCAAAAAAAAAATGACGTAATCTGAAAATAAAGAAAATCCATCTATTTGAATTGAAAATAGACGCTCACTTGACACTGGAATTAGTATAACGCACTATTACTTTCGTACTCCAAAATGAATAGTATTTAGCGTTTCTTCAATGTTATGACCTCGCCTAATGATAGATCTGTAGCAAAACAAAAAAAAATTACGTAATCTGAAAATAAAAATAATGATCTATTTGAATTGAAAACAGACGCTCACTTGACACTGGAATTAGTATAACGCACTATTACTTTCGTACTCCCAAATGAATAGTATTTAGCGTTTCTTCAATGTTATGACCTCGCCTAATGATAGATCTGTAGCAAAACAAAAAAAAATTACGTAATCTGAAAATAAAAATAATGATCTATTTGAATTGAAAACAGACGCTCATTTGACACTGGAATTAGTATAACGCACTATTACTTTCGTACTCCAAAATGAATAGTATTTAGCGTTTCTTCAATGTTATGACCTCGCCTAATGATAGATCTGTAGCAAAACAAACAAAAAATGACGTAATCTGAATATAAAAAAAAATTATATATTTGAATTGAAAATAGACGCTCACTTGACACTGGAACTAGTACAACGCACTATTACTTTCATACTCCAAAATGAATAGCATTTAGCTGTTTTTCAATGTTATGACCTCTCCTAATAGAATAGTCACAAAACTAAAAATAAATGAAATCCGAAAACAAACAAAACAAATTAATATATTTAGGTTGGAATATAGAAGGCTCACTGGACATAGAAACTAGTACAACGCACTGTTACTTTCATACTCCAAAATACAGAGCATTTAGCGAAATTTCATTGTTATGACCTGGTCTAATGCTAGATCTGTAGAAAAAAAAAAGGCATAATCTGGAAATAAAAAGTTGGATCTGTTTGGGTTGGAAAATAGACGGCTCACTTGATATAGGGACTAGTGCAACACACGACACAAATAGTTTTACAACATGTTTTACAAATAAGGTAGAAAAATATATTTCGGATGGTACTGTGTTTCTCTTTATTCGTAGTGAATTGAAATACATTTTCCAATAAAATCACGCAAAACATTTTCATTAAGAAAGTTGGTTACTGTTATATAAAAAGCATAATTTAATAAACTGTTAACTACTGTTAGTAATATATTTATTTGGCAGATTTGAGTGAAATGAAAAAGACACCTAGGAAATAAATTAGATATCTTGATTTTACATGCTTAATAATATTCCATACGAAAATAATGATAAATACCTGAAATTAAGAATTTTTTTTTTAAGTCTATAACATTTTATATGTAAGTCAATTTGTTGAAGGATTTTGCATAATTTGATGTATGTAAAACCATGCAAAATCCTTTCATACATAAACAATCCCAATATATCAACTAATATGTTTATATTGTTTTATTTTACTTATATGAAACAATTTATTCTATTGTACATTGCTCTTTATTTAATACAGTTTTTTATAAAAGTAAAACTTAAATGTTTCATTAAAGTATATAACACACTGTTACATTTGCAGACAGCCAGGAAGACATAGAAGACGGTAAAATAATTTTTTAAATACTTTTTTACTGTCTAATGTCAAAATGTTATAAAATAAGGGTTAAGGCTTAAGGGTTAAAAGTTGTAGCTACGTTGAGTATTCTACTGACGGGTACCAAGGGGCATCTTTTTTTTAATATGTTTTATTTTATATTAAATTGAAAAATATTGAAATGTTCTTAAACTCCTTAGACAAATAGCTTTCCTGTAAAAATTACAACTAGGAACTACAGTAATTTGTGTTCCTTGATGCGTAAGGTCCACGGTACGTAATTTAGCTTAACTTTCTGATAGTTTTAGCTTAGGGAATCAGCAATACGTAATTTAGCTTAACATTCTGAAAGTTTTAGTTTAGGGAATTAGCAATATGTAATTAAGAAACGTAATTTAGCTTAACATTCTGACAGTTTTAGATTAGAGAATCATCAATACGTAATTTAGCTTAACATTAGGAAAGTTTTAGTTTACGGAATCAACAATACGTAATTTAGCTTAACATCCTGAAAGTTTTAGTTTAGGGAATCAACAATACGTAATTAAGAAACGTAATTTAGCTTAACATTCTGACAGTTTTAGATTAGAGAATCAGCAATAGGTAATTTAGCTTAATATTCTGAAAGTTTTAGTTTATGGAATCAGCAATACGTAATTTAGAAACGTAATTTAGCTTAACATTTGACAGTTTTAGCTTAGGAAATCAGCTATACGTAATTTAGCTTAACATTCTGAAAGTTTTAGTTTAGTGAATCAACAATATGCAATTTAGAAACGTAATTTAGCTTAACATTCTGACAGTTTTAAATTTGGGAATTATCAATACGTAATTTAAATGAATAAATTTTTAAGCATATTATTAAATTTGTGTATATTATTAAATATGTGTATATTATAAAATATATGTATATAATAAATTGGCAAGCGAATTTGCTCTATAAATGGTAGCTTTTTTTAAAATTACTATAGTAAAACAAAATGTACAAACATATGTAAACATATGTATGTACAAACATATGTATGTACAAACAAATGTATAAACATATGTAATATATAAAATTTCCATGCCAATTCATACGTATTATAGTTCTAAGTATATGAAAAAAAAGGGTGAAATATTATAAATATTTTTTTCAAAAAAAGCTTTAGTGTGTTAAAAAAAAGCGTACTTTTTTTAAAAGTTTAAATTTTGAAAAATTCACAAAGAATTATGGAATTTTTTGTGTGAAACATTGTCCTTTTTTATAAATTTAAATAATTTTAATTAAAAGTTTAATTCAAAAACTCAAAAATAAAAAAAAATAAAGTGATACCGAGTCTTCTTAAGGTTGAATTTGTTTCAGTTATTTTTACATGCATATTATGGTTTGGAACTATTAAGGCCCACCTTTCAGTGCATTGCCTCGCTATTCTTTTAAATGATTTTAAAGCTATGAAACTATGAAAATATCAGAGCAGATAAACTAAACTAAAATTAAGTCCATTTTCCAGCTAATATTGATTAATATTAGTGTAACTAATATTTAATCATAATGCAATTAATTCGTTTATTTACTTGTTTTAAAAAAAAATCATGTTGCATTGAAGATATAATTTTGTTAATTGTTTACGCTTTTGAAATAAATTATATTTATTGAAGATGTTTACTTGTTTTTTACATATTTGCAGTGAAAGATAAAGATGACGATACCAGCAAAAATGGAGGTAAATTTCATATAAATATTAAAAGTAGTTATTTATATGTAATATAGTTACACACACACACACACACACACACACACACACACACACACACACACACACACACACACATATATATATATATATATATATATATATATATATATATCGGATTATTTGTTTAGTAGTTCGTTAAAATATAAGAAAACATATATCTAGATTTTTAATTAAAGTCATATAATGTTTGTATTTACAGGGCAGCAAGTACAGCAAGCACAACAGGGAGGTGAAGATGGTGGTAGGTTATATATATAGTTTGTTTATCGACGGAAATTGTCCTTATAAGTATAAGAAAAAGTCAGATGACCGATATAAAATTAACAATTTCTTAGATACTGAATAACAGAAAATGGTAATTACTTTAAATAGCCCATTCAATTACTCAACCATGACGATTGTTTTAGTTGCACTGTTAAAATTTTCAGTTCAACAATGTACTATAAATTGGTGCAAAACAGAGGTCTGCAGCAAATTACATCATATTATAGTGGAATCTAGGTTGAACCAAGAATCCTTTATCGGAAAAAAGCGGAAGTTTCACCGGTAATTGGTTCAACCTCTTTAACTGCAACCGAAATGTTCGCTATCGCTACGTCAACAAGCCGATGATTCACCTCCAAGAAAGACAACGACGAATAAGAGAATCTGTTGCCCAGTGGATAAGCTATGAATCAGATAATTCCTAGATCGAGCCTGATCTGTGGGCTTGATAAAGAAAAGTAAAAAAAGTAGTGATATAGCGTTGCCAGCTTCGCTATAAAATTACTAAGAAAACTCGAATTTTGAGCTTTATGCAACGTTATGAGTTATGGTGCAACGCTTCACCATTAAATAGTATCCGTGGTAGTACTGTAAAATTGTGAAACTAAGCACCAAATGTTGGTTGCAGCTAAATGGGTACCAAATTTTGGTGCAAAGTCGTAATATTTTTTAACGGTGTTCAATGTAGCGAATTCGGCTAAAAATAAAATGATCCCAGGTTCAAAGACGGCTTAGCGCAAACTCTTTAAACTAATATGGGTAGATTGTCTTTAAAAAAAAATTATCGGAATATTTGTTTAGTAATTCATTAACATATATGACAATAAGTATATCGATTATAATTTAATTTATAAAATTGCATTTTTTACATTTTTTTTCGACTGAGAATCGTTTTTTAAAATATAAAAATGAGTCAAATTACTGACATAAAGTTATTAATAATTTCTTAGAGATTGAATAAGAGAATATTACGATAAATACAAATAGTACATAATATTACATGACCATGGCAATCGGTTTGGTTGGGATGTAGCGAATTTGGCTTTGAATTAAACAGTTCCGCGCGTCCAGTGTCATTTTAGAGAAATTTTCTACCATACAATAAAAGTAGATTTTCTTTACAAAATATATCGGATTATCTGTTTTTTAATACATGAAAATATAAGACAATAATTATAACGTTTTAAACTGAATTCATATAATATCGTTTTTTGCAGGACAGCAAGTACAGCAAGCTCAACAGGGAGGTGAAGATGATGGTACGATATATCTAGTTTGTTTAACAAAGTAAATTGTCTTTATAAGTATGAGTCAAAGTCAAATGACTGACATGAAACTAACAATGTATTAGATACTGAATAAGAGAAATTGGTGATTACATTAAATAGCACATACGATTACTAGACCATGACGATTGTTTTGGTTATATGGTAACGAATTTGGCTAAGAATAAAAAAGTTTCCACATTCAAAACCAGTTTAATGTACAGTTTTATAAACTAATATCGGTAGATTGTCCTTTAAAAAATGTATTGGATTATTTGCTTTGTAGTTCATTAAATTATAAGAAAACGTATATCCTACTTTTAATTAAAGTAATATAATGCTGTTTTTTTTACAGGGCAGCAAGCACAGCAAGCACAACAGGGAGGTGATGATGATGGTAGGTTATATCTAGTTTGTTTATCAAAGTACATTGTCTTTATAAGTATTAGTCAAAGTCAAATGACCGACATAAAACTAACAATTTCTTAGATACTGAATAATAGAAAATGGTGATCACTTTAAATAGCACATACGATTACAGGTCCATGGCGATCGTAACCGAATCATTTGACTGTCAATGATTTGATTCGATTTGATCGTCAAATGATTTTAATTGTCAAAATAAATAAATAAATAAACATTCATTTATTTGAAATATTTCATTACTTTCAACTTCTTATCATTTTATAACAATAGAAATATCATTTGTTTTTATTTGGAAGCTTAAAAACATGAGTTCTAAAACCAATGTGAAGTCATTTCAAAATCTAAACGTACTTTTAAAATTATGGGTCTCAGGCTTGTGGGTGAATAGCATCTGTTTATAATTTTTCATAAATAATTTATAAATTTTCATAAATAACTTATAAATTTTCAAAAATAATTTATTAATTTTTATAAATAAATTATAAATTTTCATAAATAATTTATAAATTTTCATAAATAATTTATAAATTTTCATAAATAATTTATAAATTTTCATAAATAATTTATACATTTTCATAAATAATTTATAAATTTTCATAAATAATTTATAAATTTTCATAAATAATTTATAAAATTTCAAAAATAATTTATAAATTTTCATAAATAATTTATAAAATTTCAAAAATAATTTATAAATTTTCATAAATATAAAATAAATTTTAATAAATAATTTATAAATTTTAATATAAATTTTTTATAAATTGTAATAACTCAGTTTCTATTTTAGAAATCGACATCAAATAAAGGGGAAAATCAAACAACTATTTTGAACAACTATTTTAACTGCGTCAGGTCGCTTGTTAAGGTGGCTTCAACAGAAGCTGAGATTAGCAATATTAAATCACACTGCTCACTTTTGAGAACTTAAATTTGCGTACGTCATTAAATTACTTAATTTGAGTACGTCATCGCGCCTTTACGATGGAATTGTACTCAAAGAAATACGAGTAGGTTCAGGTACTCATTTTTAAGTATTTTTTTACAGTGTACATTTCTCAAAATATACATGTGACTAAAGAGAGAGGTCATTACTTACAATTTTTTATTTTTGTATTTTTCTTTAAAAACTATACAATACATATCTTGAAATTTTGCTAAATTTAGACTTTATGAATTCAAACTATATTTTGGGAATCTGAATTGTAAGAGCTTAAGAGCTTTTTATTTTATATTTATAGATGCACGATATCGAATGGCACCACCAGGACTTTCAAGTAAGATATTTTCAGACAATGCATTATCATTTAAAAATATATTTCATCTTAATTGATTAGTGGACATTAATACAATGTTAAAAATAGGTATTAAAAATAAGTAAATAGTACTAAATGTTTAGTAAATTCGACGCTTACCAAGGCTCCGATTACATGAGTTTCATTTTTGAGAAAGACATGCACTCAAAAATGAGTACAAATGTATAAAAGGAGCAGTCGCTTGCTTACAAAAAAGGGTGTCTTCAAAAATCACTTTCAATAGATATCAACAACTGCAACCAAGAGTTCAACTTCACAATCCCAGATCCTCAGGCACCTCACTCTAGTGCTTTAGCCGTTGTACTACCAGATCGACATGAAGAAGTTATAAAGAAATGTTAAAAAGGTGTGCCAAAAGAATGGGAAGTCAGATAATTGTGTCGTAATAACTCAGTTTCCATTGAAGCAATCGACATCATATAATCTGGAAACCATCTTCTGAACAACTATTCTAAGTTTGCTAGGATGGCTTGAATAGAAACTGGGATTAGCAAACTGCTAATTTTTGAGAAAGTCCAAATACTAAAATTTGACAACGTCATCGCTCATTTACGATACAATTATACTCAAAGAAAAACGAGAATGTTCAGATACTCATTTTTAATTACGTTTTTTTTTTACGATGCGGAAATGGATAACTCATTAACTATTCTGTACAACCATTTGAAATCTTGTCGAGTTATTTTAACTTTGCATTGTAACCATTTCTTTCTATTTCCTATGAAGGTACATACACACTATAACAAACGAAAATCGGCCAAAAATTACAAAATATTTTTTTGATTCTATAGTATTCTCCTACAGTCATTATCTTTCAGATGATACCAGGATCGAATAAATATTCCCAAAACTTATTTATTTACAAATAGTTATTTAATGGCACCGCTTGTAATTGGGGTATGTTTTATAAACTTTACACAAAATTTCTGAAGAATAATATTTTTACCATATGTCCATTCATTTGAAACACAATAACTCAAGTTTACTTATATTTTTTTAAGAAAATAATTTTTTCATTTAACTCTATATTAGTTGTACGATGTTATGACCCTCCATGATAACAAATCGTTAAAAATATAATTTTTAATTGAATTTTAAAGTTGGATATTTGAATAAAAATTTGTTTTTTTAGGGACTTTCGAAGTAAAAAATTATTTAAAAAAAAACTTTAAATGCTACATATAAACTTTTTGGAGGGTCATAACATTAAGAAAGATACTGCGATTAATTTCCAACAAAAAATATGCTACTACATTAATTACAAATTGAGTAAATCATGTTTGAAAAAACATGCTAATTAACATATAAAATGGTAATTAGTTTATTATTATTGAATTTTATTCAGATTTTTTCATAATGAATCATCACTATTTTTAAGGTGTTTTCATATATGAAAATACTAGATTTTTAAATTTATAATTAAAAAAAAAATTTAAAGTGTGTACGTACACCTTAAGAACAGTCTGCAAGTAAAATATCTTTCAGATACCTGGAAATATAGCTAAAAACATCTTAACAAGTTAGTTACTATTGCATAGACTACATTTTTTAGTAAGAACTGCGATGCAATGAATTTATTTGACATGAAAGAAAATGGATTATCATTGGTAGGTGGTTACATTTGAGTTTACAAGTAATAACTTATTCAATTAATTTGGAGTCCGTCCCAAACCGAATGAAGGAGCAAGTTCAAGAAAAGGTTAACCTACAAAAATCACTTTTCAAGATAAACCAGATTTTTCACTGACAACAATCTTAAAGATAAGGATCGCTTTCTGTTGAGCATCCACTATTGGTCGCCAAGGGAAAAATTGGCGCGATATTTTTTCCTACTCGTCGATCTTCAGCGTGATTAGTGGTGGTAGGTTATTAAAATTGGCGCGTTTTCGCACATTTGGCATTTAGGTTCACTTAATAAAACCAAACCGTTATAAGTGAAATATACACTTTTACTGCTCTGTATCTGTCTAAATAAATCAAGCAGATCCATATAATTTTGAGGGAAGGCTCATATCTCTTTAAATTGTCATCTAAATCAAAATTAGATTTTTTTCCCCTTAAATGTTAGCCTTCTTTCCGTTTCCGTTCCAAACGTTTTTTTGTTTTTTTACGTTGATGATGTGGGACAAAACAGTTTTTGCAAGTTGAGTGATATAAATTATCTTATCATCATTGGTGCTTGGTTTATAAACCCATATCCTCACTCTTAAAATTCATTCACACTTTGGTTTTTAACACTAGTTTGCAAGTTATCCAACTGGAAATTACAAGAATGAAATTTATTCTTCAAGTACCCAGACATGAATCGCGATAAAATTATTCCTCAAATACCCAGGCATGAATCATGATAAAATTTTATTCTTCAAGTACCCATTTTATACTACAACTAAAATAGTAAAGTAATATGCTACAACTAACAACTAATTTGCAAGTAATCCAACTGCAAAAGAACAAGAATACAAATTAATTATTCAAGTGCCCAAGCAAGAATCGCGATAAAATTATTCCTCAAATACCCAGGCATGAATCATGATAAAATTTTATTCTTCAAGTACCCATTTTATAATACAACTAAAATAGTAAAGTAATATGCTACAACTAACAACTAATTTGCAAGTAATCCAACTGCAAAAGAACAAGAATACAAATTAATTATTCAAGTGCCCAAGCAAGAATCGCGATAAAATTATTCCTCAAATACCCAGGCATGAATCATGATAAAATTTTATTCTTCAAGTACCCATTTTATACTACAACTAAAATAGTAAAGTAATATGCTACAACTAACAACTAATTTGCAAGTAATCCAACTGCAAAAGAACAAGAACACAAATTAATTATTCAAGTGCCCAAGCAAGAATCGCGATAAAATTATTCCTCAAATACCCAGGCATAAATCATGATAAAATTTTATTCTTCAAGTACCCATTTTATACTACAACTAAAATAGTAAAGTAATATGCTACAACTAACAACTAATTTGCAAGTAATCCAACTGCAAAAGAACAAGAATACAAATTAATTATTCAAGTGCCCAAGCAAGAATCGCGATAAAATTATTCCTCAAATACCCAGGCATGAATCATGATAAAATTTTATTCTTCAAGTACCCATTTTATACTACAACTAAAATAGTAAAGTAATATGCTACAACTAACAACTAATTTGCAAGTAATCCAACTGCAAAAGAACAAGAACACAAATTAATTATTCAAGTGCCCAAGCAAGAATCGCGATAAAATTATTCCTCAAATACCCAGGCATAAATCATGATAAAATTTTATTCTTCAAGTACCCATTTTATACTACAACTAAAATAGTAAAGTAATATGCTACAACTAACAACTAATTTGCAAGTAATCCAACTGCAAAAGAACAAGAATACAAATTAATTATTCAAGTGCCCAAGCAAGAATCGCGATAAAATTATTCCTCAAATACCCAGGCATGAATCATGATAAAATTTTATTCTTCAAGTACCCATTTTATACTACAACTAAAATAGTAAAGTAATATGCTACAACTAACAACTAATTTGCAAGTAATCCAACTGCAAAAGAACAAGAATACAAATTAATTATTCAAGTGCCCAAGCAAGAATCGCGATAAAATTATTCCTCAAATACCCAGGCATGAATCATGATAAAATTTTATTCTTCAAGTACCCATTTTATACTACAACTAAAATAGTAAAGTAATATGCTACAACTAACAACTAATTTGCAAGTAATCCAACTGCAAAAGAACAAGAATACAAATTAATTATTCAAGTGCCCAAGCAAGAATCGCGATAAAATTATTCCTCAAATACCCAGGCATGAATCATGATAAAATTTTATTCTTCAAGTACCCATTTTATACTACAACTAAAATAGTAAAGTAATATGCTACAACTAACAACTAATTTGCAAGTAATCCAACTGCAAAAGAACAAGAATACAAATTAATTATTCAAGTGCCCAAGCAAGAATCGCGATAAAATTATTCCTCAAATACCCAGGCATGAATCATGATAAAATTTTATTCTTCAAGTACCCATTTTATACTACAACTAAAATAATAAAGTAATATGCTACAACTAACAACTAATTTGCAAGTAATCCAACTGCAAAAGAACAAGAATACAAATTAATTATTCAAGTGCCCAAGCAAGAATCGCGATAAAATTATTCCTCAAATACCCAGGCATGAATCATGATAAAATTTTATTCTTCAAGTACCCATTTTATACTACAACTAAAATAATAAAGTAATATGCTACAACTAACAACTAATTTGCAAGTAATCCAACTGCAAAAGAACAAGAATACAAATTAATTATTCAAGTGCCCAAGCAAGAATCGCGATAAAATTATTCCTCAAATACCCAGGCATGAATCATGATAAAATTTTATTCTTCAAGTACCCATTTTATACTACAACTAAAATAGTAAAGTAATTTGCTACAACTAACAACTAATTTGCAAGTAATCCAACTGCAAAAGAACAAGAATACAAATTATTCTTCGAGTACCCAGGCATGAATTATTATAAAAAAAAATATTCCTCAAGTACCCATTTTATACTACTAATATATTGCACAAAATGAGATCCTCTTTTATAACACCAAATCTTTAATAATACTTTAATTCTATTTTTAATAATTTTCTTCCATTGTTTAGGCCTGGCATTTCGAAGAACGAAAAGGCAAGAAAGTAAGTATATATTTTAAACAAGTAAGTATATATATTAATCACATGTATGTTTACATTCCATGTGAAATTAACAGAAATTGCAGAACTATGACATCGTTAAATTTTGTCTTCCACTTGTGCGGAAAAACGCTTATAAAATTATAAACATTTATACAATTCCATGTAATATAATTTGGTATTATATTCTAAAAGATTTCTTTAATATAGAACAATTGCACGTGCTAAGAAGCATTTTTCGTATTGCTTTGAATATTTTACCAAATGTTTAAATTGTTTATTATCCTCATGCTATGCTTTAATATGTTTAATAGAAAATTTATTAAACTGATTGTTATTTTTCACTTCCCTACAATTTGTGTAGTATTAAATGTTCATACTTTCATATTAAACTTTACGTAGTTTAATTCTTACCTAGTAAATAGCATATTAATTTTTGTGACGAGAGAACATAAATTTCACACTGATATCTATTTTATACATTTGAGACAATACAAGAGAAAGTATGGAATGAAAAAAATTCGTTATATAAAATATGCATAAAAACATAAAGGACAGAAAAACTTAAATTTATTTTCTTTATTTTCGATATTTAACCCTAAAAAAATAATACAAATTTAGATACCTTGATATTTTGCTGAAGTTATACATTTTGAAGTCAAAATATATGTTTGGAATGTCATTAACGAGAATTTGATAAGCGGTTTCATTTATTTTAGAGAAAAGTGCTTGTGCTATTTTTTTGTCTAACGAACAGCGCGTTAAATACAATCTTACGTTATACCTAATAAACTGGTGTATTCTGTATTGATTATTATTTAATCAATGATATTTATTTGCATACATTTTAAAACAAATAATTTTCATAAACATGTATACAAATGTTTTTAAAAATATCGTTTCTATAATAGTAGTAACTGATTATATATATATATATATAATATTGTCCTCAATTAATGGAATGGATGATAAGTCAGATTAAATGTATTTTTTAGTCTGCAAGAATTATTGTTTAGGTTTATTGATGCCTTAAGGCTATTTTCGGTAAACAGGTATCCTATATATTTTTTTTTTATATTTATTACAGAAATATAACGTTAAATAAATAAATTATTTACATATTTATTATTAACTATTTTTAAGATATACAATCCATAAAAAAAACATTTAAATATATTTTTTTTGTAATAAAGCAGTTTTAACATTTCTACACAGTAAAAATAGGTACACAAAAATAATTAAAATGTACTCATTTTGGAATATATAAGTTTCAATTTTGAAACAGACATGTACTCAAATATAAGTATAATTGTTAAAAATGAATAAAAAGAGCAGATGCTAGCCTACATATGTTACATTTATAAATCACTTTTAATAAATAGCGACATTTCCAACTAAGACTTACCCGGAATCGCACAAAAGTCCTCATGGATTGCAGTACAGGGCCTTTTTCCTAGTTCAACCAGGGCGACGTGAAGAAGTTATACACAAAATAAATGTTAAAAAGGTGTGCTAAGAAAATGGTACGTAAAATAAATAAATTGTAATAACTACGTTTCTATTTAAGGAATTGACATCAAATTATGCGGAAAACCATCTTCTGAACAACTATTTTAAGTTTGTCATTTCGCTTTGTTAAGATGACTTGAGACCAAGCTGACATTAGCAATATTAAATATCACTGCTCATTTTTGAGAAAGTACGGTTACTTGAATTTGAGTAGGACATCGCTCTTTTGCGATGTAATTGTACTCAACGTTGGTTCAGGTTCATATTTAACGTGGTTCATACAGATTTACTTAAGGACTTTTTAAGGACCTGTCGATAGTTTTTAAGGACCTCTTATATTTTTTGGCGCTGTTGGGCAGAATCAAAATTTTTGGAGCAGAATTCCCATCCCTGTAAATGTTAAGGATGCTACATTCTTGTGAATTCCCCTGTATTTCTAGAATGAGTATCGATTTTTCACAAAATAACAAAGAACTAAAAAATCGTACAAAGGAGACCAAAAGTTCACTTTTTTTTTCTGACACTATATCTGTCCATTCACGCCCCATGAGAATTAGGAAAACTTATGAAAACAACTATTGTTTGATAAAAATTAAGGACCATAGTTGAAAATTATGGAACAGAGTTGAAAATTAAGGATCAGAGTTGAAAATTAAGGGCCGGAGTTGAAAATTAAGGAACATAGTTGAAAATTAAGTTCTAGAGTTGAAAGTTAAGGGTCGGAGTTGAAAATTAAGGACCAGAGTTGAAAACTAAGGACTTTAAGGGACCTTAATTAAGGGCCTACTTAAATTAAGTAGTTATTAAGGAATTTAAAGGATCGTGCGAACCATGTTTAAGTACATTGTTTTAGAGTGTAGAAAACTATAACAGTTTTATTATGTCTTGTGCATTAATGCTTATCAAATACTTTGCTTGCATTTATAACAATGTTGCTTTGTTTTATTTGCATAGGTTTAGCCGTTCGCATGTCCCGGTCAGCACTAAAAATTAGTAAGTACACTGCTAAAAATTGGTACTTAAAAATAAGTAAAATTTACTAATTTTTGAGTACATTCGATGCTTATCATAGCTCCGAATACTCAGGTTTCATTTTTGAAAAACACATGTACTCAAAAATGAGTGAAAATGAGTAAAAAGAACAGCAGCTTGCGTATATAGGCTGCATTCATAAACTACTTTCAATAAATATCAACAATAATAACGACCCAGATCCTATGTCATCGCTGTCAAAATCCTTATCCGTTGTACTACCAGAACGAAGTAAAGAATTTATAATCACTTGTTTAAATGGTGTGCTAAAGCAATGGAAAGTAAAGAAATAACTTGCAATAAATAAAGACAATTACAACTTAATCTTACCAGGAATCAAAACCATGTCTGCAGCACAGTTGTCCACAGTCATATCCGTTCGGCTATCGAAGCGACGTGAAGAAGTTATAATCAAAAGTTATGTTAAAAAAGGTGTGCCAAAAAAATGGGAAGTAAAATAATTGAGTTGTAATAACTCAGTTTCTATTTAAGCCATCGACATCCAATAATGTGGAAAACCATCTTCTGAACAGCTATTTTAAGTTTGTCAGGTTGCTTTGTAAAGATGGCTTGAACAGAAGCTGATATTAGAAATATTAAATGACACAGCTCATTTTTGCTAAAGTACGGTTGCTAAAATTTGAGTACGTCATCCCTCATTTTCGATGCAATTGTACTTAAAAAGCAAGCACGTCCATGTACTAATTTTAAGCACATTTTTTACAGTGTACATACATATATTTAAACTACTTGAATTTCTATCGTTAGGCCAGAGTTTTCACTTCCTGAAGAGATAGACGCCTCGAATGATGTAAGATATTCAAAAAAATCACGCGATTTTAAGATTTTTATTACGTGGATTTCTTTATTTCTGATGGCTTGTTGCTTAGAAACTTTTTTAGTCTTAACATGTTAAGATTAAAAAAGTTTCTAAGCAATAAGTCATCAGAAATAAAGAAATCCACGTATTAAAAATCTTAAAATCGCGTGATTTTTTGAATATCTTACATCATTTGAGGCGTCTATCTCTTCATTTTTAAGAACCAATAAAATAATCTTTAAAAAACAAATGGAAACCCGATTTTTAAGAAAATGCACTAAAAAGTAAAAACATATTTTTTTTTTAATTTTATGACCAAGTTGAAAAAGTGTAATTATTTAATATCAATTTTATATTTATTAAAACTTTTTGAAATCGGTACAAAATTTATGTATAATTTTTTTATAATTATCACCAACTTCAAAAAGCTGTAATAAGTATAAAATTGATATTAAATAATTAAATTTGTTAAACTTGGATGTAAAAATAAAAAAATATTTTTTACTTTTTAGCGCAATTTCTTAAAAGTCGTTTTCTTAAATATTTTTTTTTAAACGATTATTTTATATTTCCCCTTTTAGTTTTTAATTTAGTAGGGGACTTCGCCCCCTATTATTCACAAATAAATTTAAGTACAAACTTGTGCTCAACTTTGTCTCAACAATGGCTATTGTAAAACAATCCCTATCAATGGCAAAACGTTCGTTAAACAAAATGTCATTGTTGTTACTTCTGTTAAACAATGAAAATAATATGAAATTTAAAAACCTCCAGTTAATCAAAATTTCCGGATATGTAACAGTCGCATAACCGATTTTTTTTTGCAGATTTTGACTCAGTGGGTTTTTCCGCTGCCAAAGGGGAGGGGGGAAGGTCTATAGCCCCTTTTAGCACCACTGTTAGGGATATATATGTAGCGGCGCTACAATCACAGTACCGCACAATCACCAGCAACAGAGGCTCTTTCTATTGCCTAAAGTTTTCGTTTTTCTTGGGAACCATGTGTAATGGCGATGCCCAGTTACTTTTTGAAGTTCGGCATATTCCTTTATCGATCATATACTGGAATTCTTTCTTGGCTATGGTCAACTTTTCTGGTGTGAGTCGTCTTGCTCGCGAGAAGACTGGTGGTCCATTTGTTTCGATATGGTGCTCAACTTGATGTTTCACTGTAGGTTTGTTTTCTACTTGGGTGATTTCAGGAAATTGTAATAAAAGATCTTTGTAGGGCGAATCTTGTGCAAGGACCGTGATTGTGGCACATGGTGAAGCAATTGCTGGAGCTGCTGTTTTTCTACTGGTTTTCGTGTCGATTAAACATCCATTTTTCATGTCGACGAGTAAACCGAATTTGTTTAAGAAATCGGCTCCGATGATGGGATGAGTCACTGCTGCGATCACGAAAGGCCAAGTAAAAGCTCTACGTAAGTTGAGGTCTAGTGTAAGAAGCTTTTCTCCGAAGGTGGAAATACTTGTTCCGTTGGCGGCAAACAGCTTTAGTTTTGAAGGAGGACGATTTTTTTCTTGAAAGGTTCGGGGTATTACGGATATTTCCGCCCCTGTATCTATTAAGAAACGTAGTCCTGTCGATTTATCAGTCAAAAACAGCCTTTTAGGTAGGCCATGTTCGCCTGTGGCCGCAAGCGAAGGCCCTTCTAGTTTTCCTGGTCACTTTTACAGGGTTTGTTACAATTTCTTGCTTTGCTTCCAAAATTGTAGTGATACCAACAAATTCCAGCACTGGGGTCGAATGCGCTTCGTGAACTGGAACGGCTTTTTGAGAATCTTCCACGAGACAGACTTCGGGATTGTCTTCTCCAAGATGGTCTGGTATCCTGGAGGTCTTTGATCGATTTAGAGAGATCTTCAACTTGCATGCGAAGCGTGTAGCAGTCGTTGCATCTGCTTCCATGCTTTTCTATCATGTGGATGGATGACGTGTCAGTAACTTCTTGCACCTTGTCGGCCATCACCAGAGAGGGGTGTACTGTAGGGTTCACTTCATCTACCCGATACTCCCGCTCAGGCGAGAGTGATCACTTTGGCCTGACCGGCAGAGTATCGGCGTAGCAAGCCGAAGTTCCTCGGATCAAAACCGAGCGGTGCCAAGTAGTGCATAATGCTTCAGATAATAGCGTCGCGCTACAATTGGTGACTTCCGGACAGCAAGATCAACGCAACCTTCTATCAAAAAACAAACAAACAAACTGCAACACCGGCAAAACTGCAACACCGGAAAAACTACAACACCGACAAAAACTGCAACACCGGCAAAAACTGCAACACAATGCAACACCGGAAAAACTGCAACACCGGAAAAACTGCAACACCGGAACAAATGCAACACCGGCAAAAATGCAGCGCAAGACATCAGCATCACCTACTGCCCACGTGATAACACTTCACGGGCATCTAAATCAATCGTTCCTCCGTCCGACTCACTGAGAGGGGTGTACTGTAGGGTTCACTTCATCTACCCGATACTCCCGCTCAGGCGAGAGTGATCACTTTGGCCTGACCGGCAGAGTATCGGCGTAGCAAGCCGAAGTTCCTCGGATCAAAACCGAGCGGTGCCAAGTAGTGCATAATGCTTCAGATAATAGCGTCGCGCTACATATATAAGTGACCCTAGTGTAGCCTGGATTTTCTCTTCTAGTAAACTGCCTAACAGTAACAGAAATCACATTCCAGGTGACTACGGCGTTAACTTCGATATTAACATCGATTAATCGTTTATCTCTTATACTTACAAGGTGCGTTCCATAAGTAATGCGACCAAATTCATAAAAAATATTTATTGGACATATTCCTACAATTAGTTAAAAATCGTTAAAATAGCACCCTCCTGCCTCGATACATTTATGGAGGCGGTGTTTCCAGGCCTGGAAGGCATCCTAGAAGGCCTTCTCCGGGAGGTCCTTTAGAGCCGATGTACATGAGCCTGGATGTTTTCAATCGTGTCCCAATGTTTCCCTTTCAGGGTTAATTTTAACGAGGAAACAAAAAAAGTCTGGGGGAGCCAGGTCAGGACTGTAGGGAGGCAAAGGAACCAGTCGGGTATGGGTCCTGGCCATGAAATCGTTGACAACGAAGGCGCTGTGGCTTGGCGCGTTATCGTGATGAAGTTTCCATGCGTCCTTGATGTCACTTCGGCAGTGCGAGACCCTCCTTTTCAGCCTTTTGAGCACTTCCAAGTAAAAATCTGCGTTCACAGTGGTCCCGGTAGGTACGAATTCGTATTGGACAATGCCTTTGACATCAAAGAAGACAATGAACATTGCTTTGATCCTGGACTTGATCATGGCTCCTTGAACGACTTGTGCCATCTGTGAACTTGTGATTTGGACAATCTATCACTCCCAAAGGTCTGCTGAATTAATAGAAACGTTTCGGAGGCGGACTTCCCAAGTATAATGCAAAATTTGATATCGTAACGTTGCTCCATCGATCGTGCCGTGTTCCATTAATCTCAAAACGGGTTTCAGAGAACGCACGCCCCTGTCTTTCCGGCAGCTTGGAGCCGACTGAGAGTGGGTGTGTTATGAAGCTAATAACCCCCTCCACCTAGCCCAGCAGATTAGAGGGCGCTGCAGTGTATAGTCGCGTCAGGAAATAATTGGTCGCATTACTTATTGAACGCACCATGTATGTCATATATATCTTATTTTTATCCATGATGTTTCCGACATATTATCCATTGTATATTTTACAGGGGAAAAGAAGGAGGGTAAGATGCTAATTATTCTTTGCTCACAAGTAAACCTTAACAAAAATTTATATATACATATTTTTCAGGACATTATTTCATAGATTGGGTTTCTGTAAACTGTTAAAAATAGGTACTCAAAAATAAGTAAAATATACTCATTTTTTATTACATTCGCTGCTTATCATGGCTCCGAATACATAAGTGTCGATTTGGAAAAATTATGAACTCAAAAATAAGACTAATAAAATGAAAATGCATATTCTAGCGCTACACATGCTGCATTCATAAATTACTTTTAATAAATATCAACAATTATAACAATGGCTTACCGGTAATCGAACACAGATACCATGGCACCGCAGTCCAGTTCCTTATCCATTGTACTACCAGTGCGACGTAAAGAAGTTATAAACACTTGTTTAAATGGTGTGCCAAAAGAAATGGAAAGTAAGATAAACTGTATTGTAATAATTCAGTTTCTATTTAAGCAATCGACATAAACTATTTTAAGCTTGTCAGGTCGCTTTGTTAAGATGGCTTGAACAGAAACTGAGATTAGCAATATTAAATCACACTGCTGGTTTTTGCGAAAGTACGGTTACCTAACTTGAGAACGTTGTCGCTCATTTACGATGTAATTATACTCAAAGAAAAAGGAGTACGTCCATGTACTCATTTTTAAACAAATTTTTTTTGACAGTGCATCTTCTGAAAAACTATTTTAAGTTTGTCAGGTTTTAAGTCTCAGTTTGACTTTGTTAAGGTGGCTTGAACAAAAGCTGAAATTATCAATATTAAATCACACTGGTAATTTTTTTAGAAAGTACTATGGCTTAAATTTGAGTACGTTGTTGCTCATTTACGATGAAATTGTATTCAAAGAAAAACGAGTAATTTCCGTTACTCATTTTTGAGTACTTTTTTTTACAGTGTATGCATCATCATATTGGTCTGTTTGTATTATAATTGTATTACTGTTTTCATGTTAGATAACCACAACGTATATATGTATTTCAATGAAGTTTAACACCTTGTATTATAGCATAACTTAAACTTAATAACTTAAAACATAATAAAAAAGGAACTTACTATGTTTGTGTTCGCAGTCCTCCATACTTTATTGTTTTCTTGAGGTTTTGGCATATTACCGATTATCTATTTTGCAGGTGATAAAAAAGAAGGTAAGATTTTAATTATTTTCACACACACAGATTTAAAGAAAATATATAAAGATAATATCCGAAAAAAAAAACCATAAATAGGGTACACTGTATTCTAAAATCATATAGCAAATACAGTTAATAAAATCCCAAATTCGCGATTTGTTCAGTTTGCATATTGATTTTGCCATTTATTTTAGTTGATATTGCAGCATTGAAAAGTAAATTCTGAATAATTCTAAACAAGTACAATTTTTTTTCTGGGTAATCTGAGAGAAGGGGGGGGGGGGGGGGGGGAGT
This sequence comes from Troglohyphantes excavatus, assembly GCA_963932185.1. NCBI lineage: Eukaryota > Metazoa > Arthropoda > Arachnida > Araneae > Linyphiidae > Troglohyphantes > Troglohyphantes excavatus. The sequence continues at coordinate 67,176,913 of OZ010670.1, forward strand.
GCCTTGCAATTTGAAATAATGATCAGTCAGTTGACAAGGACAGTGACTACCAGTCGCCTATACAGTACACCGTTAAAAATAAGTACTGAAAAATAAATGAAATGTACTCATTTTTGATTGCATTCGATTCTTATCATAGCTCCCAATACATAAGTTTCATTTTTGAAAAAGACATGTATTAAAAAATAAGTAAAATGAATAAAAGAGCAGTTGCTTACGTAGGATGCCGTCATAAATCACTTTCAATAAATTTCAACAATTACAACCAGGAATCGAACCCAATCCGTCTACTTGATGTCGTTCGCACTTAAGTCCATGGCCCTAACCGTTGTACTACAAGAAGTACATGACGAAGTTATAAACAGAAGAAATGTTAAAAAAGTGTAACAAAAGAAGTAAGATACTTGAGTCGTAATAACTCAGTGTTCAATTAAGCAATCGACATCAAATGATGTGCAAAATCATCTTCTGAACACCTATTTTAAGTGTGTCAGGTCTTGTTAAGATGGTTTAAACAGAACCTGATATTAGCAATTTTAAACCATACGGTTCATTTTGGTGAAAGTACGATTACTTAAATTTTAATACGTCATCACTCCTTTAAGATTCAATTGTACTCAAAGAAAAACGAGTACGTTCATGTACTAATTTTTAAGCACATTTTTTACACTGTAGGGTAGAGTTAAAGAAACGAAAGTTTTCAAATCGAAAAGGAATATTGTGGAAAAGATGGTACCCTTTAATAGAAGTGTGATTTGATATGAACTTCCTATTAAATTGACCCTCAGGGGGTTTACTTTCTATAAGTAAACACGGGTTTCACAACCCCGAGGTGCCCTAGTGATCTGTACTTCTTTTTCCCTCTTTTTTATTAAGACCCCTATTGTGTTATTGAGTTTTTAGAACTTTTGTCCTGTATTGCTGGTAAATTTGCAGCCATATTTGTTTTCAAATTTTTTGAACGTGTAGTTTGTTATATTATATATTTCAAATCATACTTTGATACTAAGTTTACTAAGTTTTCAGAGTTTACACACGTACTGGTCTTTATTTCACGTTCGGATCATTTGGCGTGTTAGTAGAACTTTTCTTCTCATTCAGCGTCGCGGGATCGCGTGTACGGCCTTTCGTTGTTTTGACTTGAATTAGTTTGCATTAACTTTGTTTTTTCGTTGTTTTATGTTCCGTTGTTGTAATAATTTACTAAAATATTTTGTTTAATTTTATATTCCGTTGTTGTAATAATTTACTAAAATATTTTGTTTAATTTTATATTCCGTTTTTGTAATGATTTACTAAAATATTATTTTTTAATTTTATATTCAATTTTTTTTAATGATTTACTAAAATATTCTTGTTTAATTTTAAATTCCGTTTTTGTAATTATTTACTAAAATATTATTTTCATATTCGGACGTTGTAATGAGTTACTAAAATATTCTTGTTTAATTTTATATTCCGCTGTTGTAATGATTTACTAAAATATTCTTGTTTAATTTTATATTCCGTTGTTGTAATGATTTACTAAAATATTTTGTTTAATTTTATACTATGTTGTTGTAATTTATTTACTAAAATATTCTTGTTTAATTTTATATTCCGTTGTTGTAATAATTTATTAAATTATTCTTGTTTAATTTTATATTCCGTTGTCGTAATGATTTATTAAAATATTCTTGTTTAATTTTATTAGTTTGCATAATTTCTAAGGTTTGGTTTATTTTTTATTCTTCTTACTACTTCCTCAACGTTCCGAATAAAATCCACGTGCTAATTAGTATTTGATGTCCATTAATATAAATCAGGCATCAAATGTCATTTTCTTGCATATACGAATCGATACGATTTATCAGCGTACTGACATAATTGGCATAAAATACAACACAACACCAAGTCAAGAAAGAACAAACGCTTCTTTTTTAAATTTTGTAATACCAGAAGGTAAATGAAAGTTAAAAAATGGGGTCCAATTAATAAAGAAATAAACGTTTACACCCTATTTGAAGTTGTTTGAATAAAAATAATGAACAGTAAAAAAAACTTCACAAAATAAAAATAATTCACAAGTAGGTGACAAAGGCAGTGCCACCCTTAGGGGTGTGCAGCGCGTGTTACCGCACAGAGTGTCGACAAAAATACGATAAAATAATTTTAATTTCAATTTTTTAAAAAACCCATAAGATTTTTTATTAATTTGTGTTTACTCATCTATCTAGAACGTTTTAAGCATTCACTAAACTCTCGAGTGCTGACATTTAAATTAAAAACACTGTCAGAAAATAACTTTTCCGTTAGAAAGAATGTAAAATTCCTTGAAATTTATATCCTTGTATCATAAATTACGATTACACTAGAAAGCATTTGGCAATTGTTTTGATATATTATGGGATTGGGATGGCTTAAATTTTCCCCCCCAAGAAGGTCGATTCTTTGATTCGATTCCAAAGTTCATATTACACTTCGGAAAAGAAAACTCTATCTACAGTACTTTTCCATGAGAAAAATATATGGGACGCATAAAACGATTGAAATGAAACACAAACCAATAACATTTGCTACATAAATTACAATTTTTATATACAATACCACAATAAACTAATTACTTTCATACGTTTGTTTAGTAGTATCAGAGCTCTTAACTAAGGGCCCCCGCGGCAAGGTTTGTACAGGGCCCCGCGACAGCTAAGGCGGCCCTGGACGAAGTTAATGAAATATCATGTCCACTAAGCATTAGTTTCCACCATGGAGGTAAGAATAAGAATTATATTCTTACCTCCATGGTTTCCACCGTTAGATCAAGACGAAGGAACAAGAGAACTTAGACGAAGGCATTTTATTGACTACATTCGATAATTTATACCAAACTTCATTTTTGCGTTGCAAACTGCGTTTTTTAAATGTGCTTTTGTCGAAAAATAAAACAAATTAATTTGTCTTTGCTATTTAAAAATCAAATTGTATTAACCAACGCGCAATTGATTGACTTTATTTATTAACGCAAATAATTCAATATTTTTAGTTTAATTAATTCAAATAAATTTTCGAAGTTCAAAAAAATATGTTTGCTTAATTTGAAATGTATGGTAAATATTATAATACAATATCTACAATTAAAGATGTGGGTGCAAGAACCAGACAGCTCCATTTTTTTCTGATTTACACTTTTTAGAAAACCCTTTACACGGCTTTAAGAACAAATTCTCTATCGATTGGTGCAAGAACCAGACATCTCCATGCAATGGCTATAAAAATATGAAGAAAGAAGATTTTTGTATTATTCGATGCAAGTAACGTAGAATGGTTTCGTCCTCCCAGAATTTTTTTGAAAACTGGAAACCAGACAACTGGGACAAGAAAACTTTCCAGTTGTATGGTTCTTACATCCACGTATTCAATTTCTTCTATACATTATGTATTTAATGATTTTTTTTATATTTATATAAATTGCATATACTTCTTTAAATTATTTTATGTACTATTTTAGACGTTTATAAATGAAAAAAGTAATATAATAATTACTGTAAAATATTGGCAACATAAAACAGTACAAAATTACAACCTGGCTAATTGATCAATTTCCAGTTTTTAAACGTTAAAACGATATACGCATTTATTTCAATTATATTATTTATAATTCGTGTTTGTTTTAAGTGGCTGGCTATTTGCATAACTTAATAATAATAACTTTCATAACTTGTTGGTATGTCATGCATTTTTAAATCATTATTCACAGTAAACTATATAATATATATTTTTTTTCCGAAAGTATCTTGCTGCATTTATCTATATTTTAAAATTGCATAATTATTTGTTTTATATTATTTATATTGCAAAATGTGAATGCTAGTTATCTATTTTAAAAAGTACCTATGATAATAGAATCATAATTCTAAAATAAAAATACCTATATATATATATATATAATATATTTTACTAAAAGATCAGCTAAAATTCCAGCGTCCATTCTGACACTTCAAAACAACAGCGTTTCAAGAGGCGTTATTAATCATATAAAAGTAACGTTTCCTTTGTGAAATTAAGGCCGTAGTTTGATAACAATCACTTCAATTTTAATAATCAATTCAATTGCATCATTTTTTAATATTAATCACCTCAATTCCTTCATTTTTTTTTAATAGTTTTAGGTTATGAAATAGACGAGACTGTTTAATGGACTAGAAATAAAGTGGGAAAATGATTAACCATTTATAAGCCTTGATGGAGAAACTATCTATGTCATTTTTTATTGTTCTTAGGGAAAAAATTTTATTCGGAAAAATATTCTCAGTCAAAAATATCGTGTTTGTTGAGAAATAAAATAATTTTACACATTGAGATTAACCCCCTGATGTTCGAGGCCGTATATATACGTCCAGAGACTTCCAGTTGCTTTAGCCAAACACCCAATTTTTAAATTTATAAAAATTCTACATTTTACAATATATTTTTAATTAAAAGGTTTTATGATATACAACTAACAAGTTTTATCTTTACAATTCATTAAAATATATTAAATAATATAAAATCACATGCCCAGGAATAATTATTTAATTTTTCAAGCAGTAAAAACTACTTTACACAGGTAAAAATAGGTACTTAAAAGTAAGTAAAATGTACACAATTTTGAATACATTCGATTTTTATCATAGCACCGAATACATGTTTTATTCATGAAAAAGACATGTACTCAAAAATGAGTAAAATTAATAAAAAGAGCAGTTGCTTACCTACATAGGCTGCCTTCATAAATCACTTTCAATAAATTTAAACAATTGGAATCAAGACTTACCGGGTATCGAACCCAATCCGTCTACATGATGGCGTCCGCAAATAAATCTAGGGCCATATCCGTTGTACTACGAGAGCAACATGTTATACGTTTAGTTAGTTATAAGTTATAATCATAAGTAATGTTAAATATACGTGCCAACAGAATGGGAAGTAGGAAAATTGAGCTGAAATAACTTAGTTTCTATTTAAGCAATCGACATCAAATGATGTGGAAAGCCATATTATGTACAACTATTTTAAATTTGCCAGTTTGCTTTGTTAAGATGTCATGAACAGAAGCTAAGATTAGCAATAATAAACCATACTGCACATTTTTGAGAAAGTACGATTACTTAAATTTGAGTACGTCAACTCTTACGATGCAATTGTACTAAAAAAAAACGAGTAGGTTCAGGTATTCATTTTTAAATACCTTTTTTTACAGTGAGCCATTGCGGTTTTTCTTGTTTTTTTATTATTACACCACTCTTATCATAATGTAACTGTGTAATCATGCACAATCGCCAATATAATCACCTCGTCCCAGTCTTATTCCTCTCACAAAGTAATTTACTTTACGACGCTAAACTACTAATAAACAAGACAGTTGCGTTGGTTTCTTTTTGTCTTCAGCAAGATACTTTCAAATCTCGTATTCATTTTGTTGAAATATTATTTTTCTGTTATTATAAACAGATGCTGTACATAAGCAGGATGTGAGATTAATAGTACGACGATCATTGGATGCTGCACACGGTTAGTACAATCAGCATTTATTTAATTAATTTTTTATATCAATGAATATAAAATCATTTAAACGTTACATACCAAATTAACGCTTTGAATCGTTTTTAATAGGATACCTTACACAATTCGGGCACCGGGTCTCAGCCTACCGTGGCGCCTTCTTTGTATTTAACTGTCAGCTGACGTACTGCTAAAACGTCAATGTATTTGTTCCTTCGAGCATGAATGGACTGTAGTAGAGCGAATATGAAGTCATCATCGTAAACCAACATCTCAGACCGAATGGCCTCACACACGTGACTTCTTTTCAAAAAATTTGAATGAAAAAACGTCGCGATTGACTTGTGATTTGGAAATAATAGTAAATCTCTCAATTCATGAAGTACATGGTATTTTAATGAATGAATTAGAAAAAAATTATGAATGGAAGACGTATAAACCACGTGTCTGAGGTCATACATGTTGGCCACACTTTGATGTTAGCGAGATTATAACCTTATGTTTTCTCTACTATGAAGGATCCATGCTCGAAGATTTGTTTACTGTCTCATATGATATGGGCGTTCCTTGGAGAAGTGCAATTTTGTTCATGTTGAATTTTCAAGAGGAAATAAAGATCTGTAATTGAATTTCTTGCAAAACTTGGAAAAAGTGCTATTGAAACTTATCATTTAATGAAATAAGTTTACGGCGAGTTTTGTTTAAGTAGATGTAATGGTTTCTTATGATTTAAACCACAATCCAAAAAAACAAGAAAACTTCTATCAAAAATCAAAACAATGTTCATTACATTCTTCGATATCAAGATTATTATCCACTAAGGATTTGTTGCGATTGGACAAACAATTACCGATGAGTATTATTTAAATGGTTTGAAGCGTTTGATGGCCAGAATTTGTCGATTACGCTAATTTTTTATTGGAATATATTAAAAGTAATCTATTCTACACCCAATAATATTAGTAAATTATTCGACATCTCTAGTCTATAAACAGACTTTTTCATGTATTCAAATATACAAAAAAAAATGTTATATACTCATACAAATCAACATTTGAACTTGAATTAGACCACCTATATTGTCAATATTTTGCTAAAATGTACTAAAATAACGAATGAAATTGACAAAAAAATAGAACGAGATCAAAACATAAGTTTAATATTAAGTAATTCAATATTTAATTTAAAAAAAACCATTTTACCTTTCCAGGACCCACTTTTTTCCATCTTACTCTATGATACTTTATACTCATGATATTCAACATTCTATTTTATTTTCATTGTTATGATTAGGTCCAAGATCTGGCGATAAGGTCAAACGAGAAGTTGGACGTTCAGCAGATGTAGATACTGATGGTAAGAATTGTTAAATCTTAATTAAAAAAAAAACATATTTTTGGTGAATATAATATTTTTTTTATAGTTTAAGTTAAATATACTGCTTTAAAAATTAGTTATAACAATATTTTTTTTAATTTAACCCCAACAAAATCTGTCTTAATTTCTGTTCATGTTTAAAATATTTTAATTCATATAATATATGATTTGCAGCATTAAAATTTATAAGAATTACTCTTAAATTAATTGTGATTATATACAATTTAATTACATTTTGAAAATCACACTTGTATTTTTGTAAAAAAAAAGGCAATCTAACAAAATAAAAATATATAATTATTTCTCTTAAAATAATAAGAAATTACTAACGAATAAAAATGGCATTAATTTTATTATACACACTGATAAAAATCGGTACACAAACGTAAAAAAACTTAACTAATTTTTTATTACATTCGATGCTTATCATAGCTCCGAATACATAAGTTTCAATTTTGAAAAATACAAGCATTCAAAAATGAGTACAATGAATTAAAGGAATAGATAGTAACTTACAGAGGCTGCCTTCATAAATTACTATAGAATGAGTATCGGCAATTACAACCAAGACTTACAGGGAATCGAACCCATTTGGATAAGGAACCATCGTGGATAAGTAACTGCCTTCCAGTTCCTTATCCATTGTACTACCAGGGCGACGTGAAAAAGTTATAAACAGAAGACTTGTTTAAAGGTGGGCCAAAAAAATGGAAAGTATGATATTTGAGTTGTAATAAATCAGTTTCCATTTAAGCAATCGACATCAAATAATGTGGAAAACCATCTTCTGTACGATTATTTTAAGTGTGTCAGATAGCTTTGTTAAGATAGCTTGAACAGAAGCTGAGATTAACGTTATTAAATCAATCACACTGCTCATTTTTGAAAAAGTACGATTTCTTAAATTTGAGTACGCCATCGACCATTTACAATGCAATTGCACTCAAAGAAAAACGAGTACGTCCATGTACTCATTTTTAAGCAAATTTTTACAGTGTATTAACTTTTAGTTCTTTTTTTTACATTGTAGTTGTGAGAAAAGCCAAATTATATGTTATGGTGTTGGACTAGCTAAAACTCATTGTAAATAGAATCTTATGTACACTGAAAACAATGTGCTTAAAAATGAGTAAATGAACATACTTGTTTTTTTTAAGTACAATTGCATCGGACATGTGCAATGACGTACTCAAATTTAAGCAGCCGTACTTTCGCATAAATGAGCGGTGTGGTTTAATATTGCTGTTCTCAGTTTCTGTTCAAGCCATCTTAACAAAACGACCTGACGGACATAAAGTATTTGTTCAGAAGAGGGTTTTCCACATTATATGATGGCGATTGCTTAAATGGAAAAGGAGTTATTACAAATCCATTATCTTGCTTCCCATTCTTTTGCCATACCTTCTTAATATTTCTTCTGTTTATAACTACTTCATGTCGCCCTGGTAGTACAACAGATAAGACACGGGACTACCGTAGATAAGGATTTACATTACTTCTGTTTATTACTTCTTCGCGTAGTCTTGATAGCTTAACGAATAAGACCGTGGACAGCGGTTCTGCAGACATGGGTTCGATTCCCGGTAAGTCTAAGTTGTAATTGTCAGTATTTATTGGAAGTGATTCACGAAGACAGCATTTCAAGGCAATCTAATGCTCTTTTTATTCATTTTTACTCATTTTTGAATACATGACTTTTTCAAAAATGAAACTTATGTATTCAGAGCTGTGATTAGCATCGAATGTAATCGAAAATGTGTACATTTTTCTTATTTTTGAATACCTATTTTTAACAGTGTAAACTAAAGAAACAAATGTATTCTTATTTATAGATCTCAGCTTCAGAATGGCGTTATCAGGTAAAAGCACATACTTCCAAAATGATTTTAATAAAATTATAAACATGACTTATGAATTTTTAAATGCATATTTTACAAGAAATATAATAATCACTTGAGTAATTTTTCAAACAAAATTCGCGTAATAATGCTTGTTTTAATTTATTGATTTATTCGAAGTTAAATATGATGTTTTAAAAGAATCAAAAAATCGTCTGCGGCACAAAATTGGGATTATTAAAATGTATAATATGTAATTAAAGTACTTTTGTGTTTTAATATAAAGCAAATTTACTACACAACTGAATATTACATAATACTCTGAATGTGAATGTGTTTTTACTAAAATTATTTGAGTTCATATTTAGGTATTTTTAAATATTTTGAGTTAAAAATATTACTTTTATAAATAAAATTTTTAATTAGTTAAAGTAAAGTAAAAACAAACTTTAATTACTCGGTGTTTTAAACTTATATCTTGATATCGTTCTCTTTTTTTTTTTTTTTTTTTTTTTTTGCTGATTTACACTGTTTTTATTAAAGTACATTTTGGCAAAAAATTACATTGGTGGGTGTTTTAATTCAAGTCGTAACGTTGATTTGTTTGAGTATACAAAAAGATATGTGCTAGTTCAATACTTGAAAACTTCTGTATATAAACTAAAAAAATCGAATACTTGTCGAATATTTCTGGGATTTGTATAAAATAGAATACTTTTAATATATTTCAATAAAATATTTGAAAACATTCTAATTTATTTAGTTTTTTTTTTCAATGTTCTGCATGGGGGAAAAATGAATTATGAATGTTAAAGAATTGGATATTCGTAAAAATTTAATAATCTATGGCAAAGTTGCAATTGTTCTACAGATATATGAATTTCAAAGATTGTAAATGACAATAATTAATTGCAATTTATTTAATATTGCTTACATGTTAATTTAATGAAGTAACATACCTATTTTTCAAATAAACTGTCAACAAAGAACATATTTCGATACAAAGATAGCTTCCATTTGCTTGTTTTATTCGAAGGTAAATATATTTTTTAAAAGAAATAAAATATCGTCTACGGAACAAATTAAAAATAAAGTTTATACATCATAAGTTCCTTGATTAAACACAAACAAAAAAAATATTAAATGGTGTCCTATTTTTCTGATTTTGAAGGAAATAAAAAAATACAATAGTGAGGTTTTTAAAATGGCGAATGTCTTATTACAGCGTGCTTTTAGTAATAAATGCAGTCTATTAATAATCTATATATTTATTTTTTAAGATTTAAAGATTGTTATTTGTTCTATTTTATTCAAGTTATTAATTTTAATTTTTTTTCTTCTAATAATGCCTTTTTATACAAAAAAATATTCCATAATTCCCACAGGGTACCATACATTTCCCCTTATCTATAAATTGTAGTACTTTAGAAAAATAATTATTAAAAATATTTATAAAAACCTCAGAATTAAATAAGAACGTACTATTATGTTTCCAATAAATAAGTGAACAGTTTTATAAATCAATTGTAATTTTACATGATATTTTTCAATGAGAAATTGGATTCTTTGAACATGAAAAATAGAGTTTTAAGACCCATATTCCCCCACCTAACTCTATAATTTCAAAACACACATTGGTTACTAACTATTTTACATTTAAATTAAAAATAAGCTTATTTTGTATACTAACGAAGTTTCTTATCACTAATACTGTCGAATTATATTGAGTATAATCACTTTCACTTTGCTTCTACATTTTATTTTTAATTTATAATATATACTTAATACATTTTTTTTAACCAATTACATCAATTTATTGATTGCAGCATGCACAGTACAACCAGTGATGTGACTGCAAACAGTCATTTAAACCACCGTAAATGTAAATAAAACTGAGTTTTTAGTTTTCAGGAACAACATTTTAAGTACGCATTTAATAGATGTTTTCTTATTTTAGGTCCCCCTGATGTAGCGGCAAATGCTATAAGTAAGTTCTATATAAAAAATGACATGTTTATGTTTAAAACTTTATTAATAGAAATTAGATTAAGAAGACACGGTACCCTTTAACATTTTTTTTTTATTTTCAATATTTTTTTTTATTTTTTGAATGCAAAATACTTTAATATATAATTAATCACAAAATTGTTAAAAAAATTTCATAAAAGTTTTTTAATAAATTCAGAATTAATTTTTTTAAAAATATTTTGCTGTTTTTTAAATTTTCTACTACTTTTTTAGTTTTTAATTTTTTATCACTAAATTTTGTTATTGTATTCCTTGAAATATAATAAACAAAACTGGGTATTGAATATTAAATAGTACTAAAATTAGATTTTATATAAATTTTTTTCTTCTCAAAAACCAAAAAACCCTGAAAAATCTAAAATTTTCGTTTTGAATTATTTTTAAAAATAAAACTATGTGTCCTAGGGCTTATTCCATACCCAATTATGTCAAACACATATCTGATAATATTCATTAAAAAATTGAATCTCTATCTCTCTTACAAAAAAAGCCTTAGCATTTCATATGCAGTAAAATGCGTTAAAAATGAACACTGAGAAAAAGTGATTTAAAATTTTCAAATGTAAAAAAAGGTATTTATGGTAAATATATCATACTGTTACCAAAATATATCATACTTTGCATCAATATAAGTATATTTATTAACAAATACTTTTATACTTGGTCATTTTTTTAATTTTGGGAGAACAGCCTTTCAACTTAAATTTCAATGCATTTTTCAATATAACATTAAAATGTATATAACTTCATGAGTACAAGCTCTTCATGTTAATTTTGGAATTCTCTATTCATTTACATGAAAGTACATTTAAGAACTCACCATTTAAAAGTTAAAAAAAAAAAAAATTAAAAAAAAAAAAAAAAATCTTTCAGCTTTATAAGCAGATTTAGCCTGCTGTCACCCAATATAAATGTAAATAACTTCTTAAATATTTTAAATTAAACACTGAAAATTTTCATACATGTTTAGAAATATAGGAAAGGTAATTTAAGCTAATAAAAAAAAATCGATGTTTTGATTATTTTTACGGTACTGTGTCGCCTTAATAGAAATAGAAATTAGACGAAGGTCGTGGCGCCGGAGGAGCATTCGCCTCCAATATGACAATTCATTAAACAACACATTAGATGTAGGCTACATAAATGAAGTTTAGATTTCAATTGAATTTGAAATATCTTCTTTTCAAATAGTGTATTTAATTGTCACATAAATATTTACTCAAACATTTAGATGGTTTCAAATTGTTAATGTTGATGTTTTTTCTTCTTTTAGGCAATATGCAGAAAAGTATGAATATATATTATTTTTTAAATAATAATAAATACCATTTTATCTTAAAGTTTGGTGTTACGCTATTGTTTAATTGATTTAACTTTAGATATTTATTATAAACAATATTTTAGCAATTAGTTATTATAACGAACTTGACATGATTGTAATTTGCACATAAGTCGATGCATATAGGAAAAGTTTTGAGGTTTCCCAACTAATCACATCGCTTGTATGTGAAAAAATATATTTCAAATATTTGTTCCTCATTTGTAGATCACTATTTGGTAACAAATAAAATTTATTAAAACTTTAGGAAGGTTATTATACTGTTAAAAATTCTTACGACGTTGCACCAAAATTTGGTACCCATTTAGCTGCAGTCAACATGTGGTGCTTAGTTTCACCATTTTACTGTGCTGTCACGGATACCATTTAGTAGTGAAACATTGCACAAAAACTCATAACGCTGCATAAAACTCAAAATTCGAGTTTTCTTAGTATTTTAGTAGTAGTATTTCTGTAGTGTAGCTGGCAACCCTTCGAACGTTCTTTCCTTTTTTTCGTCAAGTCCTTCGACCGGGCTCGAACTTGGAATCCTGTGATTCATAGGTGAACGCGTTTATCCATTGGGCCACGGAGGCCCTTGTTCGTCGTTGTCTTTCTTGGAATGGATTACGCGGTGTGTTGATGTAGTGTAAGCGAGAATTTCGGTTGCAGTTACAGAGTTTGAACCAGTTGTCGGTGAAACCTACGCTTTTTTTCAATAAAGCATTTTTGGTTCAACTTAGATTCCACCATAATATGGTGTACTTTGCTGCAGACCTCTGTTTTGCACCAAGATATGAACATCGTTGAACTGAAATTTTCAACAGTGTAACAAGTAACCATTCTGCACTTCAGCAATAAATATCTGTTTTAATTAATGACAATAAATTTCTATGTTCAAATTGCACTGTTAAAAATTTCAGCTCAACGATGCACCACATCTTGGTGCAAAACAGAGGTCTGCAGCAAAGTTAACCATATTATGATGGAATCTAGGTTGAATCAAAAAATACATTATCGGAAAAAAGCGGAGGTTTCATCAATAAATGGTTCAACTGCATTAACTGCAACCGAAATTTTCTCTGTCACTACGTCAACAAGCCGAGGAATCTGCTCCAAGAAAGACAACGATGAACAAGAGCATCCGTGGCTCAGTGGATAAAGGCGTTCAGTTATGAATCAAAGGATTCCTAATTCGAGCCTGAATGGTGGACTTGACAAAGGCAAGTAAAAAAGTTGGGATATACAGAACAGTAAATAAGTTGTGATTTTGCGTTCGGAGGGTTTCCAGCGTCGCTACAAAAATATTACTACTAAAATACCAAGAAAACTCGAATTTTGAGTTTTATACAACGTTATGAGTTTTGGTGCAAAATTTCACCACTAAATGGTATCCGTGGTAGTACCGTAAAATGTAGAAACTAAGCACCAAATGTTGGTTGCAGATAAATAGGTACCAAATTTTGGTGTAAGGTCGTAATAATTTTTAACACAGTAGTGATAGGATATAATTTCAAACATTGCGAAAACAAGAATGATATTTTTCTTTCATTGAAATCAATGCCATACATTATTTTTTTCTATTAGCCTTATTATAATTAAATGTATATTTAATATAAATTTATGAGTTCAACTTATTGTAACTGAGAATAATATTTATTTTATTTCAGCTCAAATGAAAAACGGTAAGTACGTCTGTTTTGAAACACAGAATCGTCTAAAATAAAAAATACATACATGTCTAATAGATAAATGCAAAATATATTTATAACGTATGTATTATTTTTTACCCATAGAACGCCTGAAGAAAAGTATGTATTTTATTTATAAATTTAATACTTAATAAATTATATATTTAATTAAATATCAGAAACTAAAATATATTAATGAAAAAAACAGAATTTTTCTAATTGTATAATAGTCTACAGCTACGGTTCCCAATCAGCATTAAGTCACGGATCCCTGACTATAACTAAAGTAGAACCAGGGACCCCTTTTTTCATATATGGTCATGGAAGTCACACCGCTTGATGTGCATGTATACATTTAAATTTTGTTTGGAAATAAAAATGAAGGGGAAAAAAATTGAAATTAATTTTATAAAATTTTACTCATATTATACTAACAAAACGAACATTTACCCAATAAATACAGATAAAAAATAACACAGTCAGAAGTTTAATTAATTTTAGGCTCTTACTCGTACATTTAACTAACACTCGTTTAAACTCGTATGACAACATTACAATAGTTAATAACATAACACTTAAGGCTCATTCTACACGAGCGAGTAAACCCGCGTGAGCTTCTCGGTGATTCTATAATTTGCAACATAAGGTATGAGTTGTTGAATCACCGAGAAGCTCATGTTTTACTTGTTCGCGTAGAATGGTCCTATGCTAGTAACTGTACTGATTTTCGAACTGTATGAGATGAGTGAATATTTTATTTTTGGTTTATAATGTCGCCCAATTTTGGCTGCAAGTTTTATATCTTCACTCTTAAATCAGGACGTTTTAACCATTTTTTTCTGTATGACCCCACAAACTTCACGGACTCGAGCATTATAAATACCTTATAATAACCACTGGTCTACTCTTCGCTTGATACGATGACTTTTAAATATTTGTTTTTCTATCCGTTTGTAAAGGAATATGGATTCATTAAAAAAGAAGTTCATATTTTAGATGGGAGACTTTCGTATTTTTATTGTGTTTACTGATATTGAATATAAGTTAAGTTTCATTGTAATTTTTAAAAATATATATATATTTTTATTTTAGCTAAACTCAGCGAAGGTATGATACTTTTCCGAATGCTTACAATTAGTATTTAAAAAGGAAACAGGAGCAACGGATTTTTCCTTAAGTATTGATTAAACATTCATTATACGAAGTTCATATTATCGTATTGGCAGATCGAACATTATACTAACATAATGTTTATAAAAAATTTAATTAAAAATATCAAATTCACAAAAAATCACAAACCAGCATGGAGCGGATTATCGATCCCTCCTTGTCCCAACTTCCATTAGCCAGAACCTTGGGTACAGGCCCATCGCACCGGGGGGGGGGGGGGGGGGGAGTCTGACCCCCCCCCCCCCCCCCCTCTATAATCTGGAAACTCTGAAAGTTGGGAATTTCAACTTCTGAAAACCCCGAGTTGGGAATTTATGCCTAAAGGAAATCAATGTTATTAACAAATCAAAGCTAGGGAAGATTAGAAATTGCCCAACTTGTAAGATTACATTTAAATTAGACCTCAGAACGGACACTGCATAGAAATATGGGTGCAACTAATCAATGCTTGTGAGAGAACTGTTTAATATTACCTACAATATATATAAAAATATATAACACAAAAATGAGAGATGTCGATAAGTTGGAACTGGGAATTTTCAGCACTGTTAAGTTGGGAATTTTGAATAGTTGAGTTGAGAATTTCGAATAGTTGAGTTGAGAATTTCGAATCGTTAAGTTGGAAAATTACTTGTTTCAACCGCCCAAAAATATTTGCTCTGTAACGGCACTGCTTGGTATCGTATTTCCACCTGTTATATTTTAAAGAAACATGACTTTTCTGCCTTTAAGAACGTCACAGTGAACTCAACTATACAAATGTCGTCATCTTTTTTCAAACGAATCTGAAAAATAGATTAATACAATGGTTAATATAGGATCGACTTTCTAGGTACGCCTGCTCCCACCTTAAAGTAAATTCGTGTTTTTATTTTATATGTGTACAATGTCGTTTGAAACCTAAATGGATAGTATTTTATTAATGATTGTTTTCTACCTAGATGAGCAGAGCCACAGCAATGTTCAAAGTATGTAGTACTTTTAAGTTGTTTCATTTTAAACCCTTATGTTGAAATCGAATTATAGTTTATGCATCAATATCTAAAAAAGTAATATATCAAAATGTAACTTTGCTATTGGATAGATAACATTTAAAACTGAACGTTGGTTTTAAAGTTTTAATGTTAAATATTATACACGTACCTGTAAAATCCACAGATGCCATCATAAATCAAGACAAATATTTCCAATATAATAATTGGAAGTGTTGAGACAAATTTAAAATAACATAACTGCTTTTCACTGTTAACCATTACGCGTAGTGTCTGGTACAATCTTCGAGCACGGATCCTTCATAGTAGAGAAAACGTAATGTTATAATCCTCCCAAACATCAAAGCGAGGCCAACATGTATGGCCTCAGACACGTGTTAATTACGTCATTTCATTCATAAATTTTCACTGTTACACATTTCCCAATTCATCAGCCAATCGCGAGTATTTTTTTAATTCATAATTTTGAAAAGAAGTCACTGTCTAAGATGTTGGTTTCACGATTATGACGTCATATTCGCTCTACAGCAGACCATTCATGCTCGAAGGGTACAATATGTGTCCCATAGAGTATAGAGATCTAGTGGTGGGACACTCACTTGGGACACTCACTTGGGACATCGTAATATGGGAAATAATTTTTAAATGTGTGTGATGAATGAAATAGTGCAGTGTGCAGTGTGCAGTGTGCAGTGTGAGACATAACAGTTAATTGTACCTTTTCGGACAAGTGACATTTCGCAAATGTTTATAAAAATAGTCTTCGCTTGCGCTTTTAAGTATTTTAAGACCTGCATGGCCCAAAGCTGAATCTGTGAGCTTTGAGGAATGGTTGTTAAGGGGGTCCGATACCCAAAATTCGCAAAAAAAGTCATTTTTTTTTTATATTTAAAAAATAATATTCAAACTTATCTTAATAACTCACAAAAAACTGCTTCAAAAAATTCCTATTACTTTTTTAGTTATGAATGTTTTAACGATGTGTTCCTATAACATAGTTGTAAACATAGTTGTATCATATGTAAACTTTAAAAGCAAATATCTCTGTTCGTGGTTTTGAAATTTAATGAACACTAAAAATGCTAAGGCTTTTTTACTATTATACTTAAAATCATAATTTTTGTGTGTATAGCAAGATAAATATATTTTAAATAGATGTATGCATTTAGATTTCCTATTTTTACCATAATTTGTTTTTTAAAACCACTTAAAATGGAATTTTATTTTTTTTCGTCAATTTTTTTTCCAAAATTTCTAATATATTTTATTTTTGTAAAGTGATGTATCTGAATCAAAATTTGAATGCATACATCTATTTACATATTATTCAAGATCTTAAATAAAAAAAATTGCTTCAAAATATTGAAAAACAAAAAAGGAGTAGGAATTTTAAAATTGTTAAAAAATTTACTAAAATTTTAATTTAAACATAAATGTGCAATTAAAAAAAAAATTGAACGTCTTAAAATGGTTTTTTATGCATATTTAGAAAGAGAAAAAAAATTGGATTGTACAAGTATAAAAATAAAGAAAAAAATGTCGAAGGTATCGGAACCCCTTAACGATCCCTCCGACAGACAGGTACCCGCTACCTAGCCATCTGTTAGTGTACTTGTGTAAGTGCATGTATTAAATAGTATTCCAACCATATTTCTATCACACGAAAAAGTGCATTTTTTTAACAAAAGTAGCGATAATTCAAGTGTGGAGGCAGAAGATATTATCCGATCGAAAAAATATTTTACATCGTGTTTATTAATCACACTGGTCATTCTTTCCGCACTATTAGAATAACGATATCGGAAAAAAAAGAAGTTTTTTCGACCCACCCTACAGCATACTTTAGAACACACGCGTTTTAAAAATTATTCTCCCATACCATGACTCGAAAGTGTCCCAAGCCCACAAGTAGATATTTATAATCGATGGGACACATGTTACCCCAAGCCCACAAATAGGTATTTATAGTATATGGGACACATGTTGTTCCAAGCAAACAACTAGATATTTATAGTCTATGGGACACATGTTGCCCCAAGCCCACAATTAGGTATTTATAGTATATGGGACACATGTTGTTCCAAGTAAACAACTAGATATTTATAGTCTATGGGACACATGTTGCCCCAAGCCCACAATTAGGTATTTATAGTCTATGGGACACATTTTGCCCCAAGCCCACAATTAGGTATTTATAGTCTATGGGACACATGTTGCCCCAAGCCCACAATTAGGTATTTATAGTCTATGGGACACATGTTGCCCCAAGTCCACAAGTAGATATTTATAATATATGGGGCACATGTTGTCCCAAGCCCACAATTAGGTATTTATAGTCTATGGGACACATGTTGTCCCAAGCCCACAATTAGGTATTTATAGTCTATGGGACACATGTTGTCCCAAGTCCACAAGTAGATATTTATAATATATGGGGCACATGTTGTCCCAAGCCCACAATTAGGTATTTATAGTCTATGGGACACATGTTGTTCCAAGACCACAACTAGATATTTATAGTCTATGGGACAAATTTTGTCCCAAGTCCAGAAGTAGATATTTATAATATATGGGGCACATGTTGTCCCAAGCCCACAATTAGATATTTATAGTCTATGGGACACATGTTGTCCCAGCCCACACGTAAAGGTTAAATTTTATAGTTTTACGGTTTAATTTAATAAATATTTCTACTTTCGAGATTCTAATGAAATTACGATTTCGGTATTCAGTTAAAATTTCATTTTTTGGTAGATTCCAAAAATAATTTCAAAATATTTTGTTTTTTCAGACTTTGTTGGACGTAAGTTTATTATTTTTAAAATTATTTTTTTAAGTTGTTGCAGTTTGCATCTTTATAATCTTCAGCTTTATAAAATGGGTTTTAATTAAGAGATCATTTATAACTAAAAAAAATTGGTGCATGGCTATATAACAGGGTTACAATAATTTATTTGCAATTGTTTACTTAAAAAATAAACCATAGTAAGATTTTAAAATAAGGAATTTTGCTTCAGCAGCGTTCCCAAAAGTATATTGTGTTTTCCTGCTTAAATTTCTTTATTTTGATTCATTTTGATAAAATGCAATTTAATTCTATTAAAAAGTATATCTGCATTATTAATTTAGAAAAAAAGTATATCATTAAATAAAAACACACTGGTATACCATTAAAGATGTTCTGTAAAGTGAAAAACATTTACTGAACGTTTGAGGATTCCAGACAAAATTTTCCGAAATAATATCGTAACAAACTTAATATCATACTTGCTACTTTACCTTGTGCCTGAATCCCAGTTTAGATGTGAAAAATTGGCGCGATACCCTGGCGCTTATCTGAAAAATTGGCGTCAAGGCCAAAATTATTCGTTTTCCGTTTGTCGCCAAATCGAATTGGGGGATAATAATGGCGACTGTCTGTAATCGCAAGAATGTGTGAGTTGGCAGCCCCCAATTTTAGCTTTCAACTCGAACCCATGCGGAAAATTCTTACTTCACAGTACCCATTGGCGCGATTCTGAAAATTGAAAAAAGGGCATATTGTATTTTTATACGGTTGATTCAGACTAATCCTGAATAATAATTTTTTTTAATCAATCACATTTTATTTAATTACAATTATTTTTCAGCTGGTGGATCTAAAAGTTATAGAACGAGTAAGTGCACTACAGTTTAATAGATTGTTAATCTAATATATAAAACTGAAAATCCTCAAAATGTGTCGAGATGTTTATTTCTTGGCTTGTCGGTATAAGCAAGGCTCTGTAACTACAAAACGTAGAGTTTTGAAATTTACAGAATAGTTAGCTCAAAAAGTAAGAATTTTAACGTGACTTTCAAATCTGTACAATGTTCCATTCGAATGTTATAACATTAATTTTTTAGTGCATCCCACTAAAAAATGTCATTACTAGTGGCAACAGTAATATCATTTCAAATCAACGTTGAAAAGTCAAAATATAGTATATAATAACATAAATCGATTAGAATACCGGTATTTACACAAAATACTCCACAACTACTAAACGTAGCTTTATGAAATTAACAGAGTACTGTACGTGAAAAATTAGACATTGTTTGTGATAATTTTTCAGTTTAATTTTAATATCGTATATTATACCTATTTTAATGTATGCCGGTCTTTAAACAAAATACTCCATAACAACAAAATGTAGCATTATGAAATTTACAAAGTACTTCACGTGAAAAATTATACATTTTTGGTGATAATTTTTAAAGTTGAATGTTTCATTCGTATTTTATAACTATTTAAATGTATGCCGGTCTTTACACAAAATACTCTATAACAACAAAACATAGTTTTATGAAATTGACAGAGTACTTTACATGGAAAATTAGAAATTTTGCGATAATTTTTAAGTTGAATTTTTCATTCGTATATTATACCTATTTTAATGTATGCCATTCAAATGGATGAAAATATCGTTTGCAATTTAAAAGAATTTGATTTTCAATTTAGAGACAAAAGTATATAGTAATATAAATTTCTTTCAATTTATATATCTTTATGTCGTCCATATGTAAATAGTCATAATAGAACTTGAAAAAACCATTGAAAACCACCAAACAGTCCTTTAACGTATTTGTACTTCGACATATTGCTTAAAGAAACATTGGACTATAATTTTTTTTTTTTTTAGTTTTCAAGCTAAGGCTTTGAAGCTTTTATCATGTATTTATAATTCTCACTAAACATGGAGAAAAATGTTCATTTGAAAATAATAAAAACTTTTTTAATTCAATTAATAAAAACATATAAAATTTTTTAAAAAAATTAAATTATCCATGTGAATTTTTTTGGGAATTATTTTTAATGTAGCATTTTTTAACACCGTATTACATACCTAATTTTTTGCATGAACAAAACAGATATTTCTAAACGATATTCATCATACAAAAATTATTATGCAACTTTCATATGAGAAACATACAAAAAACATTTCCCATAAGTATGTAGAACATTTTATAAAAGTTTCAAGATTCTAACCAAAAAACTAATGCGCATGGAACATTTCGAAACATTACATGCGTTCAAATTTAACAAGACGAGAAAATTGTATTTTTGTGAAATATGTATTATTTAAATTTGTTTGCTAAAAATATAGGATTAGGCAAATTAGCCCAATTACGTTGGCAGACACCGATGAAAAATCGTCAAATTTTGTGTAAAAGCCAAACAAAAATAATATATGTCACTTCATCAGGGTTTAAAACAAGTACATAACAGTCGAATTGATAACAGCCACTCGCCTTTTGCGCGATTTGTCAGTTTTGGTTAGCGACTGTCAGTCGTTTAAAAAAAGGGTCAGAATGCATATAGAATGCATATAGCATATAGAAGGGTCAGAATATATATATATATATATATATATATATATGTGTGTGTGTGTGTGTGTGTGTGTGTGTGTGTGTGTGTGTGTGTGTGTGTGTGTGTGTGTGTGTGTGTGTGTGTATGTGTGTGTGTGTGTGTGTGTGTGTGTGTGTGTGTGTGTGTGTGTGTGTGTGTGCGTGTGTGTGTGTGTGTGTGTGTATATGTGAGAATATTAAGGCAAGTCACATTTATAAATAAATTTTTACTATGATTTTTATATAAATAAATAAGCATTAAACATCTGGCTTATATTCTTTTACAGCTGATTTCAAAAAATTCAACCGTAAGTTTTAATTAATTATATATTATTTTTGTATTCTGTAAGTAATTTTATTATCCTTCATTAATATATAAACTTTTTTATATATTCTATTCTAAATACACTTTGTCTTTTTATTCTGAAAGTAAATGAATGAGTTGTCTTTATGTCAACCTTCATCCAACGAATACAATAATATATAAAACTGTTCTTTAACCTACAGGTTACCAAAAAAGTATATAATGCAAGGATTAGCGTGTGCACTATTTATAGCATTAAAGTGCATTTTAACAAAATATGTAACATTTATAATGTATTAAGAAAAATACATTTTATAAAATATTTATATGTTGATACAATTATATTATATTAAATATAAACTTAACACGAATTTTGTTACACTATATTTTTAAGATATACTTGCCATTGTTGTTGTTTTTAAATTTTACCAAACTTACATATTTCAACTCACATAATTTTAAATATTTTCATACGGTAGCGACCAAGGCAGCTTTATAAATAGAATACGAGAGAGTTGGACAAACGGTTCAACAGAATTCAAAAATTTCCTTTCCCACCTCCACGCACTGAACTATAACTGTAACTTATGGAAGGCTCAGAACTTGTTTCCTCTATAGGGCCGTTGAAGCCGATGTGGAAGCAGTCATACTGTGCCCCAACATTTTTTAAAAGTGATTTAGTGCTGTTTTTTTAATAGCATAGCATTGCAGAAATAGACAGTGTAGCCCAACAAATAGTGTTTACTCTTGTTTTTTATCCATTTCGGCTGTGACTTGCAAATTATAACAGATTGCAGATTGCATTTAAAATGGATTTCAAAAGAACTTAGAAATAAACTCAGCCAAAAGCAATACAAGTCGGCTAATTTTAACAATCAAATACACGAAATATTTTGGTAACTATGAAAGTTGGGTACAGTTGGTACCCTTCAAATGGTTTCAAGACAACAAAATGTCGTGCCTAATCCAGAAATTACAGTTGGAGATCAGTGTTCCGCGTCAAGATAATGAATTTTGTCCGATGCAACAATATTGTTAAGAACAAGGCCTGGCCATGTCTACTGCCCACTTTACAAATACAAATATTGACGACCAACAACAGACTCAAGGCCCAACAAGGTTGCCAAAGAATATAATTCAAATAATAGCGTATGCCCTATTTATAGTATTTATAGCATTAAAGTTGTTATATGCATTATAAAAAAAATATGTAAAATTTATAATTTATTAAGTAAAATACATTTTATAAAAGATTTATATGTTGCTACAATTATATTAAAAGTAAACTTAACATGAATTTGTTATACTATATTTTTAAGATTTACTTGGCAGTGTTGTTGTTTTTTAATTTTAACAAATTTACAGTTTACAAATACAAATACAAATATTGACGATCAACAACAGGCTCAAGGCCCAACAAGGTTGCAAAAGTATATAATGCAAAGATTAGCATTACTGCACCGTTAAAAATTTCAGTTCAACGATGTACCATTTCTTGGTACAAAACTTGGTTACAATTATATGTAAGCGTGCTTTTGTATTTATTTTTTCATATGGTATATTGAAAAAAAATTATATGTAAGCATGCTTTTTTATTTTCCACTCTATGTGGTTAAATTAAAAAAAATTCAAACGTGTAAAATTTTCAAATCTGCAGTACATTTAAACCTGTTTTTGTGCGGTCTTTATTTGTGCGATTTTGAACCAGTTTACCACAAGAAAGTCATACTGCGAAGGATAATGGTTATACGTTTTGAAAAGTTTTGTATGTGTAAAATAAGTACATATGTAAATAAAATATTTAAAAATGTTAGCATGTGTATTTTCAAGATTAGATTCCAAAAGGTTTGGCGAAATTCCAAGTAGCTGTCAAGCCTTGTATTTTGATTTCGTTTAAAAAAGCCAAGTTATTTCGAAAGGTTTTGAGTTATTTTTACGGATACTTTTTTAATACGGTTCCTATTCACCGCATAAAATAATATTTTTTGTAATTGTGTTGCGAAAATTATTTTTTATAGCTACTCGTGAAGTTCTGTGCCATTTTTTTATGCGGTCCCTATCTACCGCACAAAAACAGGTTTGAGTGTATTTCAATAATAATTGAAAAATAAAATTAAATACATTTCCGTTCACAGGAAATTACAGCCATTCGGATGTTCAAAAGAGTAAGGATCTACAGTTTATGTATTTAAATTTTGCCTTTACTATTGTATTTTAATACAGAACGTACACGAAGTACATTCACTGACATACACATGTGTTTCTACTGATATTTTAGTTTAATTGGTATGGGGTGATCATTTTATATACCCAATACTCTCCACTTGAGCTTCAGTAATTGCTTTCATCCAATCGGTAAAGAATTGTCTTACAATTAACAACGTCCTGGGTTGGGTCCTGGATATCATCCAGACACACATCGCTATATTAGTGACCTGGCCTAAACACATATTCTTCCACCACATTATTTACAGCAACTTCACCCATGTGATACGCTTCGCGGGTGCTCTTCATTCGTTCCTCTGTCCGACTCAGTGAGAAAAGGGTTATTGTGATGAACACTTCATATACCCGATTAGTGATGAGCGATATTTAAATAACAGTTGTAAAATATCATTAATTCAATTTTCGATAATTAAAAATATTATTTATAAGAAATAACAGTTATTTATTTGCTCAAACACAGCTCAGTATTTCAAAATCAAAATTTTAAAAAATAATTTGAAAAAATATGTTTTTCAAACAATTAATAGATGCGCTATTTAATTTTATCCAGAAACACCTAAACCGTCAAAAAACAAAATTAAAAAAAAAAAAAAAGGTTAGAAAAAGAACAGGTAAAAAAATATTACCATGCTACTAAAAAGTAACGGAAACGGAAGAACGACCTGTTTCCACATGCAAGGCGCTTTGGTTGAAACAAACCTACTCCGGGATACAACTAACTTTTAAAATTCCACAATCCCAGTTGGATCATACATACACCGTGATCAGCATTTTTACGTCACTTCGTTATTGGAGTGATTACCGTTATTTTAGAGTAACTGCTAAGAAAAGAAATAATATATATACCCGATACTCCACACCAGGGATCGAGTTTAGCTCAATCGTTAAAGTATTGCACTGCGTCATAGGTTCGACAATATTATATTTTGCTTTGTATTTTATGAATGATCAATAATACATATAGTTATTGACTTCTCACCAGAAAATGTCCTTAAAATATATTCTTACGATTGATCATATTTTGGAAAACAATTAAATACGGACATTTTTAGGTTTGGTTTAAACTAAAACACATTACTAACCTGAGTAATTTTAAATTAGGTTATTCAACCAACGTAATAAAATCAATAATAATTCTAAATATTTCAGTGTTATTTTACGCATGAAACAATTCCTTATAAAAAATTCAGTAGTATGTAATGATTATGTTTCATTCATTTTAATATGATTTTGTATGTATTCGTATACCATGCTTGGATGCTCCGTGAAAACCCGAAATCAGGTAATACCCGAATTTTATTGTTATACTGTTAAAAATTTTCAGTTCAACGATGTACCATATCTTGGTGCAAAACAGATGTCTACACCATATTATGGTGGAATCTAGTTTGAACAAAAAAAATTTTATCGGAAAAAAGCGGAGGTTTCACCGATAATTGGTTCAGCCTCTTTAACTGCAACCGAAATTTTCACTTTCACCACATCAACAAGCACCTCCAAGAAAGACAACGACGAACATTGGCCTCCGTTTTCAAGTGGATAAAGGCATTAAGCTCTGAATCAGAGGATCCCTATATCCCTTCAGAGGATCCCTAGCCCGATCGGTGACAAATTGTCATTTTGCGATCGACGGGTTGCCAGCTTCTCTACAAAAATACTACAACACTAAGAAAACTCGAATTTTGAGTTTTATGCAACGTAATGATTATTGGTGCAACGTTTCACCACAAAACCATAAACCGTAAAATGGTGAAACTAAGCACCAAATGTTGGTTTTAGCTAAATGGGTACCAAATTTTGGCGCAAGGTCGTACAAATTTTTAACACTGTAGTTGTAAATAACTACAGCTAGTTTTATCTATAAAACATTTAGGTTAAAACTTGAATTATTTAACAGAAATAGTTAATTAAATATATAGTATTACCTAGTTATTACTGACATTAACAAAGGGGCTGTGATAAAACTAGTTCTAAATAGGAAATTCGGGAATTGACTGATTACAGATTTTCACGGTAAGATATGTACAAAGACATTGTATTTTTATTTATTTTAATCGTTAATTTCAATAGAAATTTGCATATTGAAATGTCTGTTTCGTTTCTTCAGGTTCGTTCAGCCACAGTTTCAAAAGTAAGTACATTTTATGCAATATCGCTTATTGTATGAATTACATAAGAATATATTTTTCTTTCTATAATACTTGAAGTAATATGAATTCTATATGTGAGAGTCTATATTAACAGGTCTTAGGATTTTTATGGAATTTAATTTACTGATTAAGTTGAATTAGAATAAAATATTTATATGAAGACTTGATGAATCAAATGCCTAATATTAATAGCACAGGTGCATCAGCACTTATAACTTTTTTTGAATAAAATACGAAGAACTGTCATCACTTAACTATTTTTAATAACATATATTTTTATTTGTTTGTAAAAATGAAAATAAATATAATTTTTATTCACTAAAATCTGCGTGTATATTCTCATGTTACTAAATAGTTTTAATATAGTTTTGTTACGTAATTATTCTCGCAACTGAATTAAGACTTTTAATTGGTTTCGGTGAAAGTATGCGTCGCTTTTGTGTGTTTATTAAGTCCATTCAAGCAATCAGACATTCATCCCCCCACATTTCAGCTAATCATAACTCAAACGTTTGCGGAAGCTTACCTTCACGCTCGACTGTATATAACTCATTTTGCTTCATCAAACTTCTTTTTTCTGTTTTTATTAGTTAAAAAAGGTTTTTATTTATTTATTTTATTGTAAATTTGATGCCAAAGACGAAACCAATAAAGAACATATTTATACTAAAACATCACTTTCCGAATATTCGGATAAAACCTCATTTGCATTTAGGGTACACATATTATAACGTTCGTTAAAATGTTAAAATTCGAATAAATAAATATATATATATATATATATATATTGAATAAATATATATATATATATATATATATATATATAACTTTGTTTTAAATATGTAAATTACGAAAATTTAAATAAAATCTGTAAACAACTTAAAATTATTTTTTTTCTACGTAGAAAGTTTCCAACTGCCTAGTAAGTAAAATTTAAATATTACATAACTTTTAAATTGTGTTTTTTTTAATATTGTCACTTTTTGTTCTTGTTTCTAGATTGTTTAAGGGAGGCTCGAGCACCAAATCTTAATTTGTTTATTATTGAATTCAGAAATACTAGTTTTTTATATTATTAGAACATCTTTTTCTAAACAATTATAATAAAAAATATATATTTAAAAATTATTTTTGTTAATTTATGCATTTTTTAAGCTTAAAAATACTTTTTTTTTAAAAAAAACACTACGTCTCTTTCAATTTTAAATGTTTAAAAAAAAAATTTGACTGATTAAATAACGTCAAAGTACATACTATAAACGTATGAATAGACTTTTGCAGATTTTTGTTTTAATTGTTTTCAAAAACTTATTTTAAGTTGAAACACAAAAAATATTCAATTTTATATATTTAATATTTGTAAAAAAAAATTTATAACTTAATTTAAAAAAGCTATACACGTTTATAAAACAAATATTAGAGCTTCAAAAACTATTAACATTTTAGTTTTAGGATAATTATTAACAAAGCTTTAGCAATTTAAACATGACCAAAATTTAAAAAAAATATTTTGAGTTAATAACGATTGTTGAAGACGAAAAGTATGTAGAACGATTATAAATGGTATATAAACATTTAAAAAAACATATTTTTTTTTTTTTACAGTTTTGAAATGTTGTACACACCTTCTTAAGTACGTTTAGTATCGTTTTATGAAGAAAAAAAATAGCAATTTTTTCGGATTTTGAGGCTCGGGTCCAAGGATAGTAAAGACTATATATAGAAGGTGCGCTCGTTTTTCGCTTTTTGAAAGTGGGCAAGGAAAGGCAACTAAATGACGTCATTTTAGCTCCGCCTTACTTTTGACATTATTTTAGCTCCGCCTTACTATCGGTTTTTGATCATTCTCATTGGCTGTGTGTTTCAAGCATTGCTACTTAGGTTCGATCCCGGTTGGGTAACAACTGGTGATTTAATTTTTAATTAGCAAAATAATGTAAATATCTGTAAATAATTGTGTTCAGGTAACTTCACTACTAATCCGTCCTTGTTTTGTTATGTCCCCGTATTTTACTTGATTGAAATTGTAACTCATTTAATATGTCCAATACAAATGGATTGACCGGATAGTTCCGACCACTATTTTACTCTTTCAAAATTCATGGATATGCTCTCGTGGCAGCTAATATTATTTTAATACGCTTAATTTATTAAGCAACTCTTTTGTAATTTTTCCATACTAAATGCAATCCTTAAAATATAATTTAAACTCATAAAATGCAGTAAAAGTAACTAAATAAAGTTAGCTTATCACTTTTTAATAGTTCACAAAAAAACGAATAGATGGCAGCACTATCAAACTACGTGCCCGCATCTAGTTCAGCCTTGCCATTGGTTGAAACGAGAGCATTAGACCCGTCCACAGAAGGCGAAGTAGGCGTCACTATGACGTCAAATAGTTGCTATCTCCGCCTTCCGTCAGGCAGCGCGAGTACGAGCACACCTTATATATATATATATATATATATATATATATATATATATATATATATGGTGTTCACTATCCTTGGCTCGGGTCCCCCTTAGTCATGCCACAATGCAACAGAAACTGTAGCCTACAAAATATCCAATCATAATAAAAAGAAACACGATCCAGAATAAATGCCTTAGAAAGACCGGCTTTGACCCCATTTATTCAAATGGAAAACCTACATTTAGACACATTTTTATGTAACACACTTCAAGCTAATCTCTCCTTTACATTTTAAACCGTTTCTTACGCCCATTCCACACAAAGTTAAAAATAAATGCTCAAATATAAGTAACATGCACTCGTTTTTAAGTACATTTCATGCTTATATAAACTTTGAATACATAAGTTTCATTTACGAACTAAAAATGAATAAAAAGAGCAGTTGCTAGCTTACATAGGCATGTTAAAAGTACGCAATAAAAATACATAAAATCTAAACAGGTTTCGGGAGATTCATCTTCTTCCATCAGCAGGAATGGAAAGTCTGTGTGGCTTAACACACACTTTTCATTCAAAGATGTTTATTCCTGCTGATGAATTGAGATGATTCTCCCGAAACATGCCTAGATTTTATGTATTTTTTTTGCGTAGTTTTAACGTTGCATGTTAAAAGTACGCAATAAAAATACGTAAAATCTATACATGTTTCGGGAGATTCATATCCATTCATCAG
The DNA here is from genome assembly GCA_963932185.1 of Troglohyphantes excavatus. Classification (NCBI taxonomy): domain Eukaryota; kingdom Metazoa; phylum Arthropoda; class Arachnida; order Araneae; family Linyphiidae; genus Troglohyphantes; species Troglohyphantes excavatus. The sequence continues at coordinate 67,206,037 of OZ010670.1, forward strand.
CAGGAATGAAAAGTCTGTGTGCCTTAACACACACTTTTCATTCACAGACTTTCATTTCTGCTGATGAATGTATCTCCCGAAACATGTCTAGATTTTATGTATTTTTATTGCGTAGTTTTAGCGTAGCATTTGTATTTTAATATGCTTAACGCAATGTTCTTTAGTACGAGTGTTTATTTTAATAACATATAAAGGAATTAATATAATATATTTACCAGTTGCGTTGATTTTATGTAAAGGAATTCAAATAAATGACACTTTTTAATTCAAAATATATTTTTTTGATATTTTGTTGGAGAATACTTAAATGTTTGTATTTTTGTTTTTAGCGTTTTCAAGTAAGTTTAAAAATTTAATAAATATATTATTTCTTACAAATCTTAGCAATTATAAAGCAATAATTGTAAGCTTAATAGAAGTGCTTTTGAACATTCTGAATCCCTTGCGAAACCCTCTGATTTATATTTTGTCTTTTTTAGCCTTTAAAAGTAAGTACAAAATTAGATTTGAAAAACTTTTATTTCATTTTTTTTAAAGAAACTGCAAATATATTTGAAGCACCTTTTGACTTATATTTGTATTCTGCATTCCTTAGCCTTTCAAAGTAAGTGCAAATTAAATTTCAAGCAATTAACGTCAGTTCTTTAAAAATGAATTTTAAAAATATTGTTCAATACGTACATAGCTAAAATATAATATATTTAATTTTGTATTATAATACATTAAATTTCAAACAATTTACGTCAGTTATTTAAAAATAAATTTTAAAATATATTGATCAATACGTACATAGCTAGAATATAATATATTTAATTTATTATTATAATATATTAAATTTCAAACAATTTACGTCAGTTATTTAAAAATAAATTTTAAAATATATTGATCAATACGTACATAGCTAGAATATAATATATTTAATTTTTTATTATATTATATTAAATTTCAAACAATTTCCGTCAGTTCTTTAAAAATAAATTTAAAATATATTGATCAATACGTACATAGCTAGAATATAATATATTTAATTTATTATTATAATATATTAAATTTCAAACAATTTACGTCAGTTCTTTAAAAATAAATTTTAAAATATATTGATCAATACGTACATAGCTAGAATATAATATATTTAATTTATTATTATAATATATTAAATTTCAAACAATTTACGTCAGTTCTTTAAAAATGAATTTTAAAAAATATTGTTTAATACGTACATAGCTGAAATATAATATATTTAATTTTATATTATAATATATTAAATTTCAAACAATTTACGTCAGTTCTTTAAAAATAAATTTTAAAATATATTGATCAATACGTATGTTACTAGAATATAATATATTTAATTTATTATTATAATATATTAAATTTAAAACAATTTACGTCAGTTTTTTAAAAATAAATTTTAAAATATATTGATCAATACGTCCATAGCTAGAATATAATATATTTAATTTTTTATTATAATATATTAAATTTCAAACAATTTACATCAGTTCTTTAAAAATAAATTCTAAAATATATTGATCAATACCTACATAGCTAGAATATAATATAAATTTATGCACTAGTGCGAGGACTCCCATTGAGGTGCGGATGCATACAATTCGGAAGAAAAGTTAAGAAAACATTCTTTTTTGTCTATGCGGGAGTCTTACGTAACGTCACAGAAATGTTTAAAACTGTTTTTTTATTTGGTACTTTTTGTCCTATTTTTCTGGTAAATAAGTATTGAAAAACATTAAATGTGTAATGTTTAATGGATTATTGAAAGTCAAAAATGCGTTTTTAAATCTACACAAACGTGTGTGCAATAACTATTGTATTTACCTTCGTTCAAAAAGGAGTAAAGTAGTCAGCAACGCTTAGTCTTCGTTCCAGTACTTACAGTTATATTATTCTAGCTCAGCGTACTTCACTTCATTTTTAAATTTTATAAATCCTAAATGGCAACACGTAAAAATAAAATTACTATAGTTGGGTTTTCTATTGGCATGTGTCAACTAAAGTTGACAAAAACTTTCGAAAAATATGTTAAGTACTCATCCAAATGTCCCATACTACATCTGTACCGATTTTTTTTTATCGATTTTCATGTTATGTGTACCACTGGAAAAACTGGAGGTATTCGAAACGGATATACACGTTTGTATCCGTCAGGTGATTTAAAAATTAACTGTAATTATTAATATAAAGTTTAAAAACGGTTGTCGTTGTTTTAAAAAGGTACACATTTATTAAATTGATTAAAAATATCAATTTTTATTTTAAATTTCAGTGGCTCCTATGACATTTACTAGTAAGTACTGCAAATAATAGTTTAAAAAGAAATTTGAGCAAACGTATATCAATATTTATAAGTAATGAATGAATAATTAATATGAGGTAAGAGTTAATAAAACATGTTAAATTTCGCCGTTTTCGTTTAAAACATTCATGTAACTGATATTTTTGTAATGAAAAGTTAATATTTATTACTTTCAAATAGGCTTAACATTGATATAGTTATAGGCTGGTTAAGGAAAAATATTTGTTTATAAAAGTAACATATTGTACCCATAGAGTAATGATACAAATAGAGGAATAAAAATGCTGATTTCCGTGTGTCCATCATTGAAACCACGGGATAGGTGGAAATTCCAATTCATTCCTACGCCAATATTACTTGGCAGGCCTTGGCGACTTTAAGAACTAAAAGAGATCGAAGTATTGTAATATGGTTTTGTGTTTAATTTTGAATTTAAACATAGTTTTTTTTAACGAGTGGCACAATTTAAGGGAGTTTAACAGATATATTAAGGAGATTTTTCTTACTTTGTAGTTTTGAAATAATTGCATTACGTTTTTATTTAAAAAAATTACCATCAGCGAAGTTCTTTCAATTGTTATTTTGTATACTTCAATAAGAAAATATGAACAATAAAACCTGAGAAATATAAAGAATTTCGCTTCTTCGAGTATTGAACACAAATAAAATAGTTTCGTTTCGTTAATGAAGAGGAAATATTTACGAGAGTCTGGTATTGAAGGCGCTCTCTTTTTAATATTACCACTCTCTGATTGTACCCTGGCAAGAAAAGTGCCATAACTAAAAAAGGAAGCATTTGAGAAAAATCGACTTAAAGTATACTATAAAACTTATATTGCAATAGTATTAGCTTCTTTTAAATTTCCGACAAGTTTTATGACAGTAAATTCTGTTACATTTTAAAGAATATAGAACATATACACCTCATATATATTTTTCAATGACATAACCTCAAAATTGCCATTTTTTTACTTGTGTCACTTTTCTTGGCGTTGTGCGATATGATAATTAAATACTCCCTTTTCGTTAATTTAAATTTATATAAATTGTGTTTATAAATATTGAAATAACTGCTTTTTAAAAGCGAGTTTTTTAGGATAAAGTAACATTATAAGTAACAAAAAGAACAACAAACAGTTACTTTTTTAAAGAATTTTTTATAGTCAAGTCGATTTCTTTTTAAATATATACCAAATATAAAAATAATTGAAGTAACAAAATTACTAATGTTAACACATTAGAAATGTATGTACTTCAAACTACCTCGGGAAAATTACTAAGGTTAACACATTAGAAATGTATATGCTTCAAACTTCGAAATTTATGTGCTTCAAACTTAGAAATTTATGTACTTCAAACTATCTCGGCAAATGACTAATGTTAACACATTATACATTTATGTACTCCAAACTACCTCGGGAAAATTACTAAGGTTAACACATAAGATATTTATGTACTTCAAACTATCTCGGGAAAATTACTAATGATAACCCATTATAAATTTATGCACTTCAAACTACCTTGGTAAAATCACTAATGTTAACACATTAGAAATTTATGTACTTCAAACTACCTCGGGAAAATCACTAATGTTAACACATTAGAAATTTATATACTTCAAACTACCTCGAAAAAATACTCATGATCAAATATACCACATCATTATATTTTGTAAATAAAGAATTATGTGGAAAAGTAAATTATTTAATAAACTTTTTATATTTAAGTTTCGGTTGCATTAAATTTATTAATTGTTTCAGTTATGTTTATTTGTGGATGTCACGAAAAATAATTGATTTGCATTTGATATTTTCAGCATTTGGGAAAAGTAAGTGTTAAAACATAAGTTGTGCATGTATATTTTTGGTTATTGTGATTTGTATGAAAATTATAACTGTAATTGAAAACCTAACTGAGGCTTATGTACTTTCAAATATGATAAATACTAGGCAGTTAGGAGTAGATATGAATATCCAATCATGGAATTGCAGAAATTGTTTATATAAAGTTATTTTTAGAAACTAGTTTCGTTAACAATAAATAACTCATTATTAACTTAATTTAATTTCTGACTTGCAAAGTGATTGCTGTTGTATTTAATGTAATACTATATTGATTTTGTTTTTGATGAAGTGCAAACAATTAAATATATTTTATGAATTATTGCGAATCTTTTTACTTTTTTAGATTCGTTTGGGGGTATGCAAAACTTTCAAGGAGGTAAGTCTATATTACTGCTAATCTTAAATATAAGAATATAAAAACCTAGAAAGTTGAAAGCATTTTTAGTTTCAAAATCATTCAAATGTAAATTCTTCTTTTGAAAAAAATACCGATATAATAAGATTATTATTGCTTAATGTATCCCCCAAATAACTAATGTTAACAAATTGGAAATTTATGTACTTCAAACTACCTCATGGAAATCACTAATGTTAACACTTTAAAAATCTACGTATTTCAAACTACCTCATGGAAATCACTAATGTTAACACTTTAAAAATCTACGTATTTCAAACTACCTCATGGAAATCACTAATGTTAACACTTTAAAAATCTACGTATTTCAAACTACCTCATGGAAATCACTAATGTTAACACTTTAAAAATCTACGTATTTCAAACTACCTCATGGAAATCACTAATGTTAACACTTTAAAAATCTACGTATTTCAAACTACCTCATGGAAATCACTAATGTTAACACTTTAAAAATCTACGTATTTCAAACTACCTCATGGAAATTACTAATGTTAACACTTTAAAAATCTACGTATTTCAAACTACCTCGAGAAAATTACTCGTGATCAAATATGCCACATCATTATGTTTTGTAGATAAATCTCCGTATCTACATATGTGGAAAAGTAAAATACTTAATAAACTTTACTTTAATTCAAACTTCACTTTTAAAAAAATGTACTCAAAAATAAGTAAAATGTACTTATTTTTGATTACATTCGATGCTTATCATAGCTCCGAATATATAAGTTTCATTTTTTGAAAAAGACATGTACTACAAATGAGTACAGTGACTAAAAATGAATAAAAGAGCAGTAGCTTACCTACATGGGCTGCCTTCATAAATCACTTTCAATAAATAACGATAATTACAACCAAGAGTTATCGGGATTCGAACTCATATCCTCGTGCATTCTATATATTTTACTAACTTCAAAGTATGATATCTAAAAAAAATATTATTTTTCAGGTACCAGTGGAATGAAAGGATTCAATACTGGTTAGTGTTAACTAGACTTGTTAAATTAAAAATAAAGTGGGGGTTATTCAATTTAAGGAAAATGTATAATGCCTAAAGGTACACAGTATAATTGGAAAATTCTCGTTTTTTTTATTTGCTAAAATTATAGTTTGGAATCTTCTAAATATGCTTGTAATATCTAGAAGAGTATCTAAACTTTTTATTGAGTTATTTGCGATTTCATGCTAGGTTACGGGTATGGTTTTCAAGGAAAGGAAACTTTAAATCGCTTTCTTTTAGTGTTTGGTTTTTCCTTGATACTAATTTTTCAAAATTATTAGAATTTTCTTATCCTTAATAAATTGATATTTTTTAAGAATGTTGTAAACTATGCGTCTATTATAAATTGGCATGCGAATTAGCCTTATGAGTAGTAGATTTATTTAAATACTAAAGTAAAAATAAAAGTCAAAGTAAAAATTTCATGGAAATATTTTATTTTATGAATGTTATGAATATTTTTTTTAAAAAAAACTCAAATACCTGTAGAATAAAAAAATAATGTAAATTTATGTATTATAGTTCTAATGAACTGAGAAAAAAATTAAGAGGACATATATAAATATGTATAAGAAACCATAAACGTTTAAAAAAAAATTTAAAAATTTAAAAAGTTTATATTACAAAAAATGCAAACAATTAGGGATTTTTTAATAAATAAAAAAATTTTAGATGGTTTTTTATTCGCTAAAAGTAGTTTTGAGTTTTGTGAAATGTTTTTCAGGTACTTTCGGTAATATGCAACAAATGCAAGGAGGTAAGACCTTATTTGATAGTATTTACGCCATTAAGTGTATTTACACAATTAAGTATATGTACACCATTAATTATATTTACACCATTAATTATATTTACACCATTAATTATATTTACACCATTAAGTATATTTACACCATTAATTACATTTACACCATTAAGTATATTTACACCATTAATTACATTTACACCATTAAGTGTATTTACACCATTAATTACATTTAGACCATTAAGTGTATTTACACCATTAATTACATTTACACCATTATTTAGAAATGGCATTTTAAAAATGATATATTTTTATAATTAATTGATGAAACCCCAAATTTAGTGTTTTCTTATTACAAAGAAATTTGTGTTCTGATATATGTCGGAGTCAATCAACCCCGTGTATTAAATATCCGCAAGTGCAGGGTCAAATAACCCCTTGGTATATTAACTCTATGCAGAAACTATCCCCAAGTTCGTTACGGGGTCAATCGGCCCCGTACAGCACTGAACGTCATATATACTGGGTGCCTCTTCCCAGTCATTTAAAATAACTCTTGTTTTTACAAACCGGAAAATACCAGTTTTAGTGTTATATGGTCGTAATCAATTATGTATGCAGTAGCCCACAGAAGAATGAAATGTATCCCACATCGCTTTATTTTGTATTACAACTAGCTTTTTTTGGATCTTTTGCAAGACAGGAATGGATAGTGCATATTGTAATATATAATCTTGTTAATACGTAGATTAAAAATCTCAAACTAACTAAGTATTAACGGGTAGGTGATTGTTACAATCAAATAATATGTTTGAAAAACAAATTTTTTTAATTATTTTTTTAGGTGCAGGAGGAACAGCAGGGATGGAAGGAGGTAGGTGAAAACTATATTTATTATAAAAAATACACTGTTATAAAATATAAATATTATTACAAAAATTATCAGTATATTTTTTTAACTTGGCCAGGTTCATTCTGTGATATGTAACACATGCAACATGAGTTAAGTCTAACATTACTTTTTAATGTAACTATTAACGTGGGTGGTTAGTAACCAATATTATTAGCGTGATAAAACTGTGTAGGGGTCATTTTATATATTCGATACAATACCACTAACTTGAACATAGTTTTAAATATTCGATACAATAACACTAACTTGAACATAGTTATAAATATTCGACGCAATAACACTAACCTGACCATAGTATCTTTTTGACTTCATTTTATTTCCGCCTTACTATGAGTTTTTGATCATTCTCATTGGCTGTGTGTTTCAAGCATTGCTACTTAGGTTCGATCCCCGGTTGGGTAACAACTGGTGATTTAATTTTTAATTAGCAAAATAATGTAAATATTTGTAAATAATTGTGTTCAGGTAGCTTCACTGCTAATCTGTCCTTGTTTTGTTATGTCCCCGTATTTTACTTGATTGAAATTGTAACTCATTTAACATGTCCAATACAAATGCATTGACATGATGGTTCCGACTCCATTTTATTCGTTCAAAATTCATATACATGCTCTAGTGTCAGCTAATATTATTTTAATACGCTTAATTTATTAAGCAACTCTTAATTTATTAATCCTTAAAATATAATTTAAACTCTTAAAATTTTGCGAATTCGAAATGAAATTAACGATTATCACTTTTAAATAGTTCACAAAAACACGAATAGATGGCAGCACGTCAAGAACCATTGGTTCAAATCGATTTCGAAATATTTTATTAACGAAACAACTCTGCAAATCGATTCAAATTGTTTTTTGATGCAAATTTTAAATGTTTTTTTTTAATAAATTCATGATTATTTAAAAACAAGAATTCTTGTTAAATTAAGTACTCCTAGTCAATATAGCGACAATTACTCCTAAAACGACTGTACAAACGAGAGCATTAGACCCGCCCTCCGTCAGAAAGCGCGAGAACCAGCACACCTTTTATATATAGTCTCCACTATCCTTGAACTTGACCATAGTTTTAAATATTCAAAACAATAACACTAAATTGACCATAGTTTTAAATATTCAATACAATAATACTTACTTGACGATAGTTTTGGTCTAGTAGTTAGATAGATTGACTATCACACAAAAACAGCCGAGCCCAAACCCAAAGTATATTACTTTCAAACTGGTTACTTTTTCAAGAGAAACAATAAATCCTTAAAAATCGGGAGCCATCTTAGTTCAACCACCACAATTGCACTTGCGAAACACAAGCATTTCAAAGTTTTTCCATGTGATAATGCGTCACAGGCAACAATCATTCGTCCGTTGATTGATTGAAGGTATATATGTTTATCACTATGGATAACGCATACAATAACGTGATCATATAAATCAATTTGGTATATTATTTAACTTTTACGTATTGGCCGAGACAACAGGTGTTCTATAGAATACAGAGATCTAGAGATGGGTTTGGGACACTATCGACCCAGAGAAGGGGGTAAGAATTTTTAAAACCCAAGGGGTCGGAAGCATACTGTTTGTGGCAGAACAGGTTTTCACATGGCATCGGACAGGTGATATTTGATATATTTCTACCCTTCAATGCACCTACCCCGAATTTGCGAATTTCCGTGCATTGAGAAAGGATTGTTTACTTTTCATCCGTATGGTAGTTACACGCCTCCTATTGAAGGCAAATTGTCCTGCCACAAAACTTTAAGAACACTTTGCCCTGCTTCTCAAATCGATATTTTGACACCAACATTTGGAAATCAACATTTAGACCCTACGTAGAGTGCAACTTTTCTGTTATGGAACCACTGTGAAAATGTTGAAGTGGTCGGTTATCACACAAAAGGAATCGATAACAGAATGAACGTTAACCGTTTCAATGCAATATAAATTTTGGCCATTGCCAAGTAAGAAAGAATGGTTCAATATGAAAATTTTTAATAATAAAATGAAATAATTTGTTTAAAGAATGTTTAAACAAGAAATAAAGGCCTATGGGTTAGCACATATAATTGTTTGAAAAGGAATATAGATCATTTTTGCATTTATTATGTTAAGGTATTTTGGTACAGGAAAACACCATTGAAATGTCAATTAAATCATTTGTAGTTAGTTATCTGAATCACAAAATACTTGTTATGTTTGATACAAGATTATTTTTCAATAAAAAAAACTCTAAAAAATTATTGTGTATTTAAAAATAATTCACGGGAGGAATAAAAGGTTTTGATGCAGGTAAGTTCTACACATATCCCTGTGCAATTTACTTCAATCATACTACATATAATGAATATTGTTTGAAAATGAAGGAAAATCATTTAAACTTATCCAACATTCAAAAGATTTGTATTATTTATTGATTTTTTCAGGTTCGGCTGGTGGCATGCAACAAATGCAAGGAGGTTAGCATCAAATATTATTCTAATATAATGTATATATATAAAGCACTTAAAAAAAACGAAAAAACGAAGTTAATTTTACTCGAATGCTTGTAGTATTCGATTGCAGTGGTCATGGACAATTTACTATTTTATTTTTTTAGGTGCAAGTGGTATAGAAGGAGGTAAATGTTGTTTCGATAATTCAGAAATGCAATGCCCATTTACTTCAATAATATTATAATAAACTTAATTTGAATGTATGTAGAAAAAGAACATTTAAACTTATTATTCAGCATTTAAATGACTTGTACCTTTTATTGAATGTTTTCCTTCTTTTCTTTAGGTTCGGCTGGTGGCATGCCACAAATGTTTGCAGGTTAGTGTCAAATACTATTATAGTATAATCAGTATAGAGCATTTTGAGAGTAAAACCGATATACTTATAAAAACTATTATTCAGGAACTCGTTGTATTTGAATGCAGTGGTAATTAAAAGTTTTTAAGTGCAGGTGGCATAGGAGGTTTTGAAGGAGGTAAATTAATTGTTTATTTTTGTAAAATGCACATAGACTTCAATAATATTCTAAGATACTTTATTTGAAAATGGCAAAATAGTAAAATTTTATAACCTCCATGTTTATTTAATTATTTTGTCATTTGCCAGACAATAACAAAAGTGCGAATTTTCTATATAAAGAATACGCTGTTTATTGTTTAAAAAAGTATTAAGTCATTTAAGGCCCCTGGGCGTGGTGATATTTATCCCAAAGTTCTGTTAGAGTATGGAGAAGAGTTCGTGGAGGATTTACTGATAATCCTTCATATAATTCAAGTAAAGTGCAAATGGATTGAAAATTCGAAATAATAACACCCCTTTTTAAAAAGGATTTAAAGTGCCAACCAGGGAATTATCGACCGGTCAGTTTAACATCTGTCATGTGTAAGGTATTTTAAAATTTAATAAATAATCATCCGATTAACTTACTTGAGACATGGATATTGCTCTCAAAGTACGCAATGTGAGTTTGTGAAGGCAATGTCTTGTATTCTTTTACGAAGTTACTTGTTAATTGGAAATACTGAAGATGTTGTCTACAATGATTTCCATAAAGCATTTGGCAAATTTCCGAATGAGGCATTGTTGTATTTAAGCTATATGTGAGGGGAGGGGGATTTTCTAGAAAGACTAACTGGTAGGAAGCAAGCAAAGAGTAAAATTAAATGTGAATATTCTATGTTGGTTGAAGTCGAAAGCGGAGTTCCACAGGGTGCTGTTCTGGTACCATCATTGTTTATTACTTTTATTGATAATATTAGTAAGAACCTTGAAACTAACATGCCTTTTTGTAGATATTTTAAAGATAATTGGTTATAGGACGATTTCATTAAAATAATTATTAAAGTCAGGAGCTCCGGCAAAACACTTCACCACAGCTAGTGTTGCCACCCCCAGTCTGTCCAATTTACGATGCATTCGGACGAAAATACTTATCATCAATTGAATCCACTAACATTTCAACCATCCTAAAATTTTACAAGCTAGAATATTTTTGTTTTTATAATTACGCAATCTCTGTTTTAAAATTATGGGAGGACTTGGTCAGTGAACTGGTACAGGAATAAAATATTAAAACCCTAATTCTAATTACCAATGTAATTTATTTTTGTATTTTTTTTGTATATTTGTTAAAATTGTGTTTTAAATTTTTTTTAAGTGTATTATCTTGTATTTTGTGTAATCTAGTTTTGTATCTGCCGTTATTAAATTATGTTGCCAGCCTTTGAAAATTGGCTGCGTTCCACTACAATAAACTTATCTATCTATCTAATTAAAATAATTATGAAAGGACGATTTAAATAAAAAATCAGAATTGACTGTTTATAATAAACTTTGTTTGAAAATGTAATGAAAAAAACATAAACACTTTCCCAAAATTCAAATTATTTTCTTCATTTATCGAATTATTTACTGTCACCTTTAGGTTCGTCTGGTGGTATGCAACAAATGCAAGGAGGTTAGTGTCAAATAATATTTTAATATAGTATATATAAAGTATTAAAAAAAAACTTGATATATTTATGAAAAAAAGTTTAGTTTACTTACCTACTTGTTGAATTCGATTGCAGTGATCACGATTTTTTTTACTTTTATTTTTTAGGAATAGGAGGCTTTGAAAGTGGTAAATTGTTTGTTGATTTCTGACTTTTCTCAAAATTTGGGTGTTTTTATGTTCAAGTTTCTGTGTAAGTTAAAAATCATTAAGTGTTTATTATTTAATCGAAAATGTTATTGTGGGTAGAATAGGAGGTTTTGACGGAGGTAAGTTCTTGGCATTGAACACTTACTTCTAAAATATTATAATAAATTTTGTTTGAAAATGTTAAAAAAAAAAGCATATACATTCAAACCTGTTTTTGTGCGGTCTTTTTTTGTGCGCTTTTTTTTGTGCGACTTTTTTTGTGCGACATTTTTGTGCGGCATAGGAAAATTTCAATCAAATTGGATCATAATTAATTATTTGGCTAACGAGACATATACAAGCGTTTAGTGAAACAACAGTCGTCACAAAAACTGATCACTAACTACATGGTAACTGAAAAAAAGTCATCCCGTAAACGAGTGCGAGGTAGTATCTTCAAGTGACGAAAGCAATTTTGAACCAAGTTCGCGTATTGTCAGACTACGAAGGATAATGGTTATACGTTTTGAAAAGTTTTGTATGTGTAAAATAAGTACATATGTAAATAAAATATTTAAAAACTTTCGCATGTGTATTTTTTAAATCAGATTCCAAAAGTTTTGGCGAGATTCCAAGTCAAGCCACGTGTCTTGAGATCGTTTCAAAAAGCAATTCCTTGTTATTTCGTAAGGTTTTGGGTTATTTTCTATGTGAGACCTTTTTTATGCAGTCCCTATCCACCGCATAAAAAAAATTGTGTTGCGAAAATTATTTTTTATAGCTACTCGTGAAGTTTTGTGCGATTTTTTTATGGGGTCCCTATCCACCGCACAAAAACAGGTTTGAGTGTAATTTTCCCAATATTCAATTTATTTTCATCATTTATTGAATTATTTCCTTTTACCTTTAGGTTCAGCTGGTGGCATGCAACAAATGCAAGGAGGTTAGTGTTATACAATATTCTTATATATTCTTCTTAACCTGAAACCCCTCCCGCCCGACCAAAGTCGCCTTGTAGTAAAAACTCTAAACCTACCAGACTTGGATGGTAGGGGCCCATTCGAAATATCAGAACTTTTTAATTTAATTCATAATGATAATGAGATGATTTATAATGATAATGAGATGATTCATAATGATAACGAGATAATCCATAATGATAATGAGATGATTCATAATGATAATGAGATGATTCGTAATAATAATGAGATGATTCATAATGATAATGAGATGATTCATAATGATAATGAGATGATTCGTAATAATAATGAGATGATTCATAATGAGAATATGATGATTCATAATGATAACGAGATGATTCGTAACGATAATGAGATGATTCATAATAATAACGAGACGATTCATAATGATAATGAGATGATTCATAATGATAATGAGATGATTCATAATGATAATGAGATGATTCATAATGATAATGAGATGATTCATAATGATAATGAGATGATTCATAATGATAATGAGATGATTCATAATGATAATGTGATGATTCATAATGATAATGAGATGATTCATAATGATAACAAGATAATCCATAATGATAATGAGATGATTCATAATGATAATGAGATGATTCGTAATGATAATGAGATGATTCGTAATGATAATGAGATGATTCATAATGATAATGAGATATTCATAATGATAATGAGATATTCATAATGATAATGAGATATTCATAATGATAATGAGATATTCATATAGATAATGAGATATTCATAATGATAATGAGATGATTCATAATGATAATGAGATGATTCATAATGATAATGAGATGATTCATAATGATAATGAGATAATTCATAATGATAATGAGATATTCATAATGATAATGAGATGATTCATAATGATAATGAGATGATTCATAATGATAATGAGATGATTCATAATGATAATGAGATGATTCATAAGGATAATGAGATGATTCATAATGATAATGAGATGATTCATAATGATAATGAGATATTCATAATGATAACGAGATGATTCATAATGATAATGAGATATTCATAATGATAATGAGATATTCATAATGATAATGAGATGATTCATAATGATAATGAGATGATTCATAACGATATTGAGATGATTCATAATGATAATGAGATGATTCATAATGATAACGAGATGATTCATAATGATAACGAGATGATTCATAACGATAATGAGATGATTCATAATGGAACTGTGGAAATGGAACGTTACCGAAAGGATTGTTTTTGACTACACTGTTAAAAATTATTACGACCTTGCACCAAAATTTGGCACTCATTTAGCTGCAACTAACATCGGGTGCTTATTTTCACGATATTACGCTGCTAAAATACCATTTAGTGGTAAAACGGTCCATCAAAACTCATAGCGTTGCATAAAAGTCAAAATTTGAGTTTTCTTAGTGTTTTAGTATTACTTTTGTAGCGAAGCTGGCAACCCTTCGATCACAAGATCACAGCTTTTTTACCGTTCTTTGTCAAGTCCACCAATCGGGCTCGTACTATTAATTATCTTATTAACAGCTGAACGCCTTTATCCACTGAGCCACAGATGCCCTTGTTCGTCGTTGTTTTTCTTGGATTGGATTCACTGAACTCTAACTGTAACTGCTGGACGGCTCAAACCTTGTTTCCTCTAAGGGCGCGTTGAAGCCAATTGAAAGCAGCCATGCAGTGCCCCAAATTTTTTTAAATTGTTAAATGGTGTTTTTTATTACCACAGCATTGTAGAAATATTAAATGTATATAAATATTATATTTTCTTCTGATAGAATTAATTTTTATATTGCCAAACACATAGTTTTTTCTCTTGTTTTTTATCTACTTCGACTTTGACTTGCAAATTACTTTTTATTTTAATAGCAGATTGCATTTAAAATGTGTTTAAAAAGAAAATAGAAAAAAAAACTCATCCAAAAGCAATTCACGTCGGATTATTTTAACATAAAAAATAGACGAAATATTGCGGTAGCAAAGAAAGTGGGGCACATTATGGCTGCCTCTACACCGTCTTCAAGTTAACAAAATGTCTTGCCCTAAAGTTACAGTTAGATATCAGTAATTGGATTCCCCGGCTTGTTGATGTAGCGACAACGAAAATGTCGGTTGCAGTTAAAGAGGTTGAACCAATTAACAGTGAGACCTCCGCTTTTTTCCGACAAATGATTTTTGGTTCAACCTAGATTCCACCATTATATGGTGTACTTTGCTGCAGACTTCTGTTTTGCATCGAGACATGGTACATCGTTGAATTGAAAATTTTAATTGTGTAGTGATTTTTTTACTCCACCCTAATGTTGGACCTAAAGACATTTCAATACTGATCTAAACAATATTGACCATTTGTCTTATACCATTAATATGGTTAATTTTAGACACTAGCATTTGCAAAATCTATGTTTCCGATTACATTCTGAAAAGAAGCAACGTGCTCATCTACTGGTTCTAGAGATTGCAGAGTTGAAATTAAACTTCCGTTGACAGACAGATAATTATATTTTTTCCGAATCTTTAAGACCTTACACTTTGTCTGCCTTTTTAAGCTGAGGAAGGGAGATAAGAGGAGGGGGGGGGGGGGGAAATTATCAAAGTCATAGAGAAAATATATTTAAACTTTTCTTTGCTTGCGAAAAGTCGTGGTTTCGGAGTCTGAAAATTCTCCTCTTCTTGGGATATTAGTCAATATATTTTAATAACAAATGCCTATTTACGTAGATACAGGGTGCGGCAAGTTAACTTTCTTTTTTGAAGTGAGTGCTCTGAAGGTTACAGGAGCCCTAGGCATGTGGGCGTGGTCTCGTTCGAGAGAGGGGGTCATAAAGTTTTGTGGTCTTGTGGTTCAAACGCCATCATGCGTCGGAGTAACGAACAGCTTTGGGACCTGTCCCGCACCGGAAATCTATTCTTTGGTGTGTGACAGCGTTCAGGGAAACTGGTTCTGTGCAGGAAAAAAAAGTGGAGACGCACGTCCCATCAGATCACCCATGGTCTGTCACAGTCTCTTCAGACCGTTATGTAAACATACTCGAAGAGTTTTTTTTGCCACGATTTGATGAAATAGACCTAAGAGAAGTATGGTTTCAGCAGGACGAAGCAACAGCCCATACTTCAAGGACATCGATGGCTGTGTTGCGAAATCACTTCCCAGGGCGCCTCATCTTACTGAGAGGAGTTTTGGAGTGGCCGGCGCGTTCTCCCGATTCGGCCCAATGTGATTTCTTTTTGTGGGGGTATTTAAAATCCCGTGTCTCTGCTGATCGCCCACAAACTCTGGAAGATTTGAAAAGAAACATTCAGGGAGAAATGGCTAACATACCCATCAATATGCTGGAGAGAGTGATGAGAAACAGCAGAATTCAGTTCACCCAGTGTATCGATAATGGCGGGCGTCACTTACCCGATATGATTTATAAAACTATGTAAACCAAAACTTTAAATGTGTAACTTTTGTATAAAAAAATAAATAAAAATATATCTTTACTACTTTTTGTTTTATTGCAATACGAAATAAGGAAGTTATCTTGCCGCACCCTTACTTTTTGCGTTTTATTACAGTGGTCATTACCAAAAATTATTATTTTTTAGGTGCAAGCGGCATAAGAGGTTTTGAAGGAGGCAAGTTTTTTCCATTTTGCTGGGCAGTGCATATTTACTTATTATAATATTAGTGCATATTTACTTCAATAATATTATACTAAATATTGTTTGAAATGTAGAAATAATTTAAGCTTACCTCAACTTTTAGATGATTTGCAGCATTTATTGATTTTTTTATATTATTTCTTGTTGCCTGTAGGTTCGACTGGTGGCATGCAACAAATGCAAGGAGGTTTGTGTGAAATATTATACTTTGAAATAATTTTCAAATATAAAGCTTTGTGCGGTTTTACTCAGATAATTCTTATATTCGAATTTCAAGGTTACTGTGCAATTCACATTTACTTTAATAATCTTATTATAAACTTTGTTCGAAAGTGTAGAAAAAAACATTTAAACTTCTCTAATATTTAAATGATTTGCATCATTTACTGAACTTTTTCATTATTTTCTTTAGGTTCGGCTGGTGGTATGCAGCAGATGCAAGGAGGTTAGTGCCACATAATATTCTAATATTATTTCTTTTAAAACTACTTGATGTATACAAACATGTATATCCGTTCAAGTACCTACAGTTTTTCCAGTGGTACACATAATACAAAAGTTAATAAAATATATCTTTTTTGAAATAATTTTCAAACGTAAAGCATTAGGATGACCTATGAAACCATTCTCTACTGATATATCTATAAAAAATATTTTCGAAAAAAGAAATGTGTTTAAAATATAAATTAAACTCTTCTGCAGTGAACACAAACCTGCATATTCGAAATTTAGCTTGTCCGTCAGACGATAAAGCGTTTTGAAAATAAAAATAAATATACGTATTTATTTCATTCAAATACTTGATATATTTAAATGCATTGGACATTATTTTTAGGTACCGGCGGAATAGGAGGTTCAGGCGGAGGTAAATTAATTGTTTACTTTTGTAAAATTTCATTAACTTGGATATTGTGTAAAAATGTATTATTTGAATTTAGCAAGAAAAAAATCGATATTCCCAATATTTCAATAAATTGCATCATTTATTGATTTGTTCCTTATTTTTATCTTAAGGTGCGGCTGGTGGCATGCAACAAATGCAAGGAGGTTAGTGTCAATTAATATTATAACATAAGCTTTATAAAGTTATTTAAAAATTGGTTTAGTTTTAATTTTAATTAAAAACTTGTTATTCAAGAAATTCAGTTGCATGACCAAAACAATTTTGATTTTAGGTGCAGGCGGAATTGGAAGTTTCGATGGAAGTAAGTATTTTTTTAATTATGTACATTGTACATTCTGTACATTGTACATTCTGTACATTGTACATTCTGTACATTGTACATTCTGTACATTGTACATTCTGTACATTGTACATTCTGTACATTGTACATTCTGTAGATTGTACATTCTGTACATTGTACATTCTGTACATTGTACATTCTGTACATTGTACATTCTGTACATTGTACATTCTGTACATTGTACATTCTGTACACTGTACATTCTGTACACTGTACATTCTGTACACTGTACATTCTGTACATTGTACATTATGTACAATGTACATTATGTACAATGTACATTATGTACAATGTACATTATGTACCGCCTTTTTCCAACTGTAAGACTTTTTTCAGCAGGTGGAGTTAAGTAACCCCCATTTACAAAATTTTGAAATTATTTTGATCCTTTACTTATTTTTTTTTTATTACTAGGGGGCTCCGCCCTTTGCTCCGCTAACGCTTCGTCAACCCCCGGAGGATTGCTACGCAATCCTCTTTAGTTTTCTTCGCAAACAATACCGGCTTCATACACTGTAGACAATGACAATGTGTTCTAACAACAATACTTTTTTTAGTTATATAAATTATTTTTGGCAGTGCCGTCACACAAATTTATTTTTGGGATGTTGAGACAAGAAATATCCCAACTTAACGATCCCAAATTCCGAACGTGAACGATTCAAAATTCCCAACTTAAGGACGTCGGGTACCAGCTCTAGTGTTGTCCTCGTTATCTGACCATTATTAAAAATATGAGACATCGTTCCCGGGTCTTTTCTTCGAGAAAGGCCTCGAACCAAAGCGTCCTTGATGTAGTAAGCAAATACGTACCAATAACCAATCAAGGGCGCTTTGCTCGAACCAACGCCAGTAGTTCAATGTGCAGCTCTAGTGTGACGTTAATTAACCAGATCACACTTAACGATTCGAAATTCACAACGCAACAGTGCTAAAAAAATTCCCAGTTCCAACTTATAGACATTTGTCAGCGTTTTCATAGGTAATATTAAACAGTTCTCTCGAAAGTATTGATTTGTTGCACGCATGTTCCAATGCAGTGTTCTGTTTTGAGGTCTAATTTAAGTTTCATCTTAATACAAGCTGGGCAATTTCTAGTCTTCTGTCGCTTTCATTTGCTAATATTATTAATTTTCCTGAGGCATAAATTTCCCCAACTCAGGGATTTTTAAAACTCGAAATCCCCAACTTATAAGGTTTCAAGTCTACAGGGGGGGAGCATGCTCCCTTCCCCCCCCCCCCTCCCCCCCCACGTTGCCGCAGTTGTGGTTGACCTGATAACTGGAAAAGCTCAACTGTAGAACTGCTTCAACGCAATTGTTTCTACTCATTGAACAGCGAAACATGTGTAAGCAAACAACAGCATAAACGCGCCAAGCATAAATAATCCAAATTCGCCAACTTTTATTTATATAAAGTAAGATTATTGAGAATTGGCGCTAATAATAATTCCCCGTTAAAATATATATTAAGCTACGGAATTTGGATTTACATACATGTTGGCATTTTGCCAACGTTGGCATTTTGTTCCGAAATATCTTTTAATAATAATTATAGTACTTCACATAAATAGTTACATCTAATTTGTTTTTTAAGATAGAATTTCAGTTTTGATACTATTCAAGAAAGGAAGATTTTACGAATATAACTATATTTTTTTAACAGGAAAAAAGTATATTTTTGATCTACTTAGAGCAGTTTGAATTTATCTTTTGTGAAGATACGCGTAAAATTTACGATTATTTCAGACATTTCGTCAATTATTTAAAAATTTATAACTACAAAACTAAATCGAAATTTCACTAACGCCCTGGATCATTTGTAGCCAATAGTTTAATATATACCCTTAATTTTTATTTATTTTTTTGTTGAAAATTGGAAAACAAGTATACAAAAATGTATGAATTGTTTTCAAAATTTTCTAAAATCATGACTTTAACATAAAATAACGTCTAATATTCTGATCGTATTGAAAAACAAAAATATTTATCTTATTACCCAAACATTTTTTAATAAACTGGCATAATTTCATAATTTTAGGACATTTACTTTTTGAGATGCAAGCGGAACAATGAGACAAAAAGTCGCAAATTAAAATTTTCTCAAAATATCCGACATTTTTATCCTTCTTTGCTATTTTTTATACCTATCTTAATTGACCATATCTATTTTAATTGTAAAGATAGAAATATAATTTTTATAACATCAGAAAGAGGAAGTTTTAATGAATATTAATATATTTTTTTGACTAAGAGAATATGTAATTTTAAATGACTTATAGCAATTTAGAAATCACATTTCAAAAATGAGGGTGAAAAAACTTCAAAATGTGGAGCGTGTTTGAATTTTTAAAAACTTTATAAATCCAAAACTAATTCGAATTTAAAAAATGCTAACTTGAATTTCCAGTTCAAACCTATTTATACACTCCCTAAAAAAGTTGGATCTCTCCTCTTAATAGTATTTCAGAAACTCGACGGACAAAATTACTTGTAAGCGAAATTTTATCAACGACGACTTTAATATTAAATAACTTATAAACTAATAACAGTATTGAAACAAAAATATATTCTTCTTATTTATCAAACATTTCTTAACACATTGACTTAATTTCGTAAGTTTAGGACTTTTACATTTTGAGATACGATCTGAATAACATTGAAAGAACTGAAAATTCCCCCTAGGGCTTACTTTTTCCCCCTAGGGCTTACTTTTTTTAAAAATTGAAACTAAACTTACTTTTTTTAAAAATTGATTTGAAACCTTTAGGTTCGGCAGGTGGCCTGCAACAAATGCTAGGAGGTTAGTGTAAAATATGTATACTAATAATATACTAATAAAATATGTATTAAGCCAGCGATTCTCAACCTGTGGGGCGCGCCCTCCTAGGGGGGCGCCAGCACACTAGAGGGGAGGCGCGAGAATATCCAAGAGAAAATATTATTTAAAAAAATTGATTAACTGACTGAAAGGAAAAGCACATTCACGATAGATTCGATAGCAGGATCGACTTGAATGAGACTGGCTGGAATTGAAACTTGTGTTATCGAACATTTTCCTTCTTCCTATGAGAAAACATTTGCTCTGCGCATGCTCGAGACGGCATCGGTCGTGTGGATTCCCTTCCACAAACATTACTTATTTTGTTCTCTTTTGTTTAGTCATGCTTCTGTTTTATTCCTTTTATTATTCGAAAAAATGTATTCCCAGTTTCTAAATTTAGCTCACTCCGTCTAGGTTAACTTTCATTAACGAATTTTTCTACTTTCATATTCTTTTAACGTTATCTCCCTGTTTGGCTTTCATTTCAAATATAATATTTAAATTTTCCCCGCTATCATTCGCTTCATCTGTTCACCGCCCGCTTGGCAAAATGCCAGATGTGGTTTCTCGCCAACGTTGGCTCGCTTTTACTCTTGTTTTGGCAGTTAGTTAAAAAAAATTAAAAACAGAATCCAAAATACTCAATATACATTATTGTTGTATACATTTTATTGTAAGCGGGGGGCGCGAGGAAAATTATGATTGAAAACTGGGCCGCGAATACTGAAAGGTTGAGAAACGCTGTATTAAGCATTTAAAAAAACTCATTATTATATATTATATAATTTTTTTTTATTTTTAGGTGCAGGAGGCATAGGAGGTTTTGACGGAGGTAGGTTGTTCCCATATTACTGTGCAATGCAAGTTTACTTCAATAATATTATATTAAACATAGTTTGAAATGCAGAAAAAAATAAAATTTAACCCAATATTTAGATGATTTGCGTCATTATTTATTATTCAATATTTCCTGGTTGCCATTAGGTTCGGCAAGCGGCCTGAAACAAATGCTAGGAGGTTAGTGTCCAATAATATTCAAATAACAAAACCAAATTTGTATAAAAAAATTTGAAAAAAAAATTGTTTTATATATAAAAAAAATCTTTTTATTTATGAAAAAAAAAGTTTATTTACTTTTATACTTACAGAAATAATGTTTTTTTTTTTTAAGGAGCTGGTGGTATAGGTGGTTTTGAGGGAGGTAAGTTGTTTGTTTATTTCTACTTTTTAACACACCAAGAGCATACATTAAATATTTATGAAACTATTATATTTTGAAATTATATTTTAAATACAGAGTTCTGTGGTGTTTTACCCTTATTATTCTTGTATTTTATATTCCATATTTAGAATAATTTAATTTAATAATAATATAATACATTCTTTTGAAAAAAAT
Source organism: Troglohyphantes excavatus (assembly GCA_963932185.1). Lineage (NCBI taxonomy): Eukaryota > Metazoa > Arthropoda > Arachnida > Araneae > Linyphiidae > Troglohyphantes > Troglohyphantes excavatus. The sequence goes on from OZ010670.1 coordinate 67,228,000, forward strand.
AAGAAAAAAACATGTAAAATTACCCAGTATTTAAATTATTTGCATAATTTATTAAATATTTTTCAATATTTCCTGTTGTCGTTAGGTTCGGCAGGTGGGATGCAACAAATGCAAGGAGGTAAAGTGCCAATTAATATTCTAATAATATCTTATTAAATCATTACAAAATCAATATTTTTAGGAAAAAAGTATATTTTACTCAACAACTTGTGGTATATTTGATTGCATTGTTCATAAACAATTTATTATATTTAGGTGCAGGCGGTCTAGGAGGTTTTGAAGGAGGTAAATTATTTGCACATTTCTCTGCAATGTAAATTCAATATTATTATACTTAATATAGTTTGAAAAGCAGAAAAAATATATTTTAATATAATATGTATAAAAAATTTTGAAAAAAAAACATAGACTTATTTATGAAAAAGAGTTCATTTACTTTTATATTGTGCTCATCATTTTTTATGTTTTAGGAGCTGGAGGAATAGGAGGTTTTGACGGAGGTAAGTTGTTCGTTTATTTCTATGCAGTGTTTTTTGAGCCAAGAACATAAATTAAAAATTTATAGACTATTAAAAATTGAAATAATTTTCAAATGCAAAGTTCTGTGGAGTTATACTCTAATAATTTTTATATTTGAATTTTTAGAGTTCTGTGCAACGTATCTTTACTTCAATAATATTATAATAACTTTTTTGAAAGTGTTGTATATGTACTTGTAACTGTATCTGTAACTTTAAATGTGTAACCGCAACCGTAATGGTTTGCTATGACTGTATTTGATATTCGACAATAAAACATGGCGCAGTCCAGTCGAGTCGCACGTGAAACGTGAAAACGAACTTCTTTAAAGATGAAATAAATCGTTTGAAAATAATCGAATCAAAGACGGGAAGCGAATAAATTGACGCCGTTTCGTCTAGGAAGAAATGAATTCCAATAGTGGTTTCAAGACACCGAAGTGTTTCAGCCTGGACGGTAATTTAAGTGAAGAATGGCGGCGGTGGAAGCAGAACTTTATCATATTTATGAAGGCCGCCGGTCATGGAGAAAAAACTAAAGAAGTACAGCTAGCCATTCTGCTTAATGTGATTGGTGAGGAAGCTGTAGAACTGTTTAATACGTTTGAACTCTCAGAAAATGATCGGAATGACTATGATAAAGTGCTAGCAGCATTTGAACATTATGCTGCTCCACGACGGAACGTTGTGGTAGAAAGATATTTATTTAATAGTAAATGTCAAGGAGAAGCCGAAAGTTTTGATTCATTTTTTACGGAGTTAAAAAAATAAGTACGGAACTATGAGTTTGGTGAGCAGACTGACAGCGTATTACGAGACAGAATTGTCTTGGGTGTTCAGGATAAATCGCTCCAACAGCGGATGCTGCGAGAAAAAGAACTCAGTTTATCTAAGGCCTGTGAAATAGCTCGAGCAGCGGAATTAAGTAAATCTCAAGCTGAAACTCTACAATGAAGCAGAACTGTGAATGCTCTGAAACCAAAAGCGAAAAAGAAACCTATCGATTCAGACCGTAATGGGATAAAGAAACATTCGGATAAAAACTGGAATAACTATCGTTATTTGTGCAAGAAGTGCCATACAAGTCACGAAAAAGCGAATTGCCCAGCTTACGGAAAATTATGCAGGAACTGCAATGGTGTGAATCACTATAAAGTCGGATGCCCGTTACTAGTTAAAGTAAATAAGAAAAGCTTCAAAAGGGTTGCCGAAGTCCAAAATGAGGCTTCAGTGAGCTCTGAGAATCAAGATAGTGGCCAAGTGTTCTACATAGGTAGTGTAAATAGTGGTAAATCTAGTGTAAAAGAATGGACTCAGCTTGTTGAAGTGGGAAATAAACAGGTGTTATTTAAGTTGGATACCGGTGCTGAGGTAAATACCTGTTCAATAAATATGTTAGATCTTAATGATGTAAAATTAAGTGCTAGTAACATTATGTTAGAAGCGTATGGTGGTACTAAAATTAAGCCTTTGGGTACTGTAAAATTAAAGTGTAAAGTAAATAATGTAGCTAAAATTTTAAATTTTGTGATAGTAGAACCAAAAATTTGTGATAAGCCTCTGTTAGGTTTATCTGGATGTATAGACCTAGGTTTGGTAAACAGAAATGTTGTGCATATTATAACCGATCCTAAAGATAGATTTATTAATGATAATATTGATGTGTTTGAAGGAGTTGATAAATCTAACATGAAATGTGTAATTAAAGTAGATGAAACTGTCACACCAGTTGTTAGACCCCCAAGAAGGGTGCCAGAAACTTTAAAACTTAAGTTAAAAGATAAATTAGATCAACTGGTTCAAAGTGATATAATTTCCAAAGTAGACTATCCTGAAGGATGGGTCAGTAATATTGTGTTAGTAGAAAAAACAGATGGGTCTTTAAGATTGTGCTTGGATCCACAAGATCTAAATAATGCCATAAAACGTGAGCATGTTTTAATACCAACTGTTGAAGAATTAATTCCAAAATTGAGTAATAAATCTGTTTTTACTGTTCTGGATGTAAAAGATGGATTTTATCATGTAGAATTAGAAGAAAATTCTAGTGAATTATGTAAGTTTAGTACACCTTTTGGTTGCTATAAATTTTTAAGACTTCCATTTGGTATTAGAAATGCTCCTGAATACTTTCAAAAGTTTAATGAAAGAAACTTTGGTGATATTCCTGGTGTATTGGTTTATTTTGATGATTTGTTAATTGCAGGTGAAAATAAAGAACAGCATGATAAAATATTAAATCAAGTAATTCAAAGAGCTAGGGATGTAAACATAAAATTTAATCCTAATAAATTGCAGTATTGTGTTCCTGAGGTTAAATATCTTGGACATGTGTTTAATAAATTTGGTATGAAACCTGACCCAGAACAAGTAAAAGCTATCTTAAGCATTGAAATACCCACTAATAAAAAACAATTGCAGAGTATTTTAGGAATGATTAATTATTTAAGAAAATTTGTTCCTAATATGAGTACAAGCACTGCTCCTTTGAGAGAGTTGTTTAAGGGTAATGTTGAGTTTCAGTGGATGCCTAAGCACACTGATGCTTTAAATGAATTAAAATGTAAAATAATTAATGCTCCTGTTTTGGGTAATTTTGATGGCAATAAAGAAATAGTCTTGCAATGTGATAGTTCTAAAGATGGTATGGGTTGTTGCTTATTGCAAAATGGGCAGCCAATTGCTTTTGCCTCAAGAGGGTTAAATGATGCAGAAAAGAACTATGCACAAGTTGAAAAAGAATTTCTTAGTATTGTGTTTGCAACAAAAAAGTTTCATAATTATATATATGGTAGAAATGTAATTGTTCATACTGATCATAAACCATTAGTGTCTATTATGAATAAAACTGTAGTAAATGTAATTTCACCTAGATTACAAAGAATGAAACTAAAATTACTAAGGTATGATTTAAATGTACAGTATTTACCAGGTAAATACATGTTTGTAGCAGACCTTCTTTCCAGGTCATATAATAAAGAAGAGGTTGATAATGATCCTTTTCTAGAAGAACTTGTACATTGTGTAAAGGTTACTAAACATTTGCATGTAAGCGACAAAAAATTGAAGGAATTTCAGGTTAAAACTAAAGCTGATCCCATTTTAAGTGAAATTGTAAATATGTGTAAAAAGGGATGGCCTGATACTAAAGAAAGACTTCCTGAAAATGTGAAATTTTATTTTAAGTTTAAAAATGATTTATTTGTAGATGATGATATTGTATTTCTTAATGAAAAAATTGTGGTTCCAGCAAAAATGCGTAAGGAAATTTTATCAATTCTACATGAGGGTCATTTTGGTACGGAAAAAACAAAATCTAGAGCCAGACAACTTTTGTACTGGCCAGGAATGGCAAATGATATAGAAAATGTAGTAGCTAAGTGTACTGAGTGTGAGAGGTATAAACAAAGTAATACTAAAGAGCCTTTAATTCCCCATGATATCCCAGATTTACCTTTTGAGAAAATTGGAATGGATATTTTACAACATGGTGGGATTATTTGGTTGTCATAGATTATCTCTCTAAATGGGTTGAGCTGCTAGTTTTAAATAACAAACGTGCCAGCGAGGTAATTAATAAGCTAAAAGGAATTTTTGCCTGTCATGGGATTCCTAGAATTAGTGTATCAGATAATATGCCTTTTAATTCTTTTGAGTTTAAAAAGTTTGCTAAAGAGTGGGATTTTGAAGTAGTTACTAGTAGTCCCACATTTCCTCAATCAAATGGTCAGGCGGAAAGCGCTGTTAAAATAGCTAAAAACATTCTAAGGAAGTGCAAGGGAAATGTAGAACTTGCTTTAATGGATTATAGGAATTCCCCAATTAAAGGGTTAGAAATTTCTCCCTCCCAAATCTTAATGAGTCGAAGGGTTAAAACTAAAGTTCCTGTAAGTAAGAATTTACTTGTTCCTGAAGTACAGCTTAACGTAAAACAGCAGATTATGAAAAAACAAAAAGATTTTAAATCTTATTATGATAGAACTTCAAGACCTCTTCCTGAGTTAACGCCTAATCAAAATGTCTTAATTCAAAATCGTAAATTTTGGGAACCAGGTAAAGTAATTAAGTCTGCTGATACTCCTAGATCCTATTATGTAAGAAATGAGGAAAACACTGTGTTAAAGAGAAATCGTGTGCATTTGGTGAATGGTGAATGATGGTGAATGATGAAAATACTGTGTGTAATGAAAGTGTGACTGAATCTGATTTGTGTAAGTCGAGAGAAGTGATTGATCGTCAGCCTGGGTATCAAGTAACCAGGTATGGGAGAATTGTAAAACCTCCTGATCGATTGCAAGTATCATGAGTAGTGTGTCATTTCATTGTAATGTTTTAATTGTGCGATTGTTTTGCAATGTAATATTTTTAAGAACTTTTTATATGTTTTAAATTTTAAAAATGAAAAGGGGAGATGTTGTATATGTACTTGTAACTGTATCTGTAACTTTAAATGTGTAACCGCAACCGTAATGGTTTGCCATGACTGTATTTGATATTCGACAATAAAACAGAAAGAATATAGAAAAAAAAACATTTAAAATAACCCGGTATTTACATGATTTGCATCATTTATAAAATATTTTTCCTGTTACCTTTAGGTTCGGCTGGTGGTATGCAACAAATGCAAGGAAGTTAGTGCAAAATGATATTCTAAATTATCTTTATTAAAAATTTAAAAATCCGTATGATTTACAATTATTTTTTATTTTATTGAAATATTTGTTATGTTTGAATAAAGTGGTCATTAACAAAATTATTTTTTTTAGGTGCCGGAGGAATAGGAGGTGGGTTTGACGGAGGTAAATTACGTGTTTACATTTGTAAATGTACATTCATTACAATAACATTTTAAAATACATCATTTACAAACGCAAAAAAATACACCCAATATTTAAATGAATTGATGGTCTATTGTTTTATTTTTTACTTTAGGTTCTGCTGGTGACATGCAACAAATGCAAGGAGGTTAGTGTCAAATGATATTCTACGTTAATATGTATTAAACATTTTAAAATAATATGTAATATAATTATTTCAATAAATATTATCATTATTTTTATTTTATTAAAATATTTGTTATATTTAAATTATGTGACCATTTACAAAATGTATTCTTTTAGGTGCCGGCGGAATAGGAAGTGGTTTTGAAGGAGGTAAATAAAGTGTTTACTTTTGTAAATGAACATTAATTTTAATAACATTTTAAAACATATCATTTACAAACGTAAAAAAACCCTTAACTCCCAGCATTTAAATAAATTGCATGGTCTTTTGATTTATTTTTACTTTAGGTTCTGCTGGTGGCATGCAACAAATGCAAGGAGGTAGTGTCAAATGATATTCTACGTTAATATGTATTAAACATTTTAAAATAATATGTAATATAATTATTTCAATAAATATTATCATTATTTTTATTTTATTAAAATATTTGTTATATTTAAATTATGTGACCATTTACAAAATGTATTCTTTTAGGTGCCGGCGGAATAGGAAGTGGTTTTGACGGAGGTAAATTAAGTGTTTACTTTTGTAAATGAACATTAATTTTAATAACATATTAAAACATATCATTTACAAACGTAAAAAAAACCCATTAACGCCCAGTATTTAAATGAATTGCATGGTCTTTTGATTTATTTTTACTTTAGGTTCTGCTGGTGGCATGCAACAAATGCAAGGAGGTTAGTGTCAAATGATAATCTAATTTAATATGTATTAAACATTTTTAAATAATATATATTATAATTATTTAAATTTATATTATGATTATTTTTATTTTATTAAAATATTCGCTATAATAATATATTTAAGTTAAATATTTAAATGACGTGGCTATTAACAAAATTTATTTTTTTAGGTGCCGGAGGAATAGGAGGTGGTTTTGACGGAGGTAAATTACGTGTTTATTTTTGTAAATCTAAATTTATTACAATAACATTTTAAAATACATCATTTACAAACGTAAAAAAATACACCCAATATTTAAATGAATTGATGGTCAATTGTTTTATTTTTTACTTTAGGTTCTGCTGGTGGCATGCAACAAATGCAAGGAGGTTAGTGTCAAATGATATTCTAATTTAATATTATTAAGCATTTTATATAAAGCATATTATAATTATTTCAATATATATTATAATTATTTCAATATATATTATAATTATTTCAATATATATTATAATTATTTCAATATATATTATAATTATTTCAATATATATTATAATTATTTCAATATATATTATAATTATTTCAATATATATTATAATTATTTCAATATATATTATAATTATTTCAATATATATTATAATTATTTCAATATATATTATAATTATTTCAATATATATTATAATTATTTCAATATATATTATAATTATTTCAATATATATTATAATTATTTCAATATATATTATAATTATTTCAATATATATTATAATTATTTCAATATATATTATAATTATTTCAATATATATTATAATTATTTCAATATATATTATAATTATTTCAATATATATTATAATTATTTCAATATATATTATAATTATTTCAATATATATTATAATTATTTCAATATATACCATAATTATTTTTGTTTTATTAAAATATGTGTTATATTTAAAGGATGTGGCCATTAACAAAATGTATTCTTTTAGGTGCCGGAGGAATAGGAGGTGGTTTCGACGGAGGTAATTAAGTGTTTACTTTTGTACATTAATTTCAATAATATTTTGAAATACATTATTTGCTAACGTACAAAAAAAATTGACCCAATATTTAAAGGAATGGCATGGTCTATTGATTTTTTTTTACTTTAGGTTCTGCTGGTGGCATGCAACAAATGCATGGAGGTTAGTATCACGTGATATTCTAATTTAATATTATTAAGCATTTTATATAAAGCATATTATAATTATTTTCATATATATTATAATTATTTCAATATATCATTATTTTTGTTTTATTAAAATATGTGTTATATTTAAAGGATGTGGCCATTAACAAAATGTATTCTTTTAGGTGCCGGAGGAATAGGAGGTGGTTTTGATGGAGGTAATTAAGTATTTACTTTTGTAAATGTACATTAATTTCAATAATATTTTGAAATACATTATTTGCTAACGTACAAAAAAAATTGACCCAATATTTAAAGGAATGGCATGGTCTATTGATTTTTTTTTACTTTAGGTTCTGCTGGTGGCATGCAACAAATGCATGGAGGTTAGTATCACGTGATATTCTAATTTAATATTATTAAGCATTTTATATAAAGCATATTATAATTATTTTCATATATATTATAATTATTTCAATATATCATTATTTTTGTTTTATTAAAATATGTGTTATATTTAAAGGATGTGGCCATTAACAAAATGTATTCTTTTAGGTGCCGGAGGAATAGGAGGTGGTTTTGATGGAGGTAATTAAGTATTTACTTTTGTAAATGTACATTAATTTCAATAATATTTTGAAATACATTATTTGCTAACGTACAAAAAAAATTGACCCAATATTTAAAGGAATGGCATGGTCTATTGATTTTTTTTTACTTTAGGTTCTGCTGGTGGCATGCAACAAATGCATGGAGGTTAGTATCACGTGATATTCTAATTTAATATTATTAAGCATTTTATATAAAGCATATTATAATTATTTTCATATATATTATAATTATTTCAATATATCATTATTTTTGTTTTATTAAAATATGTGTTATATTTAAAGGATGTGGCCATTAACAAAATGTATTCTTTTAGGTGCCGGCGGAATAGGAGGTGGTTTTGATGGAGGTAATTAAGTATTTACTTTTGTAAATGTACATTAATTTCAATAATATTTTGAAATACATTATTTGCTAACGTACAAAAAAAATTGACCCAATATTTAAAGGAATGGCATGGTCTATTGATTTTTTTTTACTTTAGGTTCTGCTGGTGGCATGCAACAAATGCATGGAGGTTAGTATCACGTGATATTCTAATTTAATATTATTAAGCATTTTATATAAAGCATATTATAATTATTTTCATATATATTATAATTATTTCAATATATCATTATTTTTGTTTTATTAAAATATGTGTTATATTTAAAGGATGTGGCCATTAACAAAATGTATTCTTTTAGGTGCCGGCGGAATAGGAGGTGGTTTTGATGGAGGTAATTAAGTATTTACTTTTGTAAATGTACATTAATTTCAATAATATTTTGAAATACATTATTTGCTAACGTACAAAAAAATTGACCCAATATTTAAAGGAATGGCATGGTCTATTGATTTTTTTTTACTTTAGGTTCTGCTGGTGGCATGCAACAAATGCAAGGAGGTTAGTATCACGTGATATTCTAATTTAATATTATTATATAAAACATATTCTAATTATTTTCATATATATTATAACTATTTCAATATATATTATAATTATTTCAATATATATTATAATTATTTCAATATATATTATATTTATTTCAATATATATTATAATTATTTCAATATATATTATAATTATTTCAATATATATTATAATTATTTTTGTTTTATTAAAATATGTGTTATATTTAAAGGATGTGGCCATTAACAAAACGTATTCTTTTAGGTGCCGGCGGAATAGGAGGTGGTTTTGATGGAGGTAATTAAGTGTTTACGTAAATGTACATTCATTTTAATAACATTTTAAAATACTTTATTTGCAAACGTTAAAAGAAAAACCAATACACTCAATATTTAAATGAATTGCATGATCTATTGATTTTTTTTTGCTTGAGGTTCTGCTGGAGGCATGCAACAAATGCAAGGAGTTTAGTGTCAAATGATATTTTAGTATTATCCTGATAATAAAGCTTTTTTTTAAAAAAACTTCATGTTTATAAAAGTTTTTATTCTGTCACATATTTTCTATTTGCGCTTGCAATGGTCATGAGTTTTTTTTATTATTATTTTTAGGAGCTGGTGGTATAGGAGGTTTTAACGGAGGTAAGTTGTTTAATTCTATACCTATACAGTAATTTTTTTTACCGAACACATAAATTTTAAATTTAAAAAAACATTCTAATTGAAAATAAATTTAAAATGTAAACTTTTTGGCGTTTCACTCAGATAATTGTTTACTTAAAATTAGTTTCTGTGAAAGTTAGAAAATAATTTGTTGTTTATTATTTATTTAAAACATTTATTTAAATAATTTTATGTTTAGGTGAAGCTGCAGGAGGTAAAATGTTTGTTTATTTCTGCGCATTGTACGTTCACTTATTATACATTTCGAAATTTAAATGATTTTAATCATTTATATTTTTTCATTATTTTTATATTTTTAGGAAGTATTGGTCGTGGCATGCAGAACACGCAAGGAGGTTAGTGCAAAATAAAATTATAATACGATTAATGAAGGGTACATATATGTAAATTTCAACCTATAGATGAAAAAAAAAAAACTAAATTATATACGTATTTAAAAATTGCCCTGAGTAGTAGATGTAAGTGGGAATATTAAAACAAGTTATGTAACTTTACGAAATGCATATTTTTCAAAAAAGTATTATATTAATATAAAGTATTATATTAATTATTTAAGTATAATATTTTTAAAAAAATCTGTAATATGCTACAATTGTTTTTGTTTGACGTTTATTCAAGTTTACTCGATATTTAAAAAATTATCTTTAAATATCTCAACAATCTTATCTAAAAGAAATATATTATTATAAACTTATAAGCATTAAAAAAAAACACTAAGAGCAAATTACGCAAACTTTATGCATTAAAATATCAGTGGTTTTGTAATTTAATGCACTTGCAACCTTTATTTTGACCTATAGTACTATCGTGTCTTTTTTCATACATTTTCTTCCACTTTTCTTCCAACAAAATTTTCAATTTCGAATTTAAAATTTAAATTTGCTTCTTCTATAAGCCTAATTTCTGTTACACTACAATTATGCTCTATATATATTTTGATTTGATTATTTTCCGTTATAAAATCTGTTAAAACCCATTTGGGAATTTGTCAATAAATTTGAAAAAAATATAACTCAAAAGCAATTGTCATAAATAAAAAATTTGGTTTTGCGGCGCAAGGAGAGTAGGAGGTTTTGACCTACATAAGATATTTCAGGGTGGTAACATAACCTGGAAAACCGGGAACTCAGGGAATTGTCATGGAATTTTTTTATTCTGGAAATATCAGGGAAATTTTCGAAATTTCCCAAAAAATCAGGGAAATTTTCAAATTTGGATCATTAAAACGGCAATTATCCTCCATTATGGGTAAATTAGTTGTCAATATGTCCTTTTAGTTCTGAAAAAGATTTTTTTTTTAAAGTTTGGTTATGCATATTTTTAGATTTATTTTTGTAAAAACGTGAACCACTGCTAAGAGAGCAGCAAAAGCAAAGTGCATTGTACCTTGAAATTGTGAGCAACATGTGAGGGGCTAAAGAATGTGATTTATTGAAGATTGGAATAGGAAGCATATAAAACATTTAAAATTATCTACAAAAGAAATAGTTGGAAAAATTTGCATTCTTTGCTTACAGAGAACATGATTAATTACTATTATGGCTGCCACAATTGTATAATTTGTGTATTCATTAATTATTATTTTAACTGACAATAAGTATTGCTTATAAATTTTTATTTATAATGCAGTATATTTATTGTATTGTAGCGTGGATACTTTGTTTTTATACAAAGCATACATTTCAACGTTTCTTAAGGGGGTCCGATACCTTCGAAATTTTTTTTTTTATTTTTATACTTGTACAATCCAATTTTTTTTCTCTTTCTAAATTTGCATAAAAAACCATTTTAAGACTCTCAATTTTTTTTTTAAATTGCACATTTATTTTTAAATTAAAATTTTAGTAAATTTTTTAACAATTTTAAAATTCCTACTCCTTTTTTGTTTTTCAATATTTTGAAGCAATTTTTTTTATTTAAGATCTTGAATAATATGTAAATAGATGTATGCATTCAAATTTTGATTCAGATACATCACTTTAAAAAAATAAAATATATTAGAAATTTTGGAAAAAAAATTGACGAAAAAAAATAAAATTCCATTTTAAGTGGTTTTAAAAAACAAATAATGGTAAAAATAGGAAATCTGAATGCATACATCTATTTAAAATATACTTATCTTGCTATACACACAAAAATTATGATTTAAAGTATAATAGTAAAAAAGCCTTAGCATTTTTAGTATTCATTAAATTTCAAAACCACGAACAGAGATATTTGCTTTTAAAGTTTACATATGATACAACTATGTTATAGGAACACATCATTAAAACATTCATAACTAAAAAAGTAATAGGAATTTTTTGAAGCAGTTTTTTGTGAGTTATTAAGATAAGTTTGAATATTATTTTTTAAATATAAAAAAAAATGACTTTTTTTGCGAATTTTGGGTATCGGACCCACTTAATGTAATTTTAAAGTCTGGGAAATTTTGTGACACCATCATGGAAGTCAGGGAAATATCAGGGAACTTTTTTTCCAGAATTTTGTTGCCACCCTGTATTTGTATATTTTTTGTGCATCGCACATTTACTCAAATAATAAAATTTTAATTACTTTTTTTAAAGGAAAAAAATATTTTGAATCATACCCAACATTTAAATGATTTGAATTAATTTTGATATATTTTTCCTTATATGATTTTTAGGTGCAGATGGAAGCATGCAGCAAATGCAAGGAGGTTAGTATCTAAGGATATTCTAATAAAATATGTTAAAAACCTTTTTGTGAATTTATCATTAAATTGGAAAATAAAAATATTCGAAAAAAGTTGTTATAAAATCAAATTTTAAATTTTAGGCGCAAGTGAAGTAGGAGGTTTTAACGGAGGTAATATATTGGTATATTTTTTTGTGCATTGTATATTTACCAAAAAAATAAAATGTTAACTACTAATTTCTTAAAAGATAATAAATACATTTAACCTTCTCCGACATTTAAATGATTAGAATTATTTTTATATTTTTTTCATTATTTGATTTTTAGGTGCAGCGGGCGGCCTGCAACAAATGCAAGGAGGTTAGTACATATTGGTATTCTAATAAAATATGTTAAAACCCTATTGTGAATTAATCCTTAAATTAAAAAAAAATACTTTTAAGCAGTTGTCATGAATCAAAATTTAAATTTTAGAAGCAAGTGGAGCAGGAGGATTTAACGGAGGTAATATATTTGTATATTTTTTGTGCATCACACATTTACTCACATAATAAAATTTTAATTACTCTTCCCTAAAAGGATAAAAATTACATTTAAACATACCCGACATTTGAATGATGTGAATTAATTTTGATAATTTTTAATTAATTGAACTTCAATTGAACCTGGTGGCATGCAGAAAATGCAAGGCGTTTAGTACCTAATTATATTCTAATAAAATTTGTTAAAACCCTCTTGTGAATTTTTCAATAAATTTGAAAAAATAAATATTCAAAGCAGTTGTTAAGAATAAAAAATTAATTTTTAGGCGCTGGTGGAATAGGAGGCTTTGACGGAGGTAAGATAATTGTATATTTTTTGTGCATCGCACATTTACTCAAATAATAAAATTTTAATTTCTTTTTCTAAAAAGACAAAAAATACATTTAAACATCTCCGACATTTAAATGATTAGCATAATTTTTTATATTTTTCATTCTTTGATTTTTAGGTGCATCTGGCGGCCTGCAGCAAATGCAAGGAGGTTAGTACATATTGGTATTCTAATAAAATATGTTAAGACCTTTTTGTGAATTTGTCATTAAAGTAAAAAGTATATTTAAAGCAGTTGTCATGAATCAAAATTTTAAATTTTTGGCGCAAGTGGAGCAGGAGGTTTTAACGGAGGTAAGGGATCGGTATATTTTTTGTGTATTGCATATTTACTCAAATAATAATATTTTAATTACTCCTCTCTAAAAGGATAAAAAATAAATTTAACAAACCCGACATTTAAGTGATATGCATTAATTTTGATATTTTTTTAATTAATTGATCTTGATTTGCAGCTGGTGGCATTCACCAAATGCAAGGAGTTTAGTACCTAATTATATTCTAATAAATTATGTTAAAACCTTTTTGTGAATTTTTAAAAAAAAATTATTAAAAAAATTAATCAAAGAATTTGTTATGAATAAAAAAATTGATTTTTAGGCTCTGGTGGAATAGGAGGTTTTGACGGAGGTAAGATATTTGTATATTTTTTGTGCATCGCACTTTTACTCAAATAATAAAATTTTAATTTATTTTTCTAAAAATACAAAAAATACATTTAAACATCTCCGACATTTAAATGATTAGCATACTTTTTTATATATTTTTCTTGAATTTTTTTATTATTAGGTGCAGCTGGTGGAATGCAGCAAATGCAAGGAGGTTAGTATATAATGGAATTTTAATAAAATATGTTAAAACCCTATTGTGAATGTGTCCTTAAATAAAAAAAAAATACTTTAAAGCAGTTGTCATGAACAAAATTTAAATTTTAGGCGCAAGTGGAGCAGGAGGATTTAACGGAGGTGATATATTTGTATATTTTTTGTGCATCGCACAGTTACTCAAATAATAATATTTTAATTACTCCTCTATAAAAGGATAAAAAATACATTTAAACAAACCCGTCATTTAAATGAAGAACATTAATTTTGATATTTTTTTTTAATTAATTGAATTTGATTTGCAGCTGGTGGCATTCAGCTAATGCAAGGAGTTTAGTACCTAATTATATTCAAATAAATTATGTTAAAACACTTTTGTGAATTTTTCAATAAATTTGATTAAAAAAATTATTCGAAGAAGTTGTCATGAATAAAAAAATTGATTTTTAGGCTCTGATGGTATAGGAGGTTTTGACGGAGGTAAGATATTTGTATATTTTTTATGCATCGCACATTTACTCAAATAATAAAATTTTAATTTCTTTTTCTAAAAAGACGAAAAATACATTTAAACATCTCCAACATTTAAATTATTAGCATATTTTTTTTTATATTTTTCATTCTTTGATTTTTAGGTGCATCTGGCGGACTGCAGCAAATGCAAGGAGGTTAGTACATATTGGTATTCTTATAAATATGTTAAGATCCTTTGGTGAATTTGTCATTAAAGTAAAAAGAATATTTAAAGCAGTTGTCATGAATCAAAAATTTAAATTTTAGGCGCAAGTGGAGCAGGAGGTTTTAACGGAGGTAAGGAATCGGTATATTTTTTGTGTATTGCATATTTACTCAAATAATAATATTTTAATTACTCCTCTCTAAAAGTATAAAAAATAAATTTAACAAACCCGACATTTAAATGATGAGCATTAATTTTGATATTTTTTTTAATTAATTGATTTTGATTTGCAGCTGGTGGCATTCACCAAATGCAAGGAGTTTAGTACCTAATTATATTCTAATAAATTATGTTAAAACCCTTTTTTGAATTTTTCAAAAAAAATTATTAAAAAAATTAATCAAAGAAGTTGGTATGAATAAAAAAATTGATTTTTAGGCTCTGGTGGAATAGGAGGTTTTGACGGAGGTAAGATATTTGTATATTTTTTGTGCATCGCACTTTTACTCAAATAATAAAATTTTAATTTATTTTTCTAAAAAGACAAAAAATACATTTAAACATCTCCGACATTTAAATGATTAGCATAATTTTTTATATTTCTCATTCTTTGATTTTTAGGTGCATCTGGCGGCCTGCAGCAAATGCAAGGAGGTTAGTACATATTTGTATTCTAATAAAATATGTTAAGACCCTTTTGTGAATTTGTCATTAAAGTAAAAAGAATATTTAAAGCAGTTGTCATGAATCAAAATTTTAAATTTTAGGCGCAAGTGGAGCAGGAGGTTTTAAAGGAGGTAAGGGATCGGTATAATTTTTGTGTATAGCATATTTACTTAAATAATAATATTTTAATTACTCCTCTATAAAATGATAAAAAATACATTTAAATAAACCCGTCATTTAAATGATGAGCATTAATTTTGATATTTTTTTTTAATTGAATTTGATTTGCAGCTGGTTGCATTCAGCACATGCAAGGAGTTTAGTACCTAATTATATTCTAATAAATTATGATAAAACCCTTTTGTAAATTTAAAAAAAAAATTATAACAAAAATTAATCAAAGAAGTTGTCATGAATAAAAAAATTGATTTTTAGGCGCTGGTGGAATAGGAGGTTTTGACGGAGGTAAGATATTTGTATATTTTTTGTGCATCGCACATTTACTCAAATAATAATATTTTAATTTCTTTTTCTAAAAAGACAAAAAATACATTTAAATGATTAGCATAATTTTTTATATTTTTCATTCTTTGATTTTTAGGTGCATCTGGCGGCCTGCATCAAATGCAAGGAGGTTAGTACATATTTGTATTCTAATAAAATATGTTAAGACCCTTTTGTGAATTTGCCATTAAAGTAAAAAGAATATTTAAAGCAGTTGTCATGAATCAAAATTTTAAATTTTAGGCGCAAGTGGAGCAGGAGGTTTTAACGGAGGTAAGGGATCGGTATATTTTTTGTGCATAGCATATTTACTTAAATAAAAATATTTTAATTACTCCTCTCTAAAATGATAAAAAATACATTTAAACAAACCCGACATTTAAAAGATGAGCATTAATTTTGATATTTTTTTAATTAATTGATCTTGATTTCAGCTGGTGGCATTCAGCAAATGCATGGTGTTTAGTACCTAATTATATTCAAATAAATTATGTTATAACCCTTTTGTGAATTTTTCAAAAAAAAATTATTAAAAAAATTAATCAAAGAAGTTGTCGTGAATAAAAAAATTGATTTTTAGGCACTGGTGGAATAGGAGGTTTTGACGGAGGTAAGATATTTGTATATTTTTTGTGCGTCGCACATTTACTCAAATAATAAAATTTTAATTTATTTTTCTAAAAAGACAAAAATTACATTTAAACATCTCCGACATTTAAATGATTAGCAAAATTTTTTATATTTCTCATTCTTTGATTTTTAGGTGAATTTGGCGGCCTGCAGCAAATGCAAGGAGGTTAGTACATATTGGTATTCTAATAAAATATGTTAAGACCCTTTTGGGAATTTGTCATTAAAGTAAAAAGTATATTTAAAGCAGTTGTCATGAATCAAATTTTTAAATTTTAGGCGCAAGTGGAGCAGGAGGTTTTAACGGAGGTAAGGGATCGGTATATTTTTTGTGTATTGCATATTTACTCAAATAATAATATTTTAATTATTCCTCTCTAAAAGGATAAAAAATAAATTTAACAAACCCGACATTTAAATGATATGCATTAATTTTGATATTTTTTAATTAATTGATCTTGATTTGCAGCTGGTGGCATTCAGCAAATGCAAGGAGTTTAGTACCTAATTATATTATAATAAATTATGATAAAACCCTTTTGTGAATTTTTCAAAAAATTTGATAAAAAAAATTATTCAAAGAAGTTGTCATGAATAAAAAATTTGATTTTTAGGCGCTGGTGGAATAGGAGGTTTTGACGGAGGTAAGATATTTGTAAATTTGTTGTGCATCGCACATTTACTCAAATAATAAAACTTTAATTATTTTTTATAAAAATACAAAAAATACATTTAAATATCTCTGAAATTTAAATGATTAGCATTATTGTTTTATATTTTTTTTCATGATTTTTTTTATTATTAGATGCAGCTGGTGCCCTGCAGCAAATGCAAGGAGGTTAGTATATAATGGTATTCTAATAAAATAT
The DNA here is from genome assembly GCA_963932185.1 of Troglohyphantes excavatus. Lineage (NCBI taxonomy): Eukaryota > Metazoa > Arthropoda > Arachnida > Araneae > Linyphiidae > Troglohyphantes > Troglohyphantes excavatus. The sequence goes on from OZ010670.1 coordinate 67,245,237, forward strand.
GTTAAAACCCTATTGTGAATTTGTCCTTAAATTAAAAAAAATACTTTAAAGAAGTTGTCATGAATCAAATATTAAATTTAAGGCGCAAGTGGTGCAGGAGGATTTAACGGAGTTAATATATTTGTATATTTTTTGTGCATCGCACATTTACTCAAATAATAATATTTTAATTACTCCTTTCTAAAAGGATAAAAAATACATTTAAACATACCCGACATTTAAATGATGAGCATAAAATTTGTTAATTTTTTAATTACTTGATCTTGAATTGCAGCTGGTGGCATACAGCAAATGCAAGGAGTTCAGTACCTATTTATATTATAACAAATTATGTTAAAACCCTTTTGTGACTTTTCAATAAATTTTATAAAAAAATTATTCAAAGAAGTTGTCATGAATAAAAAAAAATATTTTTAGACGCTGGTGGAATAGGAGGTTTTGACGGAGGTAAGATATTTGTATATTTTTTGTGCATCACACATTTACTCAAATAATAAAATTGTAATTAATTTTTTCTAAAAATACAAAAAATACATTTAAACATCTCCGACATTTAAATGATTAGCATTATTGTTTTATATTTTTTTTCTTCTTTTTTTTATATTTAGGTGCATCTAGTGGCCTGCAACAAATGCAAGGAGGTTAGTATAGAATAATATACTAATAAAATATTTTAAAACCCTATTGTGAATTTGTCCTTAAATTAAAAAAAAATACTTTAAAGCAGTTGTCATAAATCAAAATTTAAATTTTAGGCGCAAGTGGAGCAGGGGGATTTAACGGAAGTAATACATTTGTATATTTTTTTTGCGTCGCACATTTACTCAAATAATAATATTTTAATTACTCCTCTCTAAAATGATAAAAAAAACATTTAAACATACCCGACATTTCAGTAATGAGCATTAATTTTGATATTTTTTTAATTTGATCTTTATTTGCAGCGGGTGGCATTCAGAAAATGCTAGGAAATTAGTATTTAATTATATTCTAATAAAATATGTTAAAACACCTTTGTAATTTTTTCAATAAATTAGATGAAAAAAATTATTCAAAGAAGTTGTCATGAATAAAAAATTGAATTTTAGGCGCTGGTGGTATAGGAGGTTTTGACGGAGGTAAGATATTTGTTTATTTTTTGTGCATCGCACATTCACTCAAATAATAAAAATTTAATTTATTTTTCTAAAAAAACTAAACATACATTTAAACATCTCCGTCATTTAAATGATTAGCATAATTTTTTATGTTTCTCATTCTTTGATTTTTAGGTGCATCTGGCGGCCTGCAGCAAATGCAAGGAGGTTAGTACATATTTGTATTCTAATAAAATATGTTAAGACCCTTTTGTGAATTTGTCATTAAAGTAAAAAGTATATTTAAAGCAGTTGTCATGAATCAAAATTTAAAATTTTAGGCGCAAGTGGAGCAGGAGGTTTTAACGGAGGTAAGGGATCGGTATATTTTTTGTGTATTGCATATTTACTCAAATAAAAATATTTTAATTACTCCTCTCTAAAAGGATAAAAAATAAATTTAACAAACCCGTCATTTAAATGATATGCATTAATTTTGATATTTTTTTAATTAATTGATCTTGATTTGCAGCTGGTGGCATTCAGCAAATGCAAGGAGTTTAGTACCTAATTATATTCTAATAAATTATGTTAAAACCCTTTTGTGCATTTTTCAAAAAAAAATATTAAAAAAATTAATCAAAGAAGTTGTCATGAATAAAAAAAATTGATTTTTAGGCTCTGGTGGAATAGGAGGTTTTGACGGAGGTAAGATATTTGTATATTTTTTGTGCATCGCACATTTACTCAAATAATAAAATTTTAATTTATTTTTCTAAAAAGACAAAAAATACATTTAAACATCTCCGACATTTAAATGATTAGCATAATTTTTTATATTTCTCATTCTTTGATTTTTAGGTGCATCTGGCGGCCTGCAGCAAATGCAAGGAGGTCAGTACATATTGGTATTCTAATAAAATATGTTAAGACCCTTTTGTGAATTTGTCATTAAAGTAAAAAGTATATTTAAAGCAGTTGTCATGAATCAAAATTTTAAATTTTAGGCGCAAGTGGAGCAGCAGGTTTTAACGGAGGTAAGGGATCGGTATATTTTTTGTGTTTTGCATATTTACTCAAATAATAATATTTTAATTACTCCTCTCTAAAAGGATAAAAAATAAATTTAACAAACCCGACATTTAAATTATATGCATTAATTTTGATATTTTTTTAATTAATTGATCTTGATTTGCAGCTGGTGGCATTCATCAAATGCAAGGAGTTTAGTACCTAATTATATTTTAATAAATTATGTTAAAACCCTTTTGTGAATTTTTCAAAAAAAAATCATTTAAAAAATTAATCAAAGAAGTTGTCATGAATAAAAAAATTTATTTTTAGGCTCTGGTGGAATAGGAGGTTTTGACGGAGGTAAGATATTTGTATATTTTTTGTGCATCGCACATTTACTCAAATAATAAAATTTTAATTTATTTTTCTAAAAAGACAAAAAATACATTTAAACATCTCCGACATTTAAACGATTAGCATAATTTTTTATATATTTTTCTTGAATTTTTTTATTATTAGGTGCAGCTGGTGGAATGCAGCAAATGCAAGGAGGTTAGTATACAATGGAATTTTAATAAAATATGTTAAAACCCTATTGTGAATGTGTCCTTAAATAAAAAAAAATACTTTAAAGCAGTTGTCATGAACAAAATTTAAATTTTAGGCGCAAGTGGAGCAGGAGGATTTAACGGAGGTGATATATTTGTATATTTTTTGTGCATCGCACAATTACTCAAATAATAATATTTTAATTACTCCTCTATAAAAGGATAAAAAATACATTTAAACAAACCCGTCATTTAAATGATGAACAATAATTTTGATATTTTTTTTTAATTAATTGAGTTTGATTTGCAGCTGGTGGCATTCAGCACATGCAAGGAGTTTAGTACCTAATTATATTCAAATAAATTATGTTAAAACACTTTTGTGAATTTTTCAATAAATTTGATTAAAAAAATTATTCGAAGAAGTTGTCATAAATAAAAAAATTGATTTTTAGGCTCTGGTGGTATAGGAGGTTTTGACGGAGGTAAGATATTTGTATATTTTTTGTGCATCGCACATTTACTCAAATAATAAAATTTTAATTTCTTTTTCTAAAAAGACAAAAAATACATTTAAACATCTCCGACATTTAAATGATTAGCATATTTTTTTTATATTTTTCATTCTTTGATTTTTAGGTGCATCTGGCGGCCTGCAGCAAATGCAAGGAGGTTAGTACATATTTGTATTCTAATAAAATATGTTAAGACCCTTTTGTGAATTTGTCATTAAAGTAAAAAGTATATTTAAAGCAGTTGTCATGAATCAAAATTTAAAATTTTAGGCGCAAGTGGAGCAGGAGGTTTTAACGGAGGTAAGGGATCGGTATATTTTTTGTGTATTGCATATTTACTCAAATAAAAATATTTTAATTACTCCTCTCTAAAAGGATAAAAAATAAATTTAACAAACCCGTCATTTAAATGATATGCATTAATTTTGATATTTTTTTAATTAATTGATCTTGATTTGCAGCTGGTGGCATTCAGCAAATGCAATTAGTTTAGTACCTAATTATATTCTAATAAATTATGTTAAAACCCTTTTGTGCATTTTTCAAAAAAAATTATTAAAAAAATTAATCAAAGAAGTTGTCATGAATAAAAAAAATTGATTTTTAGGCTCTGGTGGAATAGGAGGTTTTGACGGAGGTAAGATATTTGTATATTTTTTGTGCATCGCACATTTACTCAAATAATAAAATTTTAATTTATTTTTCTAAAAACAAAAAAAATACATTTAAACATCTCCGACATTTAAATGATTAGCATAATTTTTTATATTTCTCATTCTTTGATTTTTAGGTGCATCTGGCGGCCTGCAGCAAATGCAAGGAGGTCAGTACATATTGGTATTCTAATACAATATGTTAAGACCCTTTTGTGAATTTGTCATTAAAGTAAAAAGTATATTTAAAGCAGTTGTCATGAATCAAAATTTTAAATTTTAGGCGCAAGTGGAGCAGCAGGTTTTAACGGAGGTAAGGGATCGGTATATTTTTTGTGTATTGCATATTTACTCAAATAATAATATTTTAATTACTCCTCTCTAAAAGGATAAAAAATAAATTTAACAAACCCGACATTTAAATTATATGCATTAATTTTGATATTTTTTTAATTAATTGATCTTGATTTGCAGCTGGTGGCATTCATCAAATGCAAGGAGTTTAGTACCTAATTATATTTTAATAAATTATGTTAAAACCCTTTTGTGAATTTTTCAAAAAAAAATCATTTAAAAAATTAATCAAAGAAGTTGTCATGAATAAAAAAATTGATTTTTAGGCTCTGGTGGAATAGGAGGTTTTGACGGAGGTAAGATATTTGTATATTTTTTGTGCATCGCACATTTACTCAAATAATAAAATTTTAATTTATTTTTCTAAAAAGACAAAAAATACATTTAAACATCTCCGACATTTAAACGATTAGCATAATTTTTTATATATTTTTCTTGAATTTTTTTATTATTAGGTGCAGCTGGTGGAATGCAGCAAATGCAAGGAGGTTAGTATACAATGGAATTTTAATAAAATATGTTAAAACCCTATTGTGAATGTGTCCTTAAATAAAAAAAAATACTTTAAAGCAGTTGTCATGAACAAAATTTAAATTTTAGGCGCAAGTGGAGCAGGAGGATTTAACGGAGGTGATATATTTGTATATTTTTTGTGCATCGCACAATTACTCAAATAATAATATTTTAATTACTCCTCTATAAAAGGATAAAAAATACATTTAAACAAACCCGTCATTTAAATGATGAACATTAATTTTGATATTTTTTTTTTAATTAATTGAGTTTGATTTGCAGCTGGTGGCATTCAGCACATGCAAGGAGTTTAGTACCTAATTATATTCAAATAAATTATGTTAAAACACTTTTGTGAATTTTTCAATAAATTTGATTAAAAAAATTATTCGAAGAAGTTGTCATAAATAAAAAAATTGATTTTTAGGCTCTGGTGGTATAGGAGGTTTTGACGGAGGTAAGATATTTGTATATTTTTTGTGCATCGCACATTTACTCAAATAATAAAATTTTAATTTCTTTTTCTAAAAAGACAAAAAATACATTTAAACATCTCCGACATTTAAATGATTAGCATATTTTTTTTATATTTTTCATTCTTTGATTTTTAGGTGCATCTGGCGGCCTGCAGCAAATGCAAGGAGGTTAGTACATATTGGTATTCTAATAAAATATGTTAAGACCCTTTTGTGAATTTGTCATTAAAGTAAAAAGTATATTTAAAGCAGTTGTCATGAATCAAAATTTAAAATTTTAGGCGCAAGTGGAGCAGGAGGTTTTAACGGAGGTAAGGGATCGGTATATTTTTTGTGTATTGCATATTTACTCAAATAAAAATATTTTAATTACTCCTCTCTAAAAGGATAAAAAATAAATTTAACAAACCCGTCATTTAAATGATATGCATTAATTTTGATATTTTTTTAATTAATTGATCTTGATTTGCAGCTGGTGGCATTCAGCAAATGCAATTAGTTTAGTACCTAATTATATTCTAATAAATTATGTTAAAACCCTTTTGTGCATTTTTCAAAAAAAATTATTAAAAAAATTAATCAAAGAAGTTGTCATGAATAAAAAAAATTGATTTTTAGGCTCTGGTGGAATAGGAGGTTTTGACGGAGGTAAGATATTTGTATATTTTTTGTGCATCGCACATTTACTCAAATAATAAAATTTTAATTTATTTTTCTAAAAACAAAAAAAATACATTTAAACATCTCCGACATTTAAATGATTAGCATAATTTTTTATATTTCTCATTCTTTGATTTTTAGGTGCATCTGGCGGCCTGCAGCAAATGCAAGGAGGTCAGTACATATTGGTATTCTAATACAATATGTTAAGACCCTTTTGTGAATTTGTCATTAAAGTAAAAAGTATATTTAAAGCAGTTGTCATGAATCAAAATTTTAAATTTTAGGCGCAAGTGGAGCAGCAGGTTTTAACGGAGGTAAGGGATCGGTATATTTTTTGTGTATTGCATATTTACTCAAATAATAATATTTTAATTACTCCTCTCTAAAAGGATAAAAAATAAATTTAACAAACCCGACATTTAAATTATATGCATTAATTTTGATATTTTTTTAATTAATTGATCTTGATTTGCAGCTGGTGGCATTCATCAAATGCAAGGAGTTTAGTACCTAATTATATTTTAATAAATTATGTTAAAACCCTTTTGTGAATTTTTCAAAAAAAAATCATTTAAAAAATTAATCAAAGAAGTTGTCATGAATAAAAAAATTGATTTTTAGGCTCTGGTGGAATAGGAGGTTTTGACGGAGGTAAGATATTTGTATATTTTTTGTGCATCGCACATTTACTCAAGTAATAAAATTTTAATTTATTTTTCTAAAAAGACAAAAAATACATTTAAACATCTCCGACATTTAAACGATTAGCATAATTTTTTATATATTTTTCTTGAATTTTTTTATTATTAGGTGCAGCTGGTGGAATGCAGCAAATGCAAGGAGGTTAGTATACAATGGAATTTTAATAAAATATGTTAAAACCCTATTGTGAATGTGTCCTTAAATAAAAAAAAATACTTTAAAGCAGTTGTCATGAACAAAATTTAAATTTTAGGCGCAAGTGGAGCAGGAGGATTTAACGGAGGTGATATATTTGTATATTTTTTGTGCATCGCACAATTACTCAAATAATAATATTTTAATTACTCCTCTATAAAAGGATAAAAAATACATTTAAACAAACCCGTCATTTAAATGATGAACATTAATTTTGATATTTTTTTTTTAATTAATTGAGTTTGATTTGCAGCTGGTGGCATTCAGCACATGCAAGGAGTTTAGTACCTAATTATATTCAAATAAATTATGTTAAAACACTTTTGTGAATTTTTCAATAAATTTGATTAAAAAAATTATTCGAAGAAGTTGTCATAAATAAAAAAATTGATTTTTAGGCTCTGGTGGTATAGGAGGTTTTGACGGAGGTAAGATATTTGTATATTTTTTGTGCATCGCACATTTACTCAAATAATAAAATTTTAATTTCTTTTTCTAAAAAGACAAAAAATACATTTAAACATCTCCGACATTTAAATGATTAGCATATTTTTTTTATACTTTTCATTCTTTGATTTTTAGGTGCATCTGGCGGCCTGCAGCAAATGCAAGGAGGTTAGTACATATTGGTATTCTAATAAATATGTTAAGAACCTTTTGTGAATTTGTCATTAAAGTAAAAAGTATATTTAAAGCAGTTGTCATGAATCAAAATTTTAAATTTTAGGCGCAAGTGGAGCAGGGGGATTTAACGGAAGTAATACATTTGTATATTTTTTTTGCGTCGCACATTTACTCAAATAATAATATTTTAATTACTCCTCTCTAAAATGATAAAAAAAACATTTAAACATACCCGACATTTCAGTAATGAGCATTAATTTTGATATTTTTTTAATTTGATCTTTATTTGCAGCGGGTGGCATTCAGAAAATGCTAGGAAATTAGTATTTAATTATATTCTAATAAAATATGTTAAAACACCTTTGTAATTTTTTCAATAAATTAGATGAAAAAAATTATTCAAAGAAGTTGTCATGAATAAAAAATTGAATTTTAGGCGCTGGTGGTATAGGAGGTTTTGACGGAGGTAAGATATTTGTTTATTTTTTGTGCATCGCACATTCACTCAAATAATAAAAATTTAATTTATTTTTCTAAAAAAACTAAACATACATTTAAACATCTCCGTCATTTAAATGATTAGCATAATTTTTTATGTTTCTCATTCTTTGATTTTTAGGTGCATCTGGCGGCCTGCAGCAAATGCAAGGAGGTTAGTACATATTTGTATTCTAATAAAATATGTTAAGACCCTTTTGTGAATTTGTCATTAAAGTAAAAAGTATATTTAAAGCAGTTGTCATGAATCAAAATTTAAAATTTTAGGCGCAAGTGGAGCAGGAGGTTTTAACGGAGGTAAGGGATCGGTATATTTTTTGTGTATTGCATATTTACTCAAATAAAAATATTTTAATTACTCCTCTCTAAAAGGATAAAAAATAAATTTAACAAACCCGTCATTTAAATGATATGCATTAATTTTGATATTTTTTTAATTAATTGATCTTGATTTGCAGCTGGTGGCATTCAGCAAATGCAAGGAGTTTAGTACCTAATTATATTCTAATAAATTATGTTAAAACCCTTTTGTGCATTTTTCAAAAAAAAATATTAAAAAAATTAATCAAAGAAGTTGTCATGAATAAAAAAAATTGATTTTTAGGCTCTGGTGGAATAGGAGGTTTTGACGGAGGTAAGATATTTGTATATTTTTTGTGCATCGCACATTTACTCAAATAATAAAATTTTAATTTATTTTTCTAAAAAGACAAAAAATACATTTAAACATCTCCGACATTTAAATGATTAGCATAATTTTTTATATTTCTCATTCTTTGATTTTTAGGTGCATCTGGCGGCCTGCAGCAAATGCAAGGAGGTCAGTACATATTGGTATTCTAATAAAATATGTTAAGACCCTTTTGTGAATTTGTCATTAAAGTAAAAAGTATATTTAAAGCAGTTGTCATGAATCAAAATTTTAAATTTTAGGCGCAAGTGGAGCAGCAGGTTTTAACGGAGGTAAGGGATCGGTATATTTTTTGTGTTTTGCATATTTACTCAAATAATAATATTTTAATTACTCCTCTCTAAAAGGATAAAAAATAAATTTAACAAACCCGACATTTAAATTATATGCATTAATTTTGATATTTTTTTAATTAATTGATCTTGATTTGCAGCTGGTGGCATTCATCAAATGCAAGGAGTTTAGTACCTAATTATATTTTAATAAATTATGTTAAAACCCTTTTGTGAATTTTTCAAAAAAAAATCATTTAAAAAATTAATCAAAGAAGTTGTCATGAATAAAAAAATTGATTTTTAGGCTCTGGTGGAATAGGAGGTTTTGACGGAGGTAAGATATTTGTATATTTTTTGTGCATCGCACATTTACTCAAATAATAAAATTTTAATTTATTTTTCTAAAAAGACAAAAAATACATTTAAACATCTCCGACATTTAAACGATTAGCATAATTTTTTATATATTTTTCTTGAATTTTTTTATTATTAGGTGCAGCTGGTGGAATGCAGCAAATGCAAGGAGGTTAGTATACAATGGAATTTTAATAAAATATGTTAAAACCCTATTGTGAATGTGTCCTTAAATAAAAAAAAATACTTTAAAGCAGTTGTCATGAACAAAATTTAAATTTTAGGCGCAAGTGGAGCAGGAGGATTTAACGGAGGTGATATATTTGTATATTTTTTGTGCATCGCACAATTACTCAAATAATAATATTTTAATTACTCCTCTATAAAAGGATAAAAAATACATTTAAACAAACCCGTCATTTAAATGATGAACATTAATTTTGATATTTTTTTTTAATTAATTGAGTTTGATTTGCAGCTGGTGGCATTCAGCACATGCAAGGAGTTTAGTACCTAATTATATTCAAATAAATTATGTTAAAACACTTTTGTGAATTTTTCAATAAATTTGATTAAAAAAATTATTCGAAGAAGTTGTCATAAATAAAAAAATTGATTTTTAGGCTCTGGTGGTATAGGAGGTTTTGACGGAGGTAAGATATTTGTATATTTTTTGTGCATCGCACATTTACTCAAATAATAAAATTTTAATTTCTTTTTCTAAAAAGACAAAAAATACATTTAAACATCTCCGACATTTAAATGATTAGCATATTTTTTTTATATTTTTCATTCTTTGATTTTTAGGTGCATCTGGCGGCCTGCAGCAAATGCAAGGAGGTTAGTACATATTGGTATTCTAATAAAATATGTTAAGACCCTTTTGTGAATTTGTCATTAAAGTAAAAAGTATATTTAAAGCAGTTGTCATGAATCAAAATTTAAAATTTTAGGCGCAAGTGGAGCAGGAGGTTTTAACGGAGGTAAGGGATCGGTATATTTTTTGTGTATTGCATATTTACTCAAATAAAAATATTTTAATTACTCCTCTCTAAAAGGATAAAAAATAAATTTAACAAACCCGTCATTTAAATGATATGCATTAATTTTGATATTTTTTTAATTAATTGATCTTGATTTGCAGCTGGTGGCATTCAGCAAATGCAATTAGTTTAGTACCTAATTATATTCTAATAAATTATGTTAAAACCCTTTTGTGCATTTTTCAAAAAAAATTATTAAAAAAATTAATCAAAGAAGTTGTCATGAATAAAAAAAATTGATTTTTAGGCTCTGGTGGAATAGGAGGTTTTGACGGAGGTAAGATATTTGTATATTTTTTGTGCATCGCACATTTACTCAAATAATAAAATTTTAATTTATTTTTCTAAAAAGACAAAAAATACATTTAAACATCTCCGACATTTAAATGATTAGCATAATTTTTTATATTTCTCATTCTTTGATTTTTAGGTGCATCTGGCGGCCTGCAGCAAATGCAAGGAGGTCAGTACATATTGGTATTCTAATAAAATATGTTAAGACCCTTTTGTGAATTTGTCATTAAAGTAAAAAGTATATTTAAAGCAGTTGTCATGAATCAAAATTTTAAATTTTAGGCGCAAGTGGAGCAGCAGGTTTTAACGGAGGTAAGGGATCGGTATATTTTTTGTGTTTTGCATATTTACTCAAATAATAATATTTTAATTACTCCTCTCTAAAAGGATAAAAAATAAATTTAACAAACCCGACATTTAAATTATATGCATTAATTTTGATATTTTTTTAATTAATTGATCTTGATTTGCAGCTGGTGGCATTCATCAAATGCAAGGAGTTTAGTACCTAATTATATTTTAATAAATTATGTTAAAACCCTTTTGTGAATTTTTCAAAAAAAAATCATTTAAAAAATTAATCAAAGAAGTTGTCATGAATAAAAAAATTGATTTTTAGGCTCTGGTGGAATAGGAGGTTTTGACGGAGGTAAGATATTTGTATATTTTTTGTGCATCGCACATTTACTCAAATAATAAAATTTTAATTTATTTTTCTAAAAAGACAAAAAATACATTTAAACATCTCCGACATTTAAACGATTAGCATAATTTTTTATATATTTTTCTTGAATTTTTTTATTATTAGGTGCAGCTGGTGGAATGCAGCAAATGCAAGGAGGTTAGTATACAATGGAATTTTAATAAAATATGTTAAAACCCTATTGTGAATGTGTCCTTAAATAAAAAAAAATACTTTAAAGCAGTTGTCATGAACAAAATTTAAATTTTAGGCGCAAGTGGAGCAGGAGGATTTAACGGAGGTGATATATTTGTATATTTTTTGTGCATCGCACAATTACTCAAATAATAATATTTTAATTACTCCTCTATAAAAGGATAAAAAATACATTTAAACAAACCCGTCATTTAAATGATGAACATTAATTTTGATATTTTTTTTTTAATTAATTGAGTTTGATTTGCAGCTGGTGGCATTCAGCACATGCAAGGAGTTTAGTACCTAATTATATTCAAATAAATTATGTTAAAACACTTTTGTGAATTTTTCAATAAATTTGATTAAAAAAATTATTCGAAGAAGTTGTCATAAATAAAAAAATTGATTTTTAGGCTCTGGTGGTATAGGAGGTTTTGACGGAGGTAAGATATTTGTATATTTTTTGTGCATCGCACATTTACTCAAATAATAAAATTTTAATTTCTTTTTCTAAAAAGACAAAAAATACATTTAAACATCTCCGACATTTAAATGATTAGCATATTTTTTTTATACTTTTCATTCTTTGATTTTTAGGTGCATCTGGCGGCCTGCAGCAAATGCAAGGAGGTTAGTACATATTGGTATTCTAATAAATATGTTAAGAACCTTTTGTGAATTTGTCATTAAAGTAAAAAGAATATTTAAAGCAGTTGTCATGAATCAAAATTTTAAATTTTAGGCGCAAGTGGAGCAGGAGGTTTTAACGGAGGTAAGGGATCGGTATATTTTTTGTGTATTGCATATTTACTTAAATAATAATATTTTAATTACTCCTCTCTAAAAGAATAAAAAATAAATTTAACAAACCCGACATTTAAATGATGAGCATTAATTTTGATATTTTTTTTAATTAATTGATTTTGATTTGCAGCTGGTGGCATTCAGCAAATGCAAGGAGTTTAGTACCTAATTATATTTTAATAAATTATGTTAAAACCCTTTTGTGAATTTTTCAAAAAAAAATCATTTAAAAAATTAATCAAAGAAGTTGTCATGAATAAAAAAATTGATTTTTAGGCTCTGGTGGAATAGGAGGTTTTGACGGAGGTAAGATATTTGTATATTTTTTGTGCATCGCACATTTACTCAAATAATAAAATTTTAATTTATTTTTCTAAAAAGACAAAAAATACATTTAAACATCTCCGACATTTAAACGATTAGCATAATTTTTTATATATTTGTCTTGAATTTTTTTATTATTAGGTGCAGCTGGTGGAATGCAGCAAATGCAAGGAGGTTAGTATACAATGGAATTTTAATAAAATATGTTAAAACCCTATTGTGAATGTGTCCTTAAATAAAAAAAAATACTTTAAAGCAGTTGTCATGAACAAAATTTAAATTTTAGGCGCAAGTGGAGCAGGAGGATTTAACGGAGGTGATATATTTGTATATTTTTTGTGCATCGCACAATTACTCAAATAATAATATTTTAATTACTCCTCTATAAAAGGATAAAAAATACATTTAAACAAACCCGTCATTTAAATGATGAACATTAATTTTGATATTTTTTTTTAATTAATTGAGTTTGATTTGCAGCTGGTGGCATTCAGCACATGCAAGGAGTTTAGTACCTAATTATATTCAAATAAATTATGTTAAAACACTTTTGTGAATTTTTCAATAAATTTGATTAAAAAAATTATTCGAAGAAGTTGTCATAAATAAAAAAATTGATTTTTAGGCTCTGGTGGTATAGGAGGTTTTGACGGAGGTAAGATATTTGTATATTTTTTGTGCATCGCACATTTACTCAAATAATAAAATTTTAATTTCTTTTTCTAAAAAGACAAAAAATACATTTAAACATCTCCGACATTTAAATGATTAGCATATTTTTTTTATACTTTTCATTCTTTGATTTTTAGGTGCATCTGGCGGCCTGCAGCAAATGCAAGGAGGTTAGTACATATTGGTATTCTAATAAATATGTTAAGAACCTTTTGTGAATTTGTCATTAAAGTAAAAAGAATATTTAAAGCAGTTGTCATGAATCAAAATTTTAAATTTTAGGCGCAAGTGGAGCAGGAGGTTTTAACGGAGGTAAGGGATCGGTATATTTTTTGTGTATTGCATATTTACTTAAATAATAATATTTTAATTACTCCTCTCTAAAAGAATAAAAAATAAATTTAACAAACCCGACATTTAAATGATGAGCATTAATTTTGATATTTTTTTTAATTAATTGATTTTGATTTGCAGCTGGTGGCATTCAGCAAATGCAAGGAGTTTAGTACCTAATTATATTTTAATAAATTATGTTAAAACCCTTTTGTGAATTTTTCAAAAAAAAATCATTTAAAAAATTAATCAAAGAAGTTGTCATGAATAAAAAAATTGATTTTTAGGCTCTGGTGGAATAGGAGGTTTTGACGGAGGTAAGATATTTGTATATTTTTTGTGCATCGCACATTTACTCAAATAATAAAATTTTAATTTATTTTTCTAAAAAGACAAAAAATACATTTAAACATCTCCGACATTTAAACGATTAGCATAATTTTTTATATATTTGTCTTGAATTTTTTTATTATTAGGTGCAGCTGGTGGAATGCAGCAAATGCAAGGAGGTTAGTATACAATGGAATTTTAATAAAATATGTTAAAACCCTATTGTGAATGTGTCCTTAAATAAAAAAAAATACTTTAAAGCAGTTGTCATGAACAAAATTTAAATTTTAGGCGCAAGTGGAGCAGGAGGATTTAACGGAGGTGATATATTTGTATATTTTTTGTGCATCGCACAATTACTCAAATAATAATATTTTAATTACTCCTCTATAAAAGGATAAAAAATACATTTAAACAAACCCGTCATTTAAATGATGAACATTAATTTTGATATTTTTTTTTAATTAATTGAGTTTGATTTGCAGCTGGTGGCATTCAGCACATGCAAGGAGTTTAGTACCTAATTATATTCAAATAAATTATGTTAAAACACTTTTGTGAATTTTTCAATAAATTTGATTAAAAAAATTATTCGAAGAAGTTGTCATAAATAAAAAAATTGATTTTTAGGCTCTGGTGGTATAGGAGGTTTTGACGGAGGTAAGATATTTGTATATTTTTTGTGCATCGCACATTTACTCAAATAATAAAATTTTAATTTCTTTTTCTAAAAAGACAAAAAATACATTTAAACATCTCCGACATTTAAATGATTAGCATATTTTTTTTATATTTTTCATTCTTTGATTTTTAGGTGCATCTGGCGGCCTGCAGCAAATGCAAGGAGGTTAGTACATATTGGTATTCTAATAAATATGTTAAGAACCTTTTGTGAATTTGTCATTAAAGTAAAAAGAATATTTAAAGCAGTTGTCATGAATCAAAATTTTAAATTTTAGGCGCAAGTGGAGCAGGAGGTTTTAACTTAGGTAAGGGATCGGTATATTTTTTGTGTATTGCATATTTACTTAAATAATAATATTTTAATTACTCCTCTCTAAAAGGATAAAAAATAAATTTAACAAACCCGACATTTAAATGATGAGCATTAATTTTGATATTTTTTTTAATTAATTGATTTTGATTTGCAGCTGGTGGCATTCAGCAAATGCAAGGAGTTTAGTACATAATTGTATTCTAATAAATTATGTTAAAACCCTTTTGTGAATTTTTCAAAAAAAATTATTAAAAAAATTAATCAAAGAAGTTGTCATGAATAAAAAATTGATTTTAAGGCTCTGGTGGAATAGGAGGTTTTGACGGAGGTAAGATATTTGTATATTTTTTGTGCATCACACATTTACTCAAATAATAAAATTTTAATTTATTTTTCTAAAAAGACAAAAAATACATTTAAACATCTCCGACATTTAAACGATTAGCATAATTTTTTATATATTTTTCTTGAATTTTTTTATTATTAGGTGCAGCTGGTGGAATGCAGCAAATGCAAGGAGGTTAGTATACAATGGAATTTTAATAAAATATAATAAAAACCCTATTGTGAATGTGTCATTAAATAAAAAAAATACTTTAAAGCAGTTGTCATGAACAAAATTTAAATTTTAGGCGCAAGTGGAGCAGGAGGATTTAACGGAGGTGATATATTTGTATATTTTTTGTGCATCGCACAATTACTCAAATAATAATATTTTAATTACTCCTCTATAAAAGGATAAAAAATACATTTAAACAAACCCGTCATTTAAATGATGAACATTAATTTTGATATTTTTTTTTTAATTAATTGAATTTGATTTGCAGCTGGTGGCATTCAGCACATGCAAGGAGTTTAGTACCTAATTATATTCAAATAAATTATGTTAAAACACTTTTGTGAATTTTTCAATAAATTTGATTAAAAAAATTATTCGAAGAAGTTGTCATAAATAAAAAAATTGATTTTTAGGCTCTGGTGGTATAGGAGGTTTTGACGGAGGTAAGATATTTGTATATTTGTTGTGCATCGCACATTTACTCAAATAATAAAATTTTAATTTCTTTTTCTAAAAAGACAAAAAATACATTTAAACATCTCCGACATTTAAATGATTAGCATATTTTTTTTTATATTTTTCATTCTTTGATTTTTAGGTGCATCTGGCGGCCTGCAGCAAATGCAAGGAGGTTAGTACATATTGGTATTCTAATAAATATGTTAAGAACCTTTTGTGAATTTGTCATTAAAGTAAAAAGAATATTTAAAGCAGTTGTCTTGAATCAAAATTTTAAATTTTAGGCGCAAGTGGAGCAGGAGGTTTTAACGGAGGTAAGGGATCGGTATATTTTTTGTGTATTGCATATTTACTCAAATAATAATATTTTAATTACTCCTCTCTAAAAGGATAAAAAATAAATTTAACAAACCCGACATTTAAATGATGAGCATTAATTTTGATATTTTTTTAATTAATTGATTTTGATTTGCAGCTGGTGGCATTCAGCAAATGCAAGGAGTTTAGTACATAATTGTATTCTAATAAATTATGTTAAAACCCTTTTGTGCATTTTTCAAAAAAAATTATTAAAAAAATTAATCAAAGAAGTTGTCATGAATAAAAAAAATTGATTTTTAGGCTCTGGTGGAATAGGAGGTTTTGACGGAGGTAAGATATTTGTATATTTTTTGTGCATCGCACATTTACTCAAATAATAAAATTTTAATTTATTTTTCTAAAAAGACAAAAAATACATTTAAACATCTCCGACATTTAAATGATTAGCATAATTTTTTATATTTCTCATTCTTTGATTTTTAGGTGCATCTGGCGGCCTGCAGCAAATGCAAGGAGGTCAGTACATATTGGTATTCTAATAAAATATGTTAAGACCCTTTTGTGAATTTGTCATTAAAGTAAAAAGTATATTTAAAGCAGTTGTCATGAATCAAAATTTTAAATTTTAGGCGCAAGTGGAGCAGCAGGTTTTAACGGAGGTAAGGGATCGGTATATTTTTTGTGTATTGCATATTTACTCAAATAATAATATTTTAATTACTCCTCTCTAAAAGGATAAAAAATAAATTTAACAAACCCGACATTTAAATTATATGCATTAATTTTGATATTTTTTTAATTAATTGATCTTGATTTGCAGCTGGTGGCATTCATCAAATGCAAGGAGTTTAGTACCTAATTATATTCTAATAAAATATGTTAAAACCCTATTGTGAATTTGTCCTTAAAATAAAAAAAAATACTTTAAAGCAGTTGTCATGAATCAAATATTAAATTTAAGGCGCAAGTGGTGCAGGAGGATTTAACGGAGTTAGTATATTTTATATTTTTTGTGCATCGCACATTTACTCAAATAATAATATTTTAATTACTCCTCTCTAAAAGGATAAAAAATACATTTAAACATACCCGACATTTAAATGATGAGCATAAAATTTGTTAATTTTTTAATTACTTGATCTTGAATTGCAGCTGGTGGCATACAGCAAATGCAAGGAGTTCAGTACCTATTTATATTATAACAAATTATGTTAAAACCATTTTGTGACTTTTCAATAAATTTTATAAAAAACTTATTCAAAGAAGTTGTCATGAATAAAAAAAAATATTTTTAGACGCTGGTGGAATAGGAGGTTTTGACGGAGGTAAGATATTTGTATATTTGTAGCGCATCGCACATTTACTCAAATAATAAAATTGTAATTAATTTTTTCTAAAAATACAAAAAATACATTTAAACATCTCCGACATTTAAATGATTAGCATTATTGTTTTATATTTTTTTTCTTCTTTTTTTTATATTTAGGTGCATCTGGTGGCCTGCAACAAATGCAAGGAGGTTAGTATAGAATAATATACTAATAAAATATTTTAAAACCCTATTGTGAATTTGTCCTTAAATTAAAAAAAAATACTTTAAAGCAGTTGTCATAAATCAAAATTTAAATTTTAGGCGCAAGTGGAGCAGGGGGATTTGACGGAAGTAATACATTTGTATATTTTTTTTGCGTCGCACATTTACTCAAATAATAATATTTTAATTACTCCTCTCTAAAATGATAAAAAAAAACATTTAAACATACCCGACATTTCAGTAATGAGCATTAATTTTGATATTTTTTTAATTTGATCTTTATTTGCAGCGGGTGGCATTCAGAAAATGCTAGGAAATTAGTATTTAATTATATTCTAATAAAATATGTTAAAACACTTTTGTAATTTTTTCAATAAATTAGATGAAAAAAATTATTCAAAGAAGTTGTCATGAATAAAAAATTGAATTTTAGGCGCTGGTGGTATAGGAGGTTTTGACGGAGGTAAGATATTTGTTTATTTTTTGTGCATCGCACATTCACTCAAATAATAAAAATTTAATTTATTTTTCTAAAAAAACTAAACATACATTTAAACATCTCCGTCATTTAAATGATTAGCATAATTTTTTATATTTCTCATTCTTTCATTTTTAGGTGCATCTGGCGGCCTGCAGCAAATGCAAGGAGGTTAGTAAATATTGGTATTCTAATAAAATATGTTAAGACCCTTTTGTGAATTTGTCATTAAAGTAAAAAGAATATTTAAAGCAGTTGTCTTGAATCAAAATTGTAATTTTTAGGCGCAAGTGGAGCACGAGGTTTTAACGGAGGTAAGGGATCGTTATATTTTTTGTGTATTGCATATTTACTCAAATAATAATATTTTAATTACTCCTCTCTAAAAGGATAAAAAAAAATTAACAGACCCGACATTTAAATGATATGCATTAATTTTGATATTTCTTTAATTAATTGATCTTGATCTGCAGCTGGTGGCATTCAGCAAATGCAAGGAGTTTAGTACCTAATTATATTCTAATAAATTATGTTAAAACCCTTTTGTGCATTTTTCAAAAAAAATTATTAAAAAAATTAATCAAAGAAGTTGTCATGAATAAAAAAAATTGATTTTTAGGCTCTGGTGGAATAGGAGGTTTTGACGGAGGTAAGATATTTGTATATTTTTTGTGCATCGCACATTTACTCAAATAATAAAATTTTAATTTATTTTTCTAAAAAGACAAAAAATACATTTAAACATCTCCGACATTTAAATGATTAGCATAATTTTTTATATTTCTCATTCTTTGATTTTTAGGTGCATCTGGCGGCCTGCAGCAAATGCAAGGAGGTCAGTACATATTGGTATTCTAATAAAATATGTTAAGACCCTTTTGTGAATTTGTCATTAAAGTAAAAAGTATATTTAAAGCAGTTGTCATGAATCAAAATTTTAAATTTTAGGCGCAAGTGGAGCAGCAGGTTTTAACGGAGGTAAGGGATCGGTATATTTTTTGTGTATTGCATATTTACTCAAATAATAATATTTTAATTACTCCTCTCTAAAAGGATAAAAAATAAATTTAACAAACCCGACATTTAAATTATATGCATTAATTTTGATATTTTTTTTAATTAATTGATCTTGATTTGCAGCTGGTGGCATTCATCAAATGGAAGGAGTTTAGTACCTAATTATATTTTAATAAATTATGTTAAAACCCTTTTGTGAATTTTTCAAAAAAAAATTATTTAAAAAATTAATCAAAGAAGTTGTCATGAATAAAAAAATTGATTTTTAGGCTCTGGTGGAATAGGAGGTTTTGACGGAGGTAAGATATTTGTATATTTTTTGTGCATCGCACAATTACTCAAATAATAAAATTTTAATTTATTTTTCTAAAAAGACAAAAAATACATTTAAACATCTCCGACATTTAAACGATTAGCATAATTTTTTATATATTTTCTTGAATTTTTTTATTATTAGGTGCAGCTGGTGGAATGCAGCAAATGCAAGGAGGTTAGTATACAATGGAATTTTAATAAAATATGTTAAAACCCTATTGTGAATGTGTCCTTAAATAAAAAAAAAAATACTTTAAAGCAGTTGTCATGAACAAAATTTAAATTTTAGGCGCAAGTGGAGCAGGAGGATTTAACGGAGGTGATATATTTGTATATTTTTTGTGCATCGCACAATTACTCAAATAATAATATTTTAATTACTCCTCTATAAAAGGATAAAAAATACATTTAAACAAACCCGACATTTAAATGATGAACATTAATTTTGATATTTTTTTTTTAATTAATTGAATTTGATTTGCAGCTGGTGGCATTCAGCACATGCAAGGAGTTTAGTACCTAATTATATTCAAATAAATTATGTTAAAACACTTTTGTGAATTTTTCAATAAATTTGATTAAAAAAATTATTCGAAGAAGTTGTCATAAATAAAAAAATTGATTTTTAGGCTCTGGTGGTATAGGAGGTTTTGACGGAGGTAAGATATTTGTATATTTGTTGTGCATCGCACATTTACTCAAATAATAAAATTTTAATTTCTTTTTCTAAAAAGACAAAAAATACATTTAAACATCTCCGACATTTAAATGATTAGCATATTTTTTTTTATATTTTTCATTCTTTGATTTTTAGGTGCATCTGGCGGCCTGCAGCAAATGCAAGGAGGTTAGTACATATTGGTATTCTAATAAATATGTTAAGAACCTTTTGTGAATTTGTCATTAAAGTAAAAAGAATATTTAAAGCAGTTGTCTTGAATCAAAATTTTAAATTTTAGGCGCAAGTGGAGCAGGAGGTTTTAACGGAGGTAAGGGATCGGTATATTTTTTGTGTATTGCATATTTACTCAAATAATAATATTTTAATTACTCCTCTCTAAAAGGATAAAAAATAAATTTAACAAACCCGACATTTAAATGATGAGCATTAATTTTGATATTTTTTTAATTAATTGATTTTGATTTGCAGCTGGTGGCATTCAGCAAATGCAAGGAGTTTAGTACATAATTGTATTCTAATAAATTATGTTAAAACCCTTTTGTGCATTTTTCAAAAAAAATTATTAAAAAAATTAATCAAAGAAGTTGTCATGAATAAAAAAAATTGATTTTTAGGCTCTGGTGGAATAGGAGGTTTTGACGGAGGTAAGATATTTGTATATTTTTTGTGCATCGCACATTTACTCAAATAATAAAATTTTAATTTATTTTTCTAAAAAGACAAAAAACACATTTAAACATCTCCGACATTTAAATGATTAGCATAATTTTTTATATTTCTCATTCTTTGATTTTTAGGTGCATCTGGCGGCCTGCAGCAAATGCAAGGAGGTCAGTACATATTGGTATTCTAATAAAATATGTTAAGACCCTTTTGTGAATTTGTCATTAAAGTAAAAAGTATATTTAAAGCAGTTGTCATGAATCAAAATTTTAAATTTTAGGCGCAAGTGGAGCAGCAGGTTTTAACGGAGGTAAGGGATCGGTATATTTTTTGTGTATTGCATATTTACTCAAATAATAATATTTTAATTACTCCTCTCTAAAAGGATAAAAAATAAATTTAACAAACCCGACATTTAAATTATATGCATTAATTTTGATATTTTTTTAATTAATTGATCTTGATTTGCAGCTGGTGGCATTCATCAAATGCAAGGAGTTTAGTACCTAATTATATTCTAATAAAATATGTTAAAACCCTATTGTGAATTTGTCCTTAAAATAAAAAAAAATACTTTAAAGCAGTTGTCATGAATCAAATATTAAATTTAAGGCGCAAGTGGTGCAGGAGGATTTAACGGAGTTAATATATTTTATATTTTTTGTGCATCGCACATTTACTCAAATAATAATATTTTAATTACTCCTCTCTAAAAGGATAAAAAATACATTTAAACATACCCGACATTTAAATGATGAGCATAAAATTTGTTAATTTTTTAATTACTTGATCTTGAATTGCAGCTGGTGGCATACAGCAAATGCAAGGAGTTCAGTACCTATTTATATTATAACAAATTATGTTAAAACCATTTTGTGACTTTTCAATAAATTTTATAAAAAACTTATTCAAAGAAGTTGTCATGAATAAAAAAAAATATTTTTAGACGCTGGTGGAATAGGAGGTTTTGACGGAGGTAAGATATTTGTATATTTGTAGCGCATCGCACATTTACTCAAATAATAAAATTGTAATTAATTTTTTCTAAAAATACAAAAAATACATTTAAACATCTCCGACATTTAAATGATTAGCATTATTGTTTTATATTTTTTTTCTTCTTTTTTTATATTTAGGTGCATCTGGTGGCCTGCAACAAATGCAAGGAGGTTAGTATAGAATAATATACTAATAAAATATTTTAAACCCTATTGTGAATTTGTCCTTAAATTAAAAAAAAATACTTTAAAGCAGTTGTCATAAATCAAAATTTAAATTTTAGGCGCAAGTGGAGCAGGGGGATTTGACGGAAGTAATACATTTGTATATTTTTTTTGCGTCGCACATTTACTCAAATAATAATATTTTAATTACTCCTCTCTAAAATGATAAAAAAAAACATTTAAACATACCCGACATTTCAGTAATGAGCATTAATTTTGATATTTTTTTAATTTGATCTTTATTTGCAGCGGGTGGCATTCAGAAAATGCTAGGAAATTAGTATTTAATTATATTCTAATAAAATATGTTAAAACACTTTTGTAATTTTTTCAATAAATTAGATGAAAAAAATTATTCAAAGAAGTTGTCATGAATAAAAAATTGAATTTTAGGCGCTGGTGGTATAGGAGGTTTTGACGGAGGTAAGATATTTGTTTATTTTTTGTGCATCGCACATTCACTCAAATAATAAAAATTTAATTTATTTTTCTAAAAAAACTAAACATACATTTAAACATCTCCGTCATTTAAATGATTAGCATAATTTTTTATATTTCTCATTCTTTCATTTTTAGGTGCATCTGGCGGCCTGCAGCAAATGCAAGGAGGTTAGTAAATATTGGTATTCTAATAAAATATGTTAAGACCCTTTTGTGAATTTGTCATTAAAGTAAAAAGAATATTTAAAGCAGTTGTCTTGAATCAAAATTGTAATTTTTAGGCGCAAGTGGAGCACGAGGTTTTAACGGAGGTAAGGGATCGTTATATTTTTTGTGTATTGCATATTTACTCAAATAAAAATATTTTAATTACTCCTCTCTAAAAGAATAAAAAATAAATTTAACAAACCCGACATTTAAATGATATGCATTAATTTTGATATTTTTTTAATTAATTGATCTTGATTTGCAGCTGGTGGCATTCAGCAAATGCAAGGAGTTTAGTACATAATTGTATTCTAATAAATTATGTTAAAACCCTTTTGTGAATTTTTTAAAAAAAATAATTAAAAAAATTAATCAAAGAAGTTGTCATGAATAAAAAAATTGATTTTAAGGCTCTGGTGGAATAGGAGGTTTTGACGGAGGTAAGATATTTGTATATTTTTTGTGCATCACACATTTACTCAAATAATAAAATTTTAATTTATTTTTCTAAAAAGACAAAAAATACATTTAAACATCTCCGACATTTAAATGATTAGCATAATTTTTTATATTTCTCATTCTTTGATTTTTAGGAGCATCTGGCGGCCTGCAGCAAATGCAAGGAGGTTAGTACATATTGGTATTCTAATAAAATATGTTAAGACCCTTTTGTGAATTTGTCATTAAAGTAAAAAGTATATTTAAAGCAGTTGTCATAAATCAAAATTTTAAATTTTTGGCGCAAGTGGAGCATGAGGTTTTAACGGAGGTAAGGGATCGGTATATTTTTTGTGTATTGCATATTTACTCAAATAATAATATTTTAATTACTCCTCTCTAAAAGGATAAAAAATAAATTTAACTTACCCGACATTTAAATGATATGCATTAATTTTTATATTTTTTTAATTAATTGATCTTGATTTGCAGCTGGTGGCATTCAGCAAATGCAAGGAGTTTAGTACCTATATATATTCTAATAAAATATGTTAAAACCCTATTGTGAATTTGTCCTTAAATTAAAAAAAATACTTTAAAGCAGTTGTCATGAATCAAATATTAAATTTAAGGCGCAAGTGGTGCAGGAGGATTTAACGGAGTTAATATATTTGTATATTTTTTGTGCATCGCACATTTACTCAAATAATAATATTTTAATTACTCCTCTCTAAAAGGATAAAAAATACATTTAAACATACCCGACATTTAAATGATGAGCATAAAATTTGTTAATTTTTTAATTACTTGATCTTGAATTGCAGCTGGTGGCATACAGCAAATGCAAGGAGTTCAGAACCTATTTATATTATAACAAATTATGTTAAAACCATTTTGTGACTTTTCAATAAATTTTATAAAAAACTTATTCAAAGAAGTTGTCATGAATAAAAAAAAATATTTTTAGACGCTGGTGGAATAGGAGGTTTTGACGGAGGTAAGATATTTGTATATTTGTAGCGCATCGCACATTTACTCAAATAATAAAATTGTAATTAATTTTTTCTAAAAATACAAAAAATACATTTAAACATCTCCGACATTTAAATGATTAGCATTATTGTTTTATATTTTTTTTTCTTCTTTTTTTTATATTTAGGTGCATCTGGTGGCCTGCAAGGAGGTTAGTATAGAATAATATACTAATAAAATATTTTAAAACCCTATTGTGAATTTGTCCTTAAATTAAAAAAAAATACTTTAAAGCAGTTGTCATAAATCAAAATTTAAAGTTTAGGCGCAAGTGGAGCAGGGGGATTTAACGGAAGTAATACATTTGTATATTTTTTTTGCGTCGCACATTTACTCAAATAATAATATTTTAATTACTCCTCTCTAAAATGATAAAAAAAAACATTTAAACATACCCGACATTTCAGTAATGAGCATTAATTTTTATATTTTTTTAATTTGATCTTTATTTGCAGCAGGTGGCATTCAGAAAATGCTAGGAAATTAGTATTTAATTATATTCTAATAAAATATGTTAAAACACTTTTGTAATTTTTTCAATAAATTAGATGAAAAAATTATTCAAAGAAGTTGTCATGAATAAAAAATTGAATTTTAGGCGCTGGTGGTATAGGAGGTTTTGACGGAGGTAAGATATTTGTTTATTTTTTGTGCATCGCACATTCACTCAAATAATAAAAATTTAATTTATTTTTCTAAAAAAACTAAACATACATTTAAACATCTCCGTCATTTAAATGATTAGCATAATTTTTTATATTTCTCATTCTTTCATTTTTAGGTGCATCTGGCGGCCTGCAGCAAATGCAAGGAGGTTAGTAAATATTGGTATTCTAATAAAATATGTTAAGCCCCTTTTGTGAATTTGTCATTAAAGTAAAAAGAATATTTAAAGCAGTTGTCTTGAATCAAAATTGTAATTTTTAGGAGCAAGTGGAGCACGAGGTTTTAACGGAGGTAAGGGATCGGTATATTTTTTGTGTATTGCATATTGACTCAAATAATAATATTTTAATTACTCCTCTCTAAAAGGATAAAAAAAAATTAACAAACCCGACATTTAAATGATATGCATTAATTTTGATATTTGTTTAATTAATTGATCTTGATCTGCAGCTGGTGGCATTCAGTAAATGCAAGGAGTTTAGTACCTAATTATATTCTAATAAATTCTGTTAAAACCCTTTTGTGAATTTTTCAAAAAAAATTATTAAAAAAAATATTCAAAGAAGTTGTCATGAATAAAAAAAATTATTTTTAGGGTCTGGTGGAATAGGAGGTTTTGACGGAGGTAAGATATTTGTATATTTTTTGTGCATCACACATTTACTCAAATAATAAAATTTTAATTTATTTTTCTAAAAAGACAAAAAAAATACATTTAAACATCTCCGACATTTAAATGATTAGCATAATTTTTTATGTTTCTCATTCTTTGATTTTTAGGTGCATCTGGCGGCCTGCAGCAAATGCAAGGAGGTTAGTACATATTTGTATTCTAATAAAATATGTTAAGACCCTTTTGTGAATTTGTCATTAAAGTAAAAAGTATATTTAAAGCAGTTGTCATGAATCAAAATTTAAAATTTTAGGCGCAAGTGGAGCAGGAGGTTTTAACGGAGGTAAGGGATCGGTATATTTTTTGTGTATTGCATATTTACTCAAATAATAATATTTTAATTACTCCTCTATAAAAGGATAAAAAATACATTTAAACAAACCCGTCATTTAAATGATGAACATTAATTTTGATATTTTTTTTTTAATTAATTGAATTTGATTTGCAGCTGGTGGCATTCAGCACATGCAAGGAGTTTAGTACCTAATTATATTCAAATAAATTATGTTAAAACACTTTTGTGAATTTTTCAATAAATTTGATTAAAAAAATTATTCGAAGAAGTTGTCATAAATAAAAAAATTGATTTTTAGGCTCTGGTGGTATAGGAGGTTTTGACGGAGGTAAGATATTTGTATATTTTTTGTGCATCGCACATTTACTCAAATAATAAAGTTTTAATTTCTTTTTCTAAAAAGACAAAAAATACATTTAAACATCTCCGACATTTAAATGATTAGCATATTTTTTTTATATTTTTCATTCTTTGATTTTTAGGTGCATCTGGCGGCCTGCAGCAAATGCAAGGAGGTTAGTACATAATTGTATTCTAATAAATTATGTTAAAACTTTTTTGTGAATTTTTCAAAAAAAAAAAAAAAAAAAAATTAATCAAAGAAGTTGTCATGAATAAAAAAATTGATTTTAAGGCTCTGGTGGAATAGGAGGTTTTGACGGAGGTAAAATATTTGTATATTTTTTGTGCATCACACATTTACTCAAATAATAAAATTTTAATTTATTTTTCTAAAAAGACAAAAAATACATTTAAACATCTCCGACATTTAAATGATTAGCATAATTTTTTATATTTCTCATTCTTTGATTTTTAGGTGCATCTGGCGGCCTGCAGCAAATGCAAGGAGGTTAGTACATATTGGTATACTAATAAAATATGTTAAGACCCTTTTGTGAATTTGTCATTTAAGTAAAAAGTATATTTAAAGCAGTTGTCATGAATCAAAATTTTAAATTTTTGTCGCAAGTGGAGCAGGGGGATTTGACGGAAGTAATACATTTGTATATTTTTTTTGCGTCGCACATTTACTCAAATAATAATATTTTAATTACTCCTCTCTAAAATGATAAAAAATACATTTAAACAAACCCGACATTTAAAAGATGAGCATTAATTTTGATACTTTTTTAATTAATTGATCTTGATTTCAGCTGGTGGCATTCAGCAAATGCATGGTGTTTAGTACCTAATTATATTCTAATAAATTATGTTAAAACCCTTTTGTGAATTTTTCAAAAAAAATTATTAAAAAAATTAATCAAAGAAGTTCTCGTGAACAAAAAAATTGATTTTTAGGCGCTGGTGGAATAGGAGGTTTTGACGGAGGTAAGATATTTGTAAATTTGTTGTGCATCGCACATTTACTCAAATAATAAAACTTTAATTAACTTTTATAAAAATACAAAAAATACATGCACAACAAAAAATACATTTAAACATCTCTAAAATTTAAATGATTAGCATTATTGTTTTATATATTTTTCTTGAATTTTTTTATTTTTAGGTGCAGCTGGTGGAATGCAGCAAATGCAAGGAGGTTAGTATACAATGGTATTTTAATAAAATATGTTAAAACCCTATTGTGAATGTGTCCTTAAATAAAAAAAAATACTTTAAAGCAGTTGTCATGAACAAAATTTAAATTTTAGGCGCAAGTGGAGCAGGAGGATTTAACGGAGGTGATATATTTGTATATTTTTTGTGCATCGCACAATTACTCAAATAATATTATTTTAATTACTCCTCTATAAAAGGATAAAAAATACATTTAAACAAACCCGTCATTTAAATGATGAACATTAATTTTGATATTTTTTTAATTAATTGATCTTGATTTGCAGCTGGTTGCATTCAGCACATGCAAGGAGTTTAGTACCTAATTATATTCTAATAAATTATGTTAAAACCCTGTTGTGAATTTTTCAATAAATTTGATTAAAAAAATTATTCGAAGAAGTTGTCATGAATAAAAAAAATTGATTTTTAGGCTCTGGTGGAATAGGAGGTTTTGACGGAGGTAAGATATTTGTATATTTTTTGTGCATCGCACATTTACTCAAATAATAATATTTTAATTTAGTTTTCTAAAAAGACAAAAAATACATTTAAACATCTCCGACATTTAAACGATTAGCATAATTTTTATATATTTTTCTTGAATTTTTTTATTATTAGGTGCAGCTGGTGGAATGCAGCAAATGCAAGGAGGTTAGTATACAATGGAATTTTAATAATATATGTTAAAACCCTATTGTGAATGTGTCCTTAAATAAAAAAAAATACTTTAAAGCAGTTGTCATGAACAAAATTTAAATTTTAGGCGCAAGTGGAGCAGGAGGATTTAACGGAGGTGATATATTTGTATATTTTTTGTGCATCGCACAATTACTCAAATAATAATATTTTAATTACTCCTCTATAAAAGGATAAAAAATACATTTAAACAAACCCGTCATTTAAATGATGAACATTAATTTTGATATTTTTTTAATTAATTGATCTTGATTTGCAGCTGGTTGCATTCAGCACATGCAAGGAGTTTAGTACCTAATTATATTCTAATAAATTATGTTAAAACCCTGTTGTGAATTTTTCAATAAATTTGATTAAAAAAATTATTCGAAGAAGTTGTCATGAATAAAAAAATTGATTTTTAGGCTCTGGTGGAATAGGAGGTTTTGACGGAGGTAAGATATTTGTATATTTTTTGTGCATCGCACATTTACTCAAATAATAAAATTTTAATTTATTTTTCTAAAAAGACAAAAAATAAATTTAAACATCTCCGACATTTAAATGATTAGCATAATTTTTTATATTTCTCATTCTTTGATTTTTAGGTGCATCTGGCGGCCTGCAGCAAATGCAAGGAGGTTAGTACATATTGGTATTCTAATAAAATATGTTAAGACCCTATTGGGAATTTGTCATTAAAGTAAAAAGTATATTTAAAGCAGTTGTCATGAATCAAAATTTTAAATTTTAGGCGCAATTGGAGCAGGAGGTTTTAACGGAGGTAAGGGATCGGTATATTTTTTGTGTATTGCATATTTACTCAAATAATAATATTTTAATTACTCCTCTCTAAAAGGATAAAAAATACATTTAAACAAACCCGACATTTAAAAGATGAGCATTAATTTTGATACTTTTTTAATTAATTGATCTTGATTTCAGCTGGTGGCATTCAGCAAATGCATGGTGTTTAGTACCTAATTATATTCTAATAAATTATGTTAAAACCCTTTTGTGAATTTTTCAAAAAAAATTATTAAAAAAATTAATCAAAGAAGTTGTCGTGAATAAAAAAATTGATTTTTAGGCGCTGGTGGAATAGGAGGTTTTGACGGAGGTAAGATATTTGTATATTTGTAGCGCATCGCACATTTACTCAAATAATAAAATTGTAATTACTTTTTTCTAAAAATACAAAAAATACATTTAAACATCTCCGACATTTAAATGATTAGCATTATTGTTTTATATTTTCTTCTTCTTTTTTTTATATTTAGGTGCATCTGGTGGCCTGCAACAAATACAAGGAGGTTAGTATAGAATGGTATACTAATAAAATATTTTAAAACCCTATTGTGAATTTGTCCTTAAATTAAAAAAAAATACTTTAAAGCAGTTGTCATAAATCAAAATTTAAATTTTAGGCGCAAGTGGAGCAGGGGGATTTAACGGAAGTAATACATTTGTATATTTTTTTTGCGTCGCACATTTACTCAAATAATAATATTTTAATTACTCCTCTCTAAAATGATAAAAAAAAAACATTTAAACATACCCGACATTTCAGTAATGAGCATTAATTTTGATATTTTTTTAATTTGATCTTTATTTGCAGCGGTTGGCATTCAGCAAATGATAGGAAATTAGTATATAATTATGTTCTAATAAAATATTTTAAAACACTTTTGTAATTTTCAATAAATTAGATGAAAAAAATTATTCAAAGAAGTTGTCATGAATAAAAAATTGAATTTTAGGCGCTGGTGGAATAGGAGGTTTTGACGGAGGTAAGGAATTTGTATATTTTCTGTGGCACATTTAGCATCGCACATTTACTCAAATGATAAAATTTTAATTACTTTTTCTAAAAGGATAAAAAATTACATTTAAACATTCCTGACTTTTAAATGATGAGCATAAAGTTTGTTAATTTTTTTAATAAATTGATCTTGATTTGCAGCTGGTGGTATTCAGCAAATGCAAGGAGGTTAGTTCATAATGTTATTCTAATAAAATATGTTAAAACCCTTATGTGAATTTGTATTTAAATTTAAAAAAATATTTTGAAGCAGTTGTCAGGAATCAAAATTTTAAATTTTAGGCGCAAGTGGAGCAGGAGGTTTTAACGGAGGTAAGATATTTGTATATTTTTTGTGCATCGCACCTTTATTCAAATAATAAAATTTTAATTAATCTTCCCTAAAACGATAAAAAATACATTTAAACTTACCCGACATTTAAATAATGATCTTTAATTTTGATATGTGTTTTAATTAAATGATCTTTATTTGCAGCTGGTGGCATTCAACAAATGCAAGGAGTTTAGTACCTAATTATATTCTAATAAAATATGTTAAAACCCTTTTGTGAATTTTTCAATAAATTTGATGAAACAATCATTCAAAGAAGTTGTCATGAATAAAAAAAATTATTTTTAGGCGCTGGTGGAATAGGAGGTTTTGACGGAGGTAAGATATTTGTGTATTTTATGTGCATTGCACACTTACTCGAATAATAACATTTTAATTACTTTTACTAAAAGGACAAAAAATATATTTAAATTTACAAAAATTAATTTTCATTTCGAAGTTTATATGATATTCTTTATTTATCCATATTTTTTCTTTATTTTATATTTTTAGGAAGTTTAGGCCGTGGTATCGAGAACACGCAAGGAGGTTAGTACATAAGAATATTATATTACGATTCGTGAAGGGCAGAAAAAAATAATTGTTCCCTATTGAAGAAGGTTACTAAATTATATATCTACTTAATAATTTTTTATGATTACAGTTGTAAGTGGGTCTAAAACAAAAGTTTGTTAACTTTACAAAATGCATATTTATCAAAAAAAGTATTAATTAATATATTTAAAAACAAAAATTGAATATGCAAAAGTTGTTTTTGTTTGACATTTATACAAGTTTACTTGATATATAAATAATTAAATGAAAAAAAACTCAACTATCTTATCTTAAAATAAATATATATATTTATATATATTTCGAAAACTTTATGTATATTAAAATATCATTTTTTATTTTAACTTTATACATATGCACCCTTTTTTTGCCCTATAGTAATATCGTGGGTTTTTTTTCGTACATTTTCTTCCTTCTCTCTTTTGATTTTTAGGCGCTGGTGGAATAGGAGGTTTTGACGGAGGTAAAATACTTGTATATTTGATGTGCATCGCACATTTACTCAAATAATAAAATTTTAATTAATTTTTTCTAAAATGACAAAAATACATTTAAATGATTTGCATTAATTTATATTTTTGTTCATTATATGATTTTTAGGAGCAGCTGGGGGCATGCAACAAATGCAAGGAGGTTAGTACATAATTGTATTCTAATAAAATCTTTTAAAACTCATTTGTGAATTTGTCAATAAATTTGACAAAAATATTTTTTAAAGCAGTTGTCATGAATATAAATTTGGATTTTTAGGCGCAAGTGGAGTTGGAGGTTTTAACGGAGGTGAGATATTAGAATATATTTTTGTGCATTGCATATTTACTCAAAAAATTAAATTTTAATTACTTTTTCAAACAGGAAACTAAATTACATTGCGATTTGAGAACTTTTGATATTTTAGTCTCTCTCAAATACGCATTAACTAATTCAAGTTAGGCTATAAAAATGTCAAATAGTACATTTCAACACATATCCAACATTTAAATGATTTGCATCATTTATTGATATTTTTATTTCATTATTTGATTTTTTAGGTTCTTCTGGGGGTTTACAGCAAATGCATGGAGGTTAGTACGTAACGATATTTTAAAATCGTCTTTGATATTTTGTGACATTGACAATACATTTATAAAAATGTTCATAGAAAACAGTGGTCATGAATAAAAAAATTCCTTTGTAGTCTCAGGTGGAACAGGAGGTTTTGACGGAGGTAAGTTGTTGTTCTACTTCTGCCTAATGTAAATTCCTTCAAAAAATTCTAAATTACATTATTCGAAAAGGTAAAGTTATACTTTTTATCATACTCAATATTTAAATGATTTGCACAATTTTTTAATTTTTTATTCATTACTCGATTTTCTTCAGGTGCGGCTGACGGCATGCAGCAAATGCAAGGAGGTTAGTATCTATAGATTTTATAACATAATATGTGAAACTACTCATGTTTGATTAGATATTCTAACAAAATCTATAAAAACCCCTTTGTGAAATGGCCATTAATTAAAAAAAAAAGTTCATTGGAAATCAGTGGTCTTGAATAATGAATTTTATTTATAGGTGGTGGCGGAATTGGAAGTTTTGACGGAGGTAAGTTGTTGTTTTACTTCTTTGCAATACAAATTCTAATGAGTAATAATTTACATTTCTTTTATGATAGTAAAAAAAAATACATTCGACATCCCCAAATTCCCATGATTTGCATCACTTATGGATATTTATTTTCATTATTCGATTTTCTTCAGGTGCAGCTGGTGGCATGCAACAAATGCAAGGAGGTTAGTACCTATAGATGTTATAACATAATATGTGAAAATACTCATGTGTTATTAGATATTCTAACAGAATCTATGAAAACCCCTTTGTGAAATGGCCATTAATTAAAAAAAAATTCATTGGAAATCAGTCTTCTTGAATAATGAATTTTATTTATAGGCGGTGGCGGAATTGGAGGTTTTGACGGAAGTAAGTTGTTGTTTTACTTCTTTGCAATACATATTCTAATGAGTAATAATTTACATTTATTTTATGATAGTAAAAAAATATACATTCAACATTCACAAATTCCCATGATTTGCATCACTTATGGATATTTATTTTCATTATTTGATTTTCTTCAGGTGCAGCTGGTGGCATGCAACAAATGCAAGGAGGTTAGTACCTATAGATGTTATAACATAATATGTGAAAATACTCATGTGTTATTAGATATTTCAACAGAATCTATGAAAACCCCTTTGTGAAATGGCCATTAATTAAAAAAAAAAGTTCATTGGAAATCAGTGGTCTTGAATAATGAATTTTATTTATAGGCGGTGGCGGAATTGGAGGTTTTGACGGAGGTAAGTTGTTGTTTTACTTCTTTGCAATACATATTCTAATGAGTAATAATTTACATTTCTTTTATGATAGTAAAAAAATATACATTCAACATCCACAAATTCCCATGATTTGCATCACTTATGGATATTTATTTTCATTATTCGATTTTCTTCAGGTGCAGCTGGTGGCATGCAACAAATGCAAGGAGGTTAGTACGTATAGATGTTATAATATAATCTGTTAAAATCCTCATGTCTTATTAGATATTCTAACAGAATCTATGAAAACCTTTTGCGACATGGCCATTAATTAAAAAAAAGTTAATTGGACTTGTCTTGATGGATATTTATTTTCATCATTTAATTTGATAGGTACAGCTGGTGGATTGCAGCAAATGCAGGGAATTAGTACCTAATAATAATCTATTTTAGAATCTGTGAAAGCTTTTATTACATTGTCAATAAAATTTACTAATATATATTGGAAAGTAGTAGTCATGAATTAAAAATTTCCATTTTAGGCGCAAGTGGTATAGGAGGTTTTGGCGGAGGTAAGTTGTTTTTGCAATTCTGTGAAACACATGTTATTCCAAATTACTTCATTTGAAAACGTCAAAAACACATTTCATCATACCCATGTTTAAAATGATTTGCATCACTTATATTTCTTTCAACGTTCGGTTTTAGGTGCGGCTGGTGGCATGCAGCAAATGCATGGAGGTTAGTCAAAATGTATTTATTTTATATTAATCTGTAATGTAATTTTGTGACATTGTCAACAAATTTATAAATTTTAAATTCGAAAACAGAATTCATCAGTAAAAAAATACTTTTTAGGGTCCAGTGGATCAGGAGGGTTTGACGGAGGTAAATTGTTATTATACTTATGTACAATGCATATTTACTCAATTATTATTCTAAATAACTTTATTTGAAATATTAAAAAAAATCAATTTCAAATATTCAATATTTAAAAATTATTTGCATCATTTATATTTCTACTGAATGGCTCAAAAACAAATTCATTATATTGTTAAAAAAAGTAAAAATATACATTTTAACGTCCCCAACATTTAAATGATTTGCATAATTTATGATATTTTTTATGTATTATTTGCTTTTTTCAGGTGCGTCTGGTGGCATGCAGCAACAGCAAGGAGGTAAGTTTATAATGATATTCTAATAGATATTTGAAAACCATATTTGTGATATTGAAATGATATTGAAAAAAAGTTTATTAGAAAAAGTTCTCTTCAATAAAGAATTTAATTTATAGGCGCAGGCGGAGCTGGAGGTTTTGACGGAGGTAAGTTTTTCGGTATACTTATTTGCAATCCATATTTACTTAAATAATATCCTATATATTTTTTTAAATAGTATGTACAATACACTTCAAAATATAAAACATTTATATCCGGTAATTTCTTTTGTTAGGTGCATCTGGTGGCATGAATCAAATGCATGGAGGTTAGTACTAAATGGCAATTTAAATGTACATGTAACGTAATTTTGGGACAATATCAATAAATTTATAAATTGTGTATTCGAAAGCAGTATTCAGGAATTAAAACATTACTTTTTAGGCGGAATTGGAACAGGAGGTTTTGCCGGAGGTAAGTTTTTCTTATATTTCTACTGAATGGCTCAAAAACAAATTCATTACATTGTTAAAAAAAGTAAAAATATACATTTTAACGTCCCCAACATTTAAATGATTTGCATAATTTATGATATTTTTATGTATTATTTGCTTTTTTCAGGTGCGTCTGGTGGCATGCAGCAACAGCAAGGAGGTAAGTTTATAATGATATTCTAATAGATATTTAAACAATCATTTTTGTGATATTAAAATGATTTTGAAAAAAGTTTATTAGAAAAAGTTCTCTTCAATAAAGAATTTAATTTATAGGCGCAGGCGGAGCTGGAGGTTTTGACGGAGGTAAGTTTTTCGGTATACTTATTTGCAATACATATTTACTTAAATAATATCCTATATATTTTTTTAAATAGTATGTACATTACACTTCAAAATATAAAACATTTATATGCGGTTATTTCATTTGTTATGTGCAGCTGGTGGCATGAATTAAATGCATAGAGGTTAGTTCTAAATGGCAATTTAAATATACATGTAACGTAATTTTGTGACAATATCAATAAATTTATAAATTGTGTATTCGAAAGCAGTATTCAGGAATCAAAAATTTACTTTTTAGGCGGAATTGGAACAGGGGGTTTTGGCGGAGGTAAGTTGTTCGTATATTTCTGCTCAATAATTTTAAAAAAATTAATTACATTATTAAAAAAGGTAAAAATATACATTTTAACGTATCCGGCATTTAAATGATTTGCATAATTTATAATATTTTTTATGCATTATTTGCTTTTGTCAGGTGCGTCTGGTGGCATGCAACAACAGCAAGGAGGTGAGTTTATAATTATATTCTATAAGATATTTGAACAATCATTTTTGTGATATTAAAATGATTTTGAAAAAGATTTATTACAAAACTGTTGTCTTGAATAAAAAAAAAAATTATAGGCGCAGGCGGAGCTGGAGGTTTTGACGGAGGTAAGTTTTCATTATACTTATTTGCAATAAATATTTACTTAAATAATATGGTATATATATTTTTAAATAGTATATACAATACACTTCAACATATGACATATTTATATGCGCTTATTTCATTTGTTAGGTGCAGCTGGTGGCATGAATCAAATGCATGGAGGTTAGTACTAAATGGCAATTTAAATATACATGGAACGTAATTTTGTGACAATATCAATAAATTTATAAATTGTTTATTCAAAAGCAGTATTCAGGAATCAAAAATTTACATTTTAGGCGGAATTGGAACAGGAGGTTTTGCCGGAGGTAAGTTTTTCTTATATATCTACTGAATGGCTCAAAATCAAATTCATTATATTGTTAAAAAAAGTAAAAATATACATTTTAACGTTTAAATGATTTGCATAATTTATGATATTTTTATGTATTATTGTCTTTTGTCAGGTGCGTCTGGTGGCATGCAGCAACAGCAAGGAGGTAAGTTTATAATAATATTCTAATAGATTTTTGAAAACCATTTATGTGATATTGAAATGATTTTGAAAAAAGGTTTATTAGAAAAAGTTCTCTTCAATAAAGAATTTAATTTATAGGCGCAGGCGGAGCTGGAGGTTTTGACGGAGGTAAGTTTTTCGGGATACTTATTTGCAATATATATTTACTTAAATAATATCCTATATATTTTTTTAAATAGTTTATACAATACACTTCAAAATATAAAACATTTATATGCGGTTATTTCATTTGTTAGGTGCAGCTGGTGGCATGAATCAAATGCATGGAGGTTAGTACTAAATGTTAATTTAAATATACAAGTAACGTAATTTTGTGAAAATATCAATAAATTTATAAATTGTTTATTCGAAAGCTGTATTCAGGAATCAAAAAATTACTTTTTAGGCGGAATTGGAACAGGTGGTTTTGGCGGAGGTAATTTTTTTTATATTTTTGCTGAATGATTAAAAAAAATGTAATTACATTATTAAAAATGGTAAATATATACATTTTAACCGGCATTTAAATGATTTGCATATTTTATATAATTTTTTTATGCATTATTTGCTTTTGTTAGGTGCGTCTGGTGGCATGCAGCAACTGCAAGGAGGTACGCCTATAATGATATTCTAAAAGATATTTGAAAACCCTTTTTTTTTATTGAAATGATTTTAAAAAACGTTTATTGAAAATAAGCCGTCTTGAATAAAAAATTAAATTTACAGGTTCAGAAGCGTCTGGAGGTTTTGACGGAGGTAAGTGTTTCGTTATACTTACGTGCAATCAATAGTTACTATATAACAATAAATAATGTTCTATATATTTTTTTTGAAATAGTAAATAAAATACACTTTAACCTATAAATCCTATTATTTGATGTGTTAGGTGTATCTGGTGGCGTTAAGCAACTAAATGCTAAACACTGTTAAAATATCACCTTAAAATACCGAAAAAGAATTTAGAAGAGTGTCGCTGTACCAATAAAGTACTGTTTGACATTTCACCCTGCAAAGATAAGAACATTGAGAATATTGCATATGTGCCAGTCACAAAAACTTACCTGTCAGAGAGTAAGTCTTCCAATTATCGACCGACAAACCACTAGAAGAATGCGGATCGGAATCGTAGCGGGTTACAACGAATAAAATAACGAACACTTTGATAAGGAAATTGTTCCGGAAAACATCGCAGTTTTAACCTCAAAAAGAAAGCATTGAGAAGCTTAATGTGTTGACTTCATCCAAATATATTCAATCGGACAGTGACGAGTCACAAGCCTCAACATCCAGTCACTAGTCTCAACGTCCACAACCAGTCACAAGCTTCAACTTCCAGTAACTAGCATCAACGTCCACAACCAGTCACAAGCCTCAACGTCTACAATCAGTCACAAGCCTCAACATCCAGTTACTAGCCTCAACGTCCACAACCAATAACAAGCCACAATGTCCACAGCCAGTCACAAGCCTCAACATTCAGTCAATAGCCTCAACGACCACAACCAGTCACAAGCCTCAACATCCAGTCAATAGCCTCAACGACCACAACCTTTCACAAGCCTCGACATCCAGTCACTAACATCAGCGTCCACAACCAGTAACTAGCCTCAACGTCCACAACAAGTTCCAATCCTTATCGTCCACAACCAATCACAAGCCTCAACGTCCACAACTAGTCACAAACCTCAACATCCAGTCAGTAGCCACAACGACCACAACAAGTTACCAGCTTCAACAGTCACTAGCATCAACGTCTACAACTAGTCAAAAGCCTCAACGTGCACAGCAAGTCACTACTATCAACGACCACAACCAGTCACAAGCCTCAACATCCAGTCACTAGTATCAACGTCCACAACCAGTCACTAGCATCAACGTCCACAACCAGTCACTAGCATCAACGACCACAACCAGTCACAAGACTTATCGTCTTGTAATAAATATGTTACTCGTTCAGTTTGATACACACATTTTAAAACTTTTTTTTAAACTTGCTATAGCAACTCATCAAAAATAAGATTTTTTTTTCAAAATATGTATTTGCTGAAGTAAATCCGGGGAAGAAAGATATATCCAATTCTAATGAATTTTTACATGTGACCAAAAAACATCATTTGACACCCTTATGTTGAAATGTTGGATAGAAATCAGAAACTTTTTTTGTCTATACAACGGGTTTTGTCTCCACCCTACAGTACATTTTAACGTACCCAACATTTAAATGATTTTCATAACTTATGATATTTTTTTATTCATTAATTGCTTTTTTCAGGTGCGTCTGGTGGCATGCAACAAATGCAAGGAGGTAAGTTTATAATGATATTCCAATACAATCTTCGAAAACCCCATAAATTTGAAAAAGGTTTATTGGAAAGCAGTGGTCATGAATAAAGAATTTAATTTATAGGCGCTGGCTTAATAGGAGGTTTTGACGGAGGTAAGTTTTTCGGCATACTTATGTGCAATACATATTTACTCAAATAATATTCTGAATAACTTTTTTGAAATAGTCAAATAAATACATTTCAACATATCCAACATGTAAATGATGTGCACCATTTATAAATATTTATTTTCATTATTTGATGTGTTAGGTTCAGCTGGTGGCATGCAGCAAATGCAAGGAGGTAAGTTTATAATGATATTCCAATACAATCTTCGAAAACCCCATAAATTTGAAAAAGGTTTATTGGAAAGCAGTGGTCATGAATAAAGAATTTAATTTATAGGCGCTGGCTTAATAGGAGGTTTTGACGGAGGTAAATTTTTCGGCATACTTATGTGCAATACATATTTACTCAAATAACATTCTAAATAACTTTTTTGAAATAGCAAAAAAATACATTTCAACATATCCAACATGTAAATGATGTGCACCATTTATGAATATTTATTTTCATTATTTGATGTGTTAGGTTCAGCTGGTGGCATGCAGCAAATGCAAGGAGGTATATATCTTATTAAATTCTAATACAATCATTGAACATCATTTTGTAACATTGGCAATGAATTTATATAACATTTATTTGAAAGCAGTGGTCATACATAATAAAATTACTTTTTAGGCACAGGTGGAATAGGAGGTTTTGATGGAGGTAAGTTGTTGTTGCAATTCTGTGCTGTGCACTGTTACTAATATATTATGCCAAATTACTTCAATTGAAATTGTCAAAAAGACATTTTAATATGCGCATACTTTAAATGCATCATGTGTTGATATTTTTTTCATCACTTGTTTTAAGGCGCGGCTGGTGACATGCATAGAGGTTAGTGCCAACTGACATTTTAAACAAATCTTCATGTAATTTTTTGACATTATCAACGAATTTATTATATTTTTCATTGGAACATACAGTAGTAATGAATAAAAATTTTACGTTTTGATAGCAGGGGGAATAGGAGGTTTTGACGAAGGTAAGTTGTTGGCATATTTCTGCTTAATGTAAATTCACTCAAAAAGATTATAAGTTAAGATATTTGAGAAGGTAAAAAGTAGATTTTAACATATCCAACATTTAAATTATTTACGTAAATTATTTTTATTTATACATATATATATATACATATATATATATATACATATATATATACATATATATATATATATACATATATATATATACATATATATATATATATATATACATATATATATATATACATATATATATATATACATATATATATATACATATATATATATATATATATACATATATATATATATACATATATATATACATATATATATATATATACATATATATATATACATATATATATATATATATATACATATATATATATATATATATATATATACATATATATATACATATATATATATATATATATATATATATATGTATATATATATATATATATATATATATATATATATATATATATATATATATATATATATATATATATATATATATATATATATATATATATATATATATATATATATATATATATATATATATATATATATATATATATATATTTACTTTTCTATACATACATACTTTTTTGCTATTTATAAATAAACTATCTTGAAATATTATTGAGGTGAATATACATTTCACAAAAATAAACAATTTACCTCCGTCAATACCTCCTATTCAGCCGGTACCTACCTAAACAAAACGGTTTAATGACCACATCATGCAAATATGACAAGTTTATCAATAAAATAAAAATATTAATTTACATACATAAAATTTAATATGATTTTATAAGTGAATTTTATTTTAACACCTGGTGCAAAAAAGGTATTACAGTACACGAATTGTTTATTTTACTAATTTAAGGTATCAGGAGCAACTCGGCAGAATTTCATCTTCCTCAGAATACGGGAAGTAGGACCATTTCAGTTACATACTTCCGTTTGATATTTCGTTAAAATTTTTGACGACTTCTTCTGGAGCCTGATATTAAAAACATTATGTGCCGAAGCCGTTAGTCGTCGAAATCGTTAATATTTTAATGATTTTTATTTCATATAAAAACTACCTACTTTTAAAGTAAAAGGTTTACAAAGGTTTGTAAAGAGAAAATGCAAATGTCTCTAAAAATAGCCGACTTTTGACTGTGGTGCTCGTAATTTTATTTATTAAAGTTTTGATGGATAAATATTATCTTTAGGAAGAGGTAGAATTGGAGGTTTTGACAGAGGTAAACACATATTTACTTTATTTTTTATAATTGTTTTGAATAAGCATATTATATTTTCCATCCTTCATGTAACCCTGTCGATAGAATATGAACTGTAATTAACTCATGCCTTGTTTGTCCAGGTGGTTCTGTGAGTTAAGTATAACTCATATCACAGAATACGGTACATTGTTAAAAATTTCAGTTCAACGATGTACCATATCTTGGTGCAAAACAGAGGTTTGCAGCAAATTACACCATATTATGGTGGAATCTATGTTGAACCAAAAATCCTTTATTGGAAAAAAGCGGAGGTGTTATCGATAATTGGTTCAACCTCTTTAACTGCAACCGCAATTTTCGCTATTGCTAAATAAACAAGCCGAGGAATCCCTTCCAAGAACGACAAAGGCGAACAAAGGCCTCCGTGGCCCAGTGGATAAAGACGTTCAGCTGTGAATCAGAGGATTCTTAGTTCGAGTCCGATCTGTGGACTTGACAAAGAAAAGTAAAAAAGTTGTCATCTCGCAATCGGAGGGTTGCCAGCTTCGCTACAAAAATACTACTGCTAAAATACAAAAGAAACTCGAATTTAATTTCATGCAACGTTATGGGTTTTGGTGCAATGTTTCACCACTAAATGGTATCCGTGGTAGCTCCACAAAATGGTGAAACTAAGCACCAAATGTTGATTGCAGCTAATTGGGTACCAAATTTTGGTGCAAGGTCGTAATAATTTTTAACAGCGTACTCGTGCTGTTATTCGTACACGCTTCATACATACCATACATTACTAATGTGCATGGCCTGCAGAGACAAAAAAAACTTTTCTCGGCGCAGATTTTTTTCGAAAATGAACCTATTGTATACGAATCATATATTTTACCACACTGTTACAAATTATTATGAACTTGCACCAAAATTTGGTACCCATTTAGCTGCATCCTCCTTGGGGACTTAGTTTCCCCATTTTACGGTGCCAGCACGGATACCATTTAATGGTGAAACATTGCAACAAAACTCATATTTACGTTTCACCATTTTATGGTAAAATGCCGGTACAATTTATTGGATATTATGGATGATTTTTCAGTAATTTTGTATCGAAGCTGACAACCCTCCGATCGCATGATTACTACTTTTTTTTGTCAAATCCACCGCACGGGCACGGACTAGCAATTCTTTGATTGCCAGCTGAACGCCTTTATCCACTAGGCAACAGGGCCCCTAACGCAAGAGGTTTGAGGGGATTCCCCGGATAGTAGATTCAGCGAAGATTTCAGTTGCGGTTTAGGAGATTGCTTCATTTTTTGGTAAAAGCTGCGCTGTTCTCGATCAAGGATTTTTGGTTCAACCAAGATTGCACCATAATATAGTGCAAGGTGCTGCAGAGCACCAAAATATGGTGCAACTTTCAACTAATATTTTTAACAGTGCATTGGGCTGCCCATATTGGACTTGACGCTCCGTAAGTTACATACAAATCACGCACAAAAGTCATAGAAATATTTTTTTTTCACGATTTCCTTACCTGTTGGTAAATTTGAATCAATTTAAGAGTTAAAATGATTTAGAAAATGTAACACCTTATTCACCCATTTTTTAACACTGTGGAAGAGGATGTGTTAAAAGTATTTTTACAAGTTTTTTATAAAGCTGAATATTATAATGATGTAATTATTTTATTTTTTTAGGTACATTTGGCGGCATGCAGCAAATGCAGGGCGGTAAGTGTTGCCGTGAATTAAGTAACTTCAAACTCTTTGTAAATATTATTCTTTCCTGGAACTCATTTAAACTCTCAGTAAATATTATTCTTACATGGAATTCGTTTAAACTCTATATAAATATTATTTTCATGTGGAATTCCTTTAAACTCTATGTATATATTAATCTCACCAAGAACTCATTTAAACTCTATGTAAATATTATTCTCAGCTGGAACTCTTTTAAACTCTATATAAATATATTTCTCCTGTAACTCATTTAAGCTCTATTTAAATATTATTCTTACATAGAATTTGTTTAAACTCTATATAAATATATTCCCATGTGGAATTCATTTAAACTCTATGTATATATTATTCTCGCCTGGAATTCATTTAAACTCTATGTAAATATTATTCTCTTCTGGAACTCATTTGAACTCTATGTAAATATTAATCATTCCTGGAAATCTTTAAACTCTATGTAAATATTATTCTCACCTGTAACTCTTTTAAACTCGAAGTAAATATCATTGTCATGTATAACTCATTTAAACTCTATATAAATATTATTCTCATGTGAAATTCATTTAAAATCTCTATATATATTTATCTCACCTGGAACTCATTTAAACATATTTAAATATTATTCTCTTCTGGAACTCATTTGAACTCTATGTAAATATTAATCTTACCTGGAAATCATTTAAACACTATGTAAATATTATTAGCACCTGGAACTTTTTTAAACTCTAAGTAAATATTATTGTCATGTAAAACTCATTTAAACTCTATGTAAATATTATTCTCACCTGGAATTCCTTTAAACTCTATGCACATATTTTTCTTCTGTAACTCATTTAATATCTATGCAAATATTGTTCTCTTCTGGAACTCATTTGAACTCTATGTAAATTCAATTGGTGTTGAAACATTCTATGCATCCGATCTAGGTCCTATTAGGTGTAAAAGGAAAGTTATGCGTGCGAGTTCGAGCATTTGTCTTGGCATCTTCCCATACTCTTGTACATTTGTATTTTCCGATAAATTCATCAGTGCTTGAAATATAATCTTCAAATTCTGATTCTGAATCGTAATCAAAATATTCCCATGATCCGAGCAATATTCCTCATCAAAAATACAGTCTCCTTCACTTTCAAGTTCAGCTAAAAATGTTTGCTGTCATTCCATCTTTCCAAGGGGATTTCAAGGTTAGCAGCATACCAGAACTTCTATTTTCAAATCACGTGGGGTCCATGTGGACCTACCGCGCGTCCTCCTGGGTTAAATAATTATAAATTGTGATTATGCTTAAAAATATTTTGATTTTTTTTCAGGGGAAAGCATTTTTTTTTTTAAATTAGGCTTTTAATATTTCAGGCTCTACTGGAATGGATGGAATGGTAGGAGGTAAAAAATATTATCCACAATACTTTCGAATTAATTTTTAAAAAAATCTGCGATTATACACGTCAAGTTAAATATTGAAATTGCTTGTTTTAAAAACGATGTGTAAATTGTAATCTATCAACATTTAGGTAAGTTATTGTAGAACAAAACAAGACATAAT
This sequence comes from Troglohyphantes excavatus, assembly GCA_963932185.1. Classification (NCBI taxonomy): domain Eukaryota; kingdom Metazoa; phylum Arthropoda; class Arachnida; order Araneae; family Linyphiidae; genus Troglohyphantes; species Troglohyphantes excavatus. The sequence goes on from OZ010670.1 coordinate 67,289,324, forward strand.
TTGAAAATATTTTTCTGCAAAATGCTCTCTGTAATATCTGATGTGGCACTGTAGTATTCTGATATCTACGTATACGTATTATTCTTAAATATGTAGTAAGCTCAAATGGTTCTAACGAATATAATCTGGGTTAAAGTAAATAATAAAAGGCACTCCGTCTATTTTCATCGAAAAATTTAGGAAAGGTCCATGGTTTCGTTGTTTGAAAATATTGCTAAATACACGAACTAATAAGCAATTACAAAATAAAGAAAGGTAATATTAGCGTAATAACTAAGCACAAACTGACGATTGGAATATTAACTAAATTACTATTTCTATGCTTGTAAAATGCATTACCCAACTATTTGAGAATGAGTGTAAAACATATTACACAAGTATTGTACAGGTTTGCCAACTTGAACTGAAAACATATTGGCGACAGTTATTTCGACGCATTGGCGGATTTCCCCCTTATTCTTTACTTTTACCACAGTCTGTATAATTGAAAATGTCTATTATATATTTTTTTCACATTTAAACGTTTCTCTTTTGTCAAGTAGCGATTCAGATTTTTAATATTGTTCGGAAAGAAATGTTAGATGCATCAAATTGTCTTAATAAATATGACATTTTAAATATAAAACAAAAATATATAAATCTTAAAAAATAAGAAAAAATATGCTCCTGATATTTTGGGAAGAATGGAAGAAGGTAAACGGGTTATGCCTATTTGTTCATCAAGATTATTATCGATAAAAAAACTGATTATCTTTGAAAGTGTTTTTTTTTAGTTGACCCCTTACTCCACTTGCCCCTGCAATTGTTAAAATTTTTATTAATAAAATCTGTAGAGAACACTATGAAAAAAAATTTTTAAATTACTAAGTCCCAAATAAATATAATTTAAATAAAAATACGTTATAATTTTAATTAAATAAATATATTAAAATTATAATAAAAAATATTATAATTTTAATAAGAAAGTTATAGTTTTAAATATATATATATATATATATATATATATATATATATATATATATATATATATATATATATATATATATATATATATATATATATATATATATATAACTTTATAGTAATATGTAAATTCCATGGTAATCTTCCCAAAAATCCAGAAATGCAAAATTTAATTGAACAGCAATACAGAAATGCAATAATAAATAAATTGGATAACAAGTCATAAATCCAAATATTAATTGAAAACTATGTTAAATAAACACATTAAAAACATTTAAACATACTTAAAAATCACACGGTATGCGCAAAGCAGCAATAACAATGTAGATTTTTCTAACAGTATAGTAAAAGAGTAAAATAAAAATAAAAATAATGAATAATGAATAGATACTTCGAAACACGTGAACCCCTCTTCATCAGGGGGGAGCGAGGTCCACGCGTCCCAAAGATCCATGGTGTTTCTGATGCGACGTGCATTAAAAATGCTAAAATATCACAGATCCCCCGACACCATGGACAGAATTTTCCGAAAAACACATATATGAACACAAATATACAAAATTGCAAAATATCAAAGTGAAAAATTAAGCATTTAAAATACAAGAAAATTAACAAAACATAAACTTAACTATGAGTGAACCTCCATCAAACCACAACCAACAAATCAACATCCAACAATAAAATCCAAAATCCGTGCCATAGTGCCTAAAACTGGAATCTAAATCTTCAAAAAATATCTTATGTGCGCTTGCCGATAGCCCTAGCTTGCATGTCCTCCATTGTTTCACGAAGGTGAACCCAGTAATGTTGGTCGTAACAAATTTACCGCAAAACATCACAATTATACAGGATTAAGAAAATATGCAATCACAGAGAAGGTTTTATGGAAAACCTAGTAATAATTTTAAGACCCTTTTCGATAATTCGATTCCAAAAGGATTCATGTTTTCCCTATGTGACAAGGAAGAGGACTTCGCCATGCTTGCGGAAAATTTGTTACGACCAACATTACTGGGTTCACCTTCGTGAAACAATGGAGGACATGCAAGCTAGGGCTATCGGCAAGCGCACATAAGATATTTTTTGAAGATTTAGATTCCAGTTTTAGGCACTATGGCACGGATTTTGGATTTTATTGTTGGATGTTGATTTGTTGGTTGTGGTTTGATGGAGGTTCACTCATAGTTAAGTTTATGTTTTGTTAATTTTCTTGTATTTTAAATGCTTAATTTTTCACTTTGATATTTTGCAATTTTGTATATTTGTGTTCATATATGTGTTTTTCGGAAAATTCTGTCCATGGTGTCGGGGGATCTGTGATATTTTAGCATTTTTAATGCACGTCGCATCAGAAACACCATGGATCTTTGGGACGCGTGGACCTCGCTCCCCCCTGATGAAGAGGGGTTCACGTGTTTCGAAGTATCTATTCATTAATCATTATTTTAATTTTTATTTTACTCTTACACTATACTATATATATATATATATATATATATATATATATATATATATATATATATATATATATATATATATATATATATATATATATATATATATTATAATTTTAATTTAAAATATATTATCATTAAAAAAATATTTTTATTTTAATTAAAAAATATTATTTATTTAATTAAAAATATGTTTTGTTCAATTAAAAAATATTGTTTTAATTAAAAATTATTATTATTTTAATTAGTAAAATTTTTTATTTTAAGTAAAAAATATTATTATTATTATTAAAGATAGATTATAATTTTAATTAATAAATATCATTTTAATTAAAATAATAAAATTTTAATTTAAAAATATTATGTCTTTATATTACCAAGTTTATATTAATTAAGCTAATTATTCGTTGCATCGAATATTTTAAATTACCATTAATTAAAAATTGAATTGTAGTAGTTTTGGCCTTTTCAAGGGGCATGGGATACAAAAGGTTTAAGAGGCGGCAAGTCTTTCAATTTTCATTTCTTAATAAAAACATATTATCTTCCTAACTTTAAAATAATAAAATATTGAATTGTTTTTCTAATTATACGTATTATTTTCTTAATTTTCAGGTTTAGGTAGGGGATCGATTAAAAAAGATGAAGGTTAGTTTACTTTTTCTACAATTTATCTATTATAAATTGAAACAGCAGAAACTTTATTTGATATCGTTCTCATTTTTGACGAAATAAATGTCGTTGTCCTTAGTCTGACGAAACATATAATCGGAACAAATAGCAGACGTCTGTTTCGCCAAAAATGGCGAAGATTTCCATTAAAGCAGCATACATTTTTAACTTGCCTAAGTTTTTAGGGTAAAACTTGCCAAGATAATATTCGCGACTATTGTGAAATAAAAGTTTAAGAAAAGATCAAGTTCAAGAATGATTTTAAAATCATCATATATATATATATATATATATATATATATATATATATATATATATATATATATATATATATAGATAAATCAAGCAAAGCAAGTTGGTAAGTAGTAGAAAGATAGTAGTCGCAATAGCATGTAAAGACGCAAACGTAAAAACTAAAAAATACTAGGTTTAGATATCTCAAAAACTCCTCAAAGTAATTAAATAAATCTAAATTTTGATAAAGTTTATGTTTAAAGTGCATAGAGAGTGAGATGCAACTGTACACTCAAACAAATAAATAAAGAGGGGCCGCTCAAACTTCGAAAATTGACCACGAGCAACGCTGAGTTGAGGTTGAGATTTGCAATATTAAATCGCACTGCCCATTTTTTCGAAAGTACGGTTACTTAAATTTGTCTACAACATCGCTCATTTACGTTGCAATTATACTTAAAGAAAAACCAGAAAGTTCAGGTACTTTTTTCAGTACCTTTTTTTTACAATGTAATATAAAAACTTGCATTTTTCCTGCATAAATTTAGATTTTTCAAAAATATATTTTTACTTTTATTTAAAGGCGCAGGAATGCCAGAAATAGGAGGAGGTAAGCCCACGTTGACTATCATTGCTTATAAAAAGACACCACGTCTAGAGAATTTCAGAGAAATTCTAGAGAAAACGATTTTGGGATGTGAAGAATTAAAAAAGTTTGATGCTCATTTGTTTTAAAACTCCTTAAAAAAAAGTACTGGAAAGTGCTCTGTAACAAATGCAAGATGGTAAGGGCCATCTTCAAAGAAAAATCGTATAAAAATGGAACATATGTATTATAGAATATTATGCGCAGTTTCTTTCTTGGCGACGAAGAAATTCGCCAAAACGGTTTTTCGCGTTCCGGGAACAGCACAAACGGAAATACAGCCCGATTGGGTTGCCAGATTGATAAACATCTCAAGAATCGGAAAATACAAACAGTTCGGTGGGGTTGCCATAATATGAATTTATCGCCGAAAAAACACGCAATTAAAAAAGGCTCGCACCAAATGTCCTATAATACATTTACACCTTAAAAATAACATTACTTCTAAATTCTAATTCACTACGAGCATATATATTACTTGTGGTATATAGCTTACATTTACACATTTATAATTTTTAAATGTTAAATTTGAGATTATTGTTAGTTATTTCATTGTATGAATACATGAATACATTGCAAAACCATAATTTTATGCTAATGTCCAGTGCACTAAAATTTAAAATTAAAAACTGATGGTTTTCTAATTTTCTGAAATTAGAAAAAAATTAGTTCAGGCACCGCAATCCATTGCATTTTCCGCTGTACTACCAGGGAAGCCATAAATAAAAAGAATTTTAATAAATGTTTGACAAAAGAATATGAAGTAAGATAATTGAGTTGTAATAACTCAGTTTCCATTTAATTAATCCACAAAAAAAGTGTGGAATTCCATCATCTGAAAAACTATCTTTAGTTTTCCAGGTCGATTGGTTAAGATGATTTGAACAGAGGCTGAGATTAGCAATATTAAATCGCACTGCCCATTTTCTCGAAAGTTCGGTTACTTAAATTTGTCTACGACATCGCTCATTTACGCTGCAATTATACTTTAAAAAAACGAGTAAGTTCAGGTACTTTTTTCAGTACTTTTTTTTACAATGTAATATTAAACACTTGCTTTTTTCTGGTATCAATTTAGATTTTTCAAAAATATATTTTTACTTTTATTTAAAGGAACAGGAATGCCACAAATAGGAGGAGGTAAGCACGCGTTGATTATCATTGCTTTTAAGAAGATACCACGTCTAGAGAATTTCACTTAATTTTTATTTTCGATTATTGATCATTAAGGATTAAAAACGATTCAGAGATGTGAAGAATTAAAATAGTTTGATGCTCATTTGTTTTAAAACACTTGAAAAAAAGTACTGGAAAGTGCTCGGTTACAAATTCAAGAAGGTAAGGGCCATTTTCATAGAAAAATTATTTAAAAATGGAACATATGTATTATAGAACATTAGGCGCGGTTTCTTGCTTGGCGACGAAAAAATTCGCCAAAACGGTTTTTCGAGTTCCGGGAACAGCACAAACGGAAATACAGCACAATTGTGTTGGCAGATTGATAGACATCTCAAGAATCGGAAAATACTAGCCGTTCGGTAAGGTTGCCATAATATGAATTTATCGCCCTAAAAACACGCATTAAATAAAAGTTCGCACCAAATGTCCTGTAATACATCTATACCTTAAAAATAACATTCCTTCCAAATTCTAATTCACTATGAGCATATATATTACTTGTGGTATATAGATTACATTTAAACATTTATGAATTTTAAATGTTAAATTTGAGATTATTGTTAATTATTTCATTGTATGAATACATGGCAGAACCATAATTGCTATGCTATTAGCCAGCGCACTAAAATTTGAAATAAAAAAATTTAAGGTTTTCTAATTTTCTGAAATTAGATAAAATTTAGTTTAGGCAGCACAATCCGTAGCATTATCCGCTGTATTACCAGGGAAGTCATAAAGAGAAGAAATTTTAATAAATGTGTGACAATAGAACTTAGGTGAGATAATTGAGTTTAATAACTCAGTTTACATTTAATCAATCGACATAAAAAATGTGGAAATCCATCGCATGAACAACTATCTTTAGTTTTCCAAGTCGATTTCTTAAGATGGTTTGAACAGAGGCTGATATTAGCACTATCAAATCTCACTGCTCATTTTTTCAAAAGTTCGGTTGTTTAAATTTGTCTACGACATCCTTCATTTACGTTGCATTTATACTTAAAAAAACGAGTAAGTTCAGGTACTTTTTTCAGTACCTTTCTTTTTACAATGTTATATTAAACACTTGCTTTTTTCCTGTATGAATTTAGATTTTTCAAAAATATATTTTTACTTTTATTTAAAGGAACAGGAATGCCACAAATAGGAGGAGGTAAGCACGCGTTGATTATCATTGCTTTTAAGAAGATACCACGTCTAGAGAATTTCACTTAATTTTTATTTTCGATTATTGATCATTAAGGATTAAAAACGATTCAGAGATGTGAAGAATTAAAATAGTTTGATGCTCATTTGTTTTAAAACACTTGAAAAAAAGTACTGGAAAGTGCTCGGTTACAAATGCAAGAAGGTAAGGGCCATTTTCATAGAAAAATTATTTAAAAATGGAACATATGTATTATAGAACATTAGGCGCGGTTTCTTGCTTGGCGACGAAAAAATTCGCCAAAACGGTTTTTCGAGTTCCGGGAACAGCACAAACGGAAATACAGCACAATTGTGTTGGCAGATTGATAGACATCTCAAGAATAGGAAAATACTAGCAGTTCGGTGGGGTTGCCATAATATAAATTTATCGCCCAAAAGACACGCACTAAAAAAAAAGCTCGCACCAACTGTCCTGTAATAGATATATACCTTAAAAATAACATTACTTTTAAATTCTAAGGCACTACGAGCATACATATTACTTGTGGTATATAGATTACATTTACACATTTATGATTTTTAAATGTTATTTTGAGATTATTGTTAATTTTTTCATTGTATGAATGAATACATGGCAGAACCATAATTTTATGCTAATAGCAAGTGCACTAAAATTTGAAATTGAAAACTGAAGGTTTCTAATTTTTTTAAATTTTAAAACTATTAGTTCAGGCACCGCAATTTATAGCATTATCCGCTGTATTACCAGGGAAGTCATAAAGAGAAGAAATTTTAATAAATGTTTAACAATAGAATTTGAGGTGACATAATTGAGTTTAATAACTCAGTTTACATTTAATCAATCGACATAAAAAATGTGGACATCCATCATCTGAACAACTATCTTTAGTTTTCCAGGTCGATTTGTTAAGATGGTTTGAAAAGAAGCCGAAATTAGCACTATTAAATCTCACTGTTCATTTTTGCAAAAGTACGGTTACTTAAATTTGTCTACTACATCGCTCATTTACGTTGTAATTATACTTTTAAAAAAAACGAGTAAGGTCAGGTACTTTTTTCAGTACCTTTTTTTTTACAATGTAATATTAAAAACTTGCTTTTTTTGTATAAATTAAGCTTTTTCAAAAATATATTTTTACTTTTATTTAAAGGAACAGGAATGCCACAAATAGGAGGAGGTAAGCACGCATTGACTATCATTGCTTTTAAGAAGATTCCACGTCCAGAAAATTAAATTAATTTTTATTTTCAATTATTGATCTTTAAAGAATTAAAAATGATTTAGGGATGTGAAGAATTCAAATAGTTTGATGCTCATTTGTTTTAAAACACTTGAAAAAAAGTACTGGAATGTGCTCTGTAACAAATTCAAGAATGTACGGGTCAATTTCAAAGAAAAATCATTTAAAAATGGAACATATGTATTATAGAGCATTAGGAGCGGTTTCTTTCTTGGCGACGAAAAAATTCGCCAAAACGGTTTTTTGAGTTCCGGGAACAGCACAAATGGATATACAGCACGATTGGGTTGCCAGATTGATAGACATATCAAGAATCGGAAAATACTAACAGTACTGTGGGGTTGCCATAATATGAATGTACCGCCCAAAAAAAAGCAATAAAAAAAGCTCGCACTAAATATCATTGTAGTACCAGGGAAGTTATAAATACAAGAAATTTTAATAAATGTTTGACAAAAGAATTTGAAGTAAGATTATTGAGTTGTAATAACTTAGTTTCCATTTAATCAATCGACATAAAAAATTGGGAAATCCATCATCTGAATCACTATTTTTAGTTTTCCAGGTCGATTTGTTAAGATGGTTTGAACAGAGGCTGAGATTAGCAATATTAAATCTCACAGTTAATTTTTTTGAAAGTACGGTTACTTAAATTTGCCTACGTCATCGCTCATTTACGTTGCAATTATACTTAAAGAAGAACGAGTAAGTTCAGGTGCTTTTTTCAGTACTTTTTTTTTACAATGTAATATTAAAAACTTGCCTTTTTCTTGTATAAATTTAGAATTTTCAAAAATATATTTTTACTTTTATTTAAAGGAACAGGAATGCCACAAATAGGAGGAGGTAAGCACACGTTGACTATCATTGGTTTTAAAAAAGATAACATGTCTAGTCTAGAGAATTTCACTTAATTTTTATTTTCGATTATTGATCTTTAAAGGATTAAAAACGATTTTGGGATGTGAAGAATTCAAATAGTTTGATGCTCATTTGTTTTAAAATACTTGAAAAAAAGTACTGGAAAGTGCTCTGTAACAAATGCAAGAAGGTAAGGGTCATTTACAAAGAAAAATGGAACGTATGTATTATGGGACATTAGATGCGGTTTCAGAACTTGGCGACGACAGAATTCGCCAAAACGGTTTTTCAAGTTCCGGGAACAGCACAAACGGAAATATTGCACGATTGGTTTGCCAGATTGATAGACATCTCAAGAATCGGAAAATACTAGCAGTTCGGTGGGGTTGCCATAATATGAATTTATCGCCCAAAAACACGCACTAAAAAAAAGCTCGTACCAAACGTCTTATAATACATCTATACCTTAACAATAACATTACTTCTAAATTCTAATTCACTACGAAAATACATATTACTTGTGGTATATAGATTACATTTTTACATTTATGATTTTTAAATGTTATTTTGAGATTATTGTTAATTTTTTCATTGTATGCATACATGGCAGAACCATAATTTTATGCTAATAGCTAGTGCACTAAAATTTGAAAAAGAAAAATTTTAGGTTTTCGAATTTTCTGAAATTAGAAAAGAATTAGTTCAGCCACCGAAATCCATAGCATTATCCGCTGTACTACCAGGGAAGTTATAAATAGAAGAAATTTTAATAAATGTTTGACAAAAGAATTTGAAGTAAGATAATTGAGTTGTAATTACTCAGTTTCCCTTTAATCAATCGAGATAAAAAATGTGGAAATCCATCATCTGAATCACTATCTTTAGTTTTCCAGGTCGATTTGTTAAGATGGTTAAGATTTGTTAAGAAGTACTGGAATGTGCTATGTAACAAATTCAAGAATTTACGGGCCAATTTCAAAGAAAAATCATTTAAAAACGGAACATATGTATTATAGAACATTAGCCGCGGTTTCTTTCTTGGCGACGAAAAAATTCGCCAAAACGGTTTTTCGAGCGATTGGGTTGCCAGATTGATAGACATCTCAAGAATCAGAAAAAACTAACAGTACGGTGGGGTTGCCATAATGTGAATGTATCGACCAAAACACGCAATAAAAAAAAGCTCGCATCAATTGTCCTTGTACTACTAGGGAAGTCATAAATAGAAAATATTTTAATAAATGTTTGACAAAAGAATTTGAAGTAAGATAATTGAGTTGTAATAACTCTGTTTTTATTTAATCAATCGACATAAAAAATTTGGAAATCCATCATCTGAATCACTATCTTTAGTTTTCCAGTTCGATTTGTTAAGATGGTTTGAACAGAGGCTGAGATTAGCAATATAAAATCTCACTGCTTATTTTTGCGAAAGTACGGTTACTTAAACTTGCCTTCTTCATCACTCATTGACGTTGCAATTATACTTAAAATAAAACGAGTAAGTTCAGGAACTTTTTTCAGTACTTTTTTTTTACAATGTAATATTAAAACCTTGCCTTTTTCTTGTATAAATTTAGATTTTTCAAAAATATATTTTTGTTTTTATTTAAAGGAACAGGAATGCCACAAATAGGAGGAGGTAAGTACACGTTGACTATCATTGGTTTTAAAAAAGATAACATGTCTAGTCTAGAGAATTTCACTTAATTTTTATTTTCGATTATTGATCTTTAAACTAAAGTAAAACGATTAAACGATTAAAACGATTAAAAACGATTTAGGGATGTGAAGAATTAAAATAGTTTGATGCTCATTTGTTTTAAAACACTTGAAAAAAAGTACTGGAAAGGGGTCTGTAACAAATGCAAGAAGGTAAGGGCCATTTTCAAAGAAAAATCATTTAAAAATGGAACGTATTTATTATAGAACATTAGATGCGGTTTCGTCCTTGGCGTCAACAGAATTCGCCAAAACAGTTTTTTCGAGTTCCGGGAACAGCACAAACGGAAACACAGAACGATTGGTTTGCCAGATTGATAGACATATCAAGAATCGGAAAATACTTGCAGTTCGGTGGGATTGCCATAATATGAATTTATCGCCCATAAACACGCACTAAAAAAAAGCTCGTACCAAACGTCTTATAATACATCTATACCCCTAAAATAACATTACTTCTAAATTCTAATTCACTACGAGAATACATATTAATTGTGGTATATCGATTACATTTACACATTTATGATTTTTAAATTTTATTTTGAGATTATTGTTAATAAGGTGCCACTGTTAAAAATAGGTATTCAAAATTAAATAAAATTTAATGTAAATTTAAGATAATTGAATTGTAATAACTCAATTTTCATTTAAGCAATCGACATAAAATAACGTGGTAAACCTTTTTCTGAATACCTATTTTAAGTTTGTCAAGTCGCTTTGTTAAGATGGTTTGAACACAAGCTGAGAACGCTCATTTTGAGAAAGTACAGTTACTTAAATTCGAGTACGTCATCGCTCATTTACGATGCAATTATACTTAAAAAAACCAGTACGTTCAGGTACTTTTTTCAGTACCTTTATTTTTACAATGTAATATTAAAAACTTGCTTTTTTCTTGTATAAATTTAGATTTTTCAAAAATATATTTTTACTTTTATTTAAAGGCACAGGAATGCCACAAATAGGAGGAGGTAAGCACGCGTTGAATATCATTTCTTTTAAGAAGATACCACGTCTATTGAATTTCACTTAATTTTTATTTTCGATTATTGACCTTTAAATGATTAAAAACGATTTTGGGATGTAAAGAATTAAAATAGTTTGATGCTCATTTATTTTAAAACACTTGAAAAAAAAGTATTGGAAGTGCTATGTAACAAATGCAAGAAGGTATGGGTCATCTGCAAAGAAAAATCGTAATTGTTAAATTAAATCAAAACAAAACATACATTTGCAAAGTCTAATCAAAGCGATTAACTTTTTTAATCATATAATTTCTATAGTTTTCCTAAATGAAATAGTTTATAGTAATTTTACTTATGATTACTTATTAAATAGTTTGGTTTTGAAATAGTTTATTTTAGTCAGAAAATCTTCGATTTTAACATTTTTAAAACACAATCCATAAAAGTTTATTTGTTTACTTTACTTATCAGCGAATGTTTTCAAAGATGATGGCGGAAAAGATTTAATAGCTTTTTTTCTAATTCTTAATGCTTTTATTTCGAAAACATCAAGAAAATAGTTTATTGTAACTACATATTAAATCTACAAAATACCCAAATCGGTCCTCTGTCTCTCAGTAGAATGACTCATTTCCAAGTTTTCTCAGTTTTAGTAGGGAAAAAAGCAGTAGGGAGCAGTAGGGAAAAAAGGCGAAAACGACACCGAATTTGACTTATGACTCTCGTTTGTACAGTCATTTTGGAGTCTACAGAGCAAACTGTATATGACTTATGGACTACTTCGATAGATATTTATTTGTTTTTAAATCAGCCGTTGATTTTTTTTTTATTCAATCAGGGCCATAGCTCAGTCTTTTTACACATCGCAGCCTTCGCTTACGGGTCTAGTTAAATTGTCTTCGACTATAGCTAATATAGCCAAGTGATATAAAGGTGCTTTGAACAGTTCATACTTTTTATACTACTGAAAATTGGACTTCAGTATTTGTGGCCCTTTAATATAGTATTTCAGAAAAGTATTGTGCTTTGTTTTGTCTTTTTAAGTCAGAATAACGAAAAAAGAAAGCTTTTAACTTGTCTCAAATCAGCTTTTGGTATGAAAACTTCTAATTTTTTTAATTTATGTTTTCAAATTTTTTTACTGTGTATTTTAAGTTGGTATACTTTAAATAACACAAAATCGTGAGTAAATACAAGTGTGCAATACCATAGCTTTTTTATAGCAATATAATTGCAAATTTTTCATAGTCGCCCCCCCCCCCTCCCCTACCTCCCATTTGGGAGACTTCTTGTTTCCCCTTTATCTTGCCCCCCCCCCCCTCCACTTTCAGCACCCAATCGCCGCCACTGTACATATATATATATATATATATATATATATATATATATATATATATATATATATATATATATATATATATATATATATATATATATATATATATATATATATATAACCTCTCATTTTGAAAATGACTCATGAGAAAAACCTCTCATTTTGATATTTTAACTTAATTTATAGGTTTAGGCGGGATAGGAGGTTTTGGCGGAGGTGCGTGTTTCAGTATACTTATGTGTAATGCATATTTACTCATATAATATTTTAAATATTTTTTTTGAAATAGTAAACAAAATGCATTACAACATATCAAACATCTAAATAACGTTGTATCATTTATGGATTTTTATTTCCATTATTTGATTTGTTAGGTGCAGCTGGTGGCATAGGAGGTTAGTACCTAATTGTATACTCTAATATAATACAGGGTGCGTTCCATAAGTAATGCGACTAAATTCATAAAAAATTATTTATTCGACATATTCGTACAAATAGTTAAAAATCCTCAAAATAACACCCTCCTGCGTCGATACATTTATGGAGGCGGTGTTTCCAGGCCTGGAAGGCATCCAGAAAGGCCTTCTCCGTGAGGTCCTTTAGAGCCAATGTAACATGAGCCTGTATGTTTTCAATCGTGTCCCAATGTTTCCCTTACAGGGCTTCTTTTAAGCAAGGAACCAAAAAAAAAGTCTGGGGGAGCCAGGTCAGGACTGTAGGGACGCTGGGAAACCAGTGGGGCATGGGTCTTGGCTAGAAAGGAGGTTCGCGCGCTGCCGAAGTGACATCAAGGACGCATTGAAACTTCATCACGATAACGCGCCAAGCCACAGCTCCTTCCATGTCAACGATTTTCTGGCTAGGACGCATACCCCACTGGTTCGTCAGTCTGCTACAAGCCTGACCTGGCTCCCCCAGACTTTTTTTTTGTTTCCCCGCTTAAAAGGAGCCCTGAAAGGGAAACATTCGGACACAATTGAAAACATCCAGCCTCATGTTACATCGGCTCTAAAGGACCTCCCGGAGAAGGCTTTCCAGGATGCCTTCGAGACCTGGAAAAACCTCCTCCATAAATGTATCGACGCAGGAGGATGCTATTTTGAAGATTTTTAACTAATTGTACGAATATGTCCAATATATGATTTTTTATGAATTTGGTCGCATTACTTATGGAACGCACCCTGTATGTGCTGTGAACGTCATTTCTTTTCATCGCCAATAAAATAGAAAATATATATATTAAAGACCAGTGGTCATCAATACATATATGTAAGAATGTAGTGTCTATCTGTGGATTCGAACAAAACCTCTCATTTTGATTTTTTAAATTTAATTTTTAGGTTTAGGCGGAGCAGGAGGTTTTGACGAAGGTAAGTGTTTCAGTATACTTACATCCAATGCATATTTACTCAAATAATATTCTAAAAAAATAAAATATAAATTGTGAACAAAATATTTTTCAACATATCAAACATTTAAATAATTTTGCATGATTTATGGATATTTATCATTACTTTATTTGTTAGGTGCAGTTAAAGGCATAACAGGTTGGTACCTAATTTTATATTCTAACATAATGTGTGCTATGAACGTATATATATATATACGTTCTTAAAAATAAGTCAAATGTACTGTATATGTATATATATATATATATATATATATATATATATATATATATATATATATATATATATATATATATATATATATATATATATATAATGTGTTAATGTTTTGTTTTATGTCTTGTTAGATTTTTGTTTTACGTCATGTTAAATTCGTTATTCTTATTACTATTTTTATTTTGCTGTATTTTATTTTGTATTTTGGCAACGTGTGTCTTCTCTTGTGGGGTGTTTGCTTTTTGCTTGTTGTCTGATTTCGTAGTTCATTTTTGCTTTTCATTTGGTTTGTTGCTTTTCTGCTTCAGTAGGCGTCGGAGGTCTGGCTAAGTTTCGGATATATTTTACGCTTAGCCATCAGAAACGCCTGCTAGCCTTTGTCGTTCTTCTCGGCCTTCTTGACGAAGAGAGGGGAACACTTTGGCATGTATTTTTTTTGTAATTTATTCTCTTGCTTATCTCTCAGTATTTTTACTTGTATATATATACTAGCAAAATTACCCGTTCTTCGCACGGTGATAAATAAACTGACAAATGACAGAAAACATATACATTTCCCCTCTTCCCAGGGAAAATCGCATATACCATTTTAGAATTCCTCCTTAAAAAAATTATAAAACTGTTTTTTATAATTTAAAATATTTTTATTTTTAAAAAATTAGAAGTTAAAAAAGTAAAAATATATCTATACTACTTGGTTGCTAATACACCCACCGATAAAAATCCTATAATTTCTAGTTTATCTCTCATAAAGTATGGAGTTTTAAAAATTAAACATTCCTGCACAAAAATACTTTTAGAAATTATTAGGAATTTTCTTTCGGTATGGGTAGTTTTGGAAAATAGTTGCATGAGGAGTGTATAGCTATCGTTAATTCAACGTGGAATCAGCCTATATGTATAAATATGTAATCTTATACCATCTTGACAAACCATCGTGTAAAGGAAGGTAGGCCGTTTCAACCATGTAGGCCATTTATACTCCCCTTCCCCCTCTCAGCCTTGTATCGAGTAAAGCCTAATACAGCGCGGTCTGTACATATCCGATTTTTTTAAACACGGAGGCCGCAATTTATTCGGGAAATGACTATAATTATATTTTAATTTCCAGTGCTTCCTTTAATCGATGAAATTTTAATTACTGTTGTCACCCTCATTGAAAGATAATGTGCATTATAACAGGTGTTTTATAGGAATAAGTATTTACATAAAACTATGATTTTTTTTTATCTAAGGAAAAAAATATTAAATTAAATAATAAGCGAAGCGCTATGATTTTCATTTTTGTATTTTTTTTAAAATTTCATCAAGAAGGGTTTCATTAAATTTGAGTTTTAAAGCACTAACTTCAAGCGTGAATTTTAAGGAAACTTCTGAATCAATCTCGATATTGAAATATTCTGAAGCCGCAAGGAAGTGAAAAGGCAGCAAAAACAGATAATGTTTTTTTTTAAAGATGATCAAATTAAGAAATTTGATCGTGTACCCTCATTATTTAACTTTAAAAATATTCCGAATTTCCCTTTTCCCAGTATTGTAATTTTGATTTGACTATTTCCAAATGCCCGTTCTAATGTATCGTTTAGGCTGCATCTTTGCAATATCTTCGACCAACAACTTGTGTATCTAATTAGTAGTTTGCATTTTTAACCTCAGTAATACAAAACATAAAAATGTACTACAGCCAGAATAAATCTAAACGTTTTTTGCGAATAAACTACCTCAAATTCTTAGTAAAAGTGAGAATAAAATTAACAGCCTGCTGGCGTAAATACTCAACCAAAAATAGTATGTTTTAAAATACTACACAACTTTCCTTTACTATGTCCAAATGTCCATGTTTTAAAGAATTTCAATGAATGCTATTATTACTGAAGAATAACCACCTATTTTAATTTTAAGAATTTTTTTTTATTTCAATATCAATGTATTAAAAATTCGGTATTTACTCATTTTGTTAAACCATTTTTTCCTAAATTTTTAATTTGTGATGCTATTGTTATTGCATTCGAATCGAAAAATACCTGTCATATAAATATTTAGTAAGTTTCCATAGCAAATTAAAGCCAAAACGCAATTTATCCAAAGATTAAACTTTTATAACTTGGCGACATATATAATTATTTAGCAAACGGTTAAATATTATAATCTCACCATCTACGTTAAATAATTCTAAATTTCATTCTTAATGTTCGCCATTTAATGTTTTAAAAGGAAATATTATTTTGCCCATTAAATAAAAAAAAATCTCAATTAACAGTTGGTATCAGCGGAATTTTATTCTTTTAATAATATTAAAAAGTCATATAGAGTTGAAAATGCAAAGTGAAACTAAGCTTCGAGCATTAACAAAAAGTACTTGCATAAAATATTTTTCCAATAAATTAAATTAACGTTCATACACAAATTACTCGCATTATGAAAGTATTGTTCTAAAAGTTCGATCTTAGACAATCAAATATAGTTAGAATTAACCTGCATTCAAACAAAACGAAGGACACAAAACAACGATAAACCATTTCCGTACGGTAAAATTCTAGTTATTTAAATTTTTGCAATAATCCGTATTGTAGCAAAAAGCCCAATGTGCGGATATTTTCAGTAATTATTAAATCAAACCAAACTTATGACGTCATTTTTATACTGAAGATAACGAAAAGAAAATTCTTTAAAATCGCAAACAATGTCATCATCTATGTTAAGTCAATTGAATACATTAAAATAGTTATAATAAACGAATGGAACATCGTACAAACTTAAAAATTATCTCAAAAAACGCCTAATTTTTCAAGTAAAGTTCTCTGTAAATTTCATAAATCTAAGTTGTGTAATTATGGAGTATTTCGTGTAAATATCGGCATTCCAATTGATTCATAATTATTTTATATTATACTAGCAAAAGTACCCGTTCTTCGCACGGAGATAAATAAAATAACGACAAATAACTGAAAATATATACATTTCCTCTCCTCCCTGGGATAATCGCATATACCATTTTAGAATTCCTCTTTAAAAAGTGATAAAGCTTTTTTTCATAATTTAAAATATTTTTATGTTTAATAAATTATAAGTTAAAAAATAAAAATATCTCTATACTACTTGGTTGCTCATACACCGATAAAAATCCTATAATTTCTAGTTTATCTCTCTTAAGGTATGGAGTTTTAAAAATTACACAATCCTGCGCCAAAATATTTTTATAAATTAATAAGAATTTCCTGTTTGTATGGGTATACATAATTGCATGAAATCCCATAATAAAAAACGACGTTTTAAAATCCTTAACTCATGTGGAATCAGCTGATGGGTATAAATAATATACTATCGTGGAGACGAAAGTCAGACGTTTCGTACATGTCGTTTTATAACCCTTCACCCCCCCCCCCCTTTTTACGCTTGCACCAGGTGAAAATTAGTGTACCGCTGTTATTTATTCAACGTGGAATCAGCCTATATGGATAAATGACATACTATGACGTGTAAAGGAAGGAAGGCCGTTTCAACCATTGTAGGCCACTTATCCTCTCCCCCTCTCAACCTTGTACCGAATAGGGGCCCAGTACAGTATATGTATATTTGCGGTATGTACATAACCGATTTTTTTAACCTGCATGCCGCAATTTATTAGGGAAATGACTATAATTATATTTTAGTTTTCAGTGCTTCCTTTAATCGATGGAAATTTAATTACTGTTATCATCATCATTGAAATATAATATGCATTATAATAGGTATTTTATAGGAATGAGTATTTATATAAAACTGATTTTTTATTTAAGGAAAAAAATATTAAATTAAGTAATAAACAAAGCGCAATAATTTTCATTTTTATATTAGTTTTTTTTAAAAAATCATCCAGGAGGGTTTAATTAAATTGCAGTTTTAAATCAATAACTTCAAACGTGAATTTTAATGAAACTTCTGAATCAATTTCAATATTGAAATGTTCTAAAGCCATATGGAAGTGAAAAAGGCAGCAAAAACAGATAACATAATTTTTTAAAGATGACCAAATTAAGAAATTTGATAAAGAACTTTAATGATTTAACTTTCAAAACATTCCGAACTTCCCTTTTTCCAGTATTGCAATTTTGATTTGACTATTTCCAAATGCCCGTTCCAATGTATCGTTTAGGCTACATCTTTGCAATATCTTCGACCAACAACTTGTGTATCTAATAAGTAGTTTGCATTTTTGACCTCAGTAATGCAGAACACAAAAAATGTAAATTGCAGACAGAATGAACCTAAATGTTTTTTGCAAATAAACTGCCTCAAATTCTTTATCAAATTGAGTACAGAATTAACAGCCCGGCATAAATACTCAATAAAAAATAGTATGTTTTGAAATAGTACACAACTTTCTTTTACTACGCCCAAATTCCCATGTTTTAAACCATTCCCATGAATAATATTATTACAAAAGAATAATCACCTATTTTATTTTTAAGTTCATTTTTTTTATTTACGGATTAATGTATTAAAAATTCGGTATTTACTCATTTTGTTAAACCATTTTTCCTAAAATTTTGATTTTGTGATACTATTATTAAATTCGCATCGAAAAATACCTGTCATTCAAATATTTAGTAAGTTTCCACAGCAAATTACAGCCAAGACGCACTTTATCCAAACAATACACTGTTATAACTTGGCGATAGTTTAGCAAACGGTGCAGCATACTATAATCTCACCATGTACTTTGAATCATTCTATATTTAATTATTAATGATCGCCATTCAATGTTTTAAAAGGAAATATTCATTGGCACATTAAATAAAATATTTTCTAAATTATCAGTTGGTATCTGAAATTGTATCCTTTAATAACATTAAAAAGTCTAATAGAGTTGAAAATTCACAGTGAAACTAAGCTTTGTACAATTAAAAAAATACTCGCATAACATATTTTTCAAATAAATAAAATGTACGTTCATACACAAATTACTCGCATTTTGGAAGAATTGCTCTAAAAGTTCGATTTAAGATAATTAAATATAGTTACAATGAACCTGTATACAAAAAAAAGTGATAAAACAATTATACAATTCTAAACCATTTGCCTAAGATAAAATTCTGCTTGTTTAATTTTTTGAATGGTTCCGTATTGTAGCAAAAAGCCCAATGTGCTGACGTTTTTCAATAATTATTAAATCAAACAAAACCTATGACGTCATTTTTATATTGCCAATAACGAACAATTTTATTTTAAATTGCAAACGATATTTTCATCCATGTTAAGTCAATGGAATCCATTAAAATAGTTATAACATACGATTGAAACATCGTTCAAACTTAAAAATTATCACAAAAAATGTCTAATTTTTTAAGTAAAGTATTCTGTAAATTTTATAAAGCTACGTTTTGTAATTATTGAGTATTCCGTGTAAAGATCGGCATTCTAAATGGTATACGAGGTGTGGCTAGAAAAAAACCGAACTGATGCTATAAAAAAATTTTATTTTCCATTATTTACAATTTGATGTTATCTCCTTCAATGTACTCTCCTCCTCGGTCTACACACCGCTCCATACGAATTTTCCACTGTTCATAGCAATGCTGCAGATCATTTTCGGTAAGTCCATACATTACTTCCGTCGCTTTTTCTTTTACTGCTTCAACACTCTCAAATCTAGTTCTTTTCAAAGCTGACTTGACTTTAGGGAAAAGAAAAAAATCACAGGGGGCCAAATCAGGTGAGTAGGGTGGATGGTCTAAGATGGGAATGTTGTGATTGGCTAAAAACGTCTTCACTAACAACGCAACGCTTTGTGCATGTTGAAACTTTCATGAAGAATCTGCCTAACACTTTCCTTGTCAATTCCTGTCAACTCAGACATTGCTCTGATTGTTAAACGGCGATCTTCTCGAACAAGTTTACCGATTTTTTCAATGTTTGCATCAGTTTTTGCTGACAATGGTCTGCCAGTGCGAGCGTCATCACTTGTGTCTTCGCGGCCATCTTTAAATCGTTTAAACCACTCAAACACTTGTGTTCGCGATAAACAATCATCGCCGTACACTTGTTGCAACATTACAAACGTTTCACTTGCAGATTTTCCAAGTTTGAAAAGAAATTTGATGTTAACACGCTGTTCTTTCTGTACACTCAACATTTTTCCGACGCACAGACAAAACGTCAACTACTTAGAACAGACGCCACGGGCAGACTGAGTGCAGGAGGCAGATAAAACTCGAGCAGTAGGCGGAGCAAGAGTCACGTGACAGGCCAGGCGACTTTCAGCCTTATTGCATTCGTTTTATTGTTTCACCTGTGCTAGTTCGGTTTTTTTCTAGCCACACCTCGTATAATTTTTTATATTACATTTTCGCTTTTCTCCGTTGATTTTAACTGATTTTACTGTTGCCACTTCGTGAAACTTTGCCGACGTACGCTAAAAAATGTCATACCATTCGAATGGAACATCGTAGAGACTTGAAAATAGTCGCGTTAAAATTCTTATTTTTTGAACTAACTATTCTGTGAATTTCAAAGCTCTGCGTTTTGTAGTTACGGAACCTATAATATACTGACAAACCAACAAACCAACAAACACACATCCGGACAGATTTTGAAGATTTCTGCTTTATATATAAGATTTTCGCTTTTCTTCGTTGATTTTAACTGATTTTACTGTTGCCACTTCGAGAAACTTTGCTGACGTACGCTAAGAAATGTCATAACATTCGAATGGAACATCGTAGAGACTTGAAAATAGTCACGTTAAAATTCTTATTTTTTGAACTAACTATTCTGTGAATTTCAAAGCTCTGCGTTGTGTAGTTAAGGAGCTTATTTTGTACTGACAAACAAACAAACAAACCAACAAACAAACCAACATCCGGACAGATTTTGGAGATTTCAGCTTTATATATGATATATATAGCCATGGTCATCAAATGGAGTGTGTGCCTGTGGATTCGTACAAAATCATTCAGTTTTAGTTTTTTACATGAATTGGGATACTCTGATTCGGAAAATCAGATTAAATTTTTTTGTATATTTGTGTGTATTTAACTCAAAACCGACGGAAATGATTTCTGTGAAACTTACGTCATTTTATCAATAATCATCCAACTTAACATCTGCACTTTGTTTCAGGTGGATATCTGCAACCATTCAAAAGTTATAAAACTAATTCAACGGCTGAGAATAGCAATATTAAATCGCACTGCTCATTTTAGGAAAAGTACGGTTACTTAAATTTGAGTACGTCATCGCTCATTTATGATGCAATTGTACTCAAAGAAAAGCGAATAGGTTCAGATACTCATTTTTAAATACCTCTTTTTTACAGTGTACCTTGTAAACAACATTAGAAATTTTTAAATAAAATAACAGATTTTCGTTGTATGATTTTGTTTTACTTCTACAAGAAATTATTTTATTTTCAGGTACTGATGGTAAAATGCCGGTACTTAAAGGAGGTAAGTACGTACCAATTATCGTGACTTTTAAAATTAAATATTGTCAGAGAATTTCAAATAATTTATAATTCTCAGGCAAAGGTCTATTACCACACTCTTAAAAATAGGTGTGTACTCATTTCTGATTACATTCGATGCTTATCATAGCTCCGCATGCATAAGTTTTATTTTTGAAATATACATGTACTCAAAAATGAGTAAAAATTAATAAAAAGAGCAGTTGCTTGCCTACATAGGCTACCTTCATAAATAACTTTCATTAAATTTCAAAAATTACAACTAAGACTTATCGGGAATCGAACCCAATCCGTGTAGCTGCTGTCGTTCGCACCGAAATCCAGGACCATATCCGTTGTACCACCACAGCGATGTGAAGAAGTTACCAATAGAAGTATTGTCAAAGAGGCGTGACAAAAGAATGGGAAGTAAGATAACTCAGTGTCCATTTAAGCAATCAATATCAAATAAAGTGGAAAACCATCTTCTGAATAAATATTTTAAATTTACCAGGTCGCTTTGTTAAGATGGCTTGAAAAAAATCGGATATTAGCAATATTATACCATATTGCTCAGTGTTACGAAAGTACGATTACTTTGAGTACGGGAATCCAACATTTAAAAAACTGTGTGTGTTTCTAATTAAATTTATTAAATCAATTATTTAATCAATTAATCAATTAATCAAAAATCAATTAATTGATTTATTAAGTTGGATAGTTGTTCACTGTACAAAAAATGTCCTTAAAAATTAGTACATGGACGCACTCGGTTTTCTTTTAGTACAATTGTATCGCACATGAGCGATAACGTACTCAAATTTAAGTAATCGTACTTTTGAAAAAATGAGCAGTTTGTTTTAATATTGCTAAAATCAGATTCTGTTCTAGCCATCTTAACAAAGAGACCTGGCAAACTTAAAATATTTGTTCAGAAAAGAGTTTTCCACATTATTTGATGTCGATTGCTTAAATGGAAACCGAGTTATTACGACTCAATTATCTTACTTCCCATATTTTTTTCCACGCCTATTTACCATTACATCTATTTACGCCTTCTTCTCATCGTTGTGGTGGTACAACGGATACGGCTATTGACTTTGATCAGGTAGACGGATTGGGTTCGATTCCCGAAAGGCCGGAAGTCATGGCTGTAATTGTTAAAGATGATTTATGTAGGCAAGCAACTGTTTATTTTAATAATTTTAATCATTTTTGAGTACATCTCTTTTTTAAAAATGAAACTTATGTATTCAGAGGTTTGATAATCATAGAAAGAAACAAAAAATGAGTAAATCTTACTTATTTTTAAGTACCTATTTTTGACAGAGTAATAAAAAAGTATCAGAGCTACCTGCATATTTCTAATTGTGAATGATTTGTAATTGTGATTTTTTTCTTTTTCCAGACTTCGGCGGTATAGCAGGATACAAATTCAGTAAGTACATAGTATTAAAAAAATTAATATTACATCCAGGCCCGTCGCACCGGTGGTGGTCTGGGGGGAGACCGACACCCCCCTCCCCCCATAATCTGGAAACCCTGAAAGAGGGGAAATTCAATTTCTCAAAAAACCCCGAGTTTGGAAAATTTATGCCTGAAGAAAATTAATATTATTAACTATTAATTAATATTATTAATTAATATTATTAATTAATATTATTACTTAATATTATTACTTAATATTATTACTTAATATTATTACTTAATATTATTACTTAATATTATTACTTAATATTATTACTTAATATTATTACTTAAAATTATTACTTAATATTATTACTTAATATTATTACTTAATATTATTACTTAATATTATTACTTAATATTATTAATTAATATTATTAATTAATATTATTAATTAATATTATTAATTAATATTATTAATTAATATTATTAATTAATATTATTAATTAATATTATTAATTAATATTATTAATTAATATTATTACTTAATATTATTACTTAATATTATTACTTAATATTATTAATTAATATTATTAATTAATATTATTAATTAATATTATTAATTAATATTATTAATTAATATTATTAACAAATGAAAACTAGGGAATATTGGAAACTGCCCAACTTGTAAGATTACATTTAAATTAGACCTCAGAACGGACACTGCACTGGAATATATATATATATATATATATATATATATATATATATATATATATATATATATATATATATATATATATATATATATATATATATATATATATATATATATATATATATATAATAAAAATATGAATATATATATATATAAAATATAAAATATGTCGATGAGTTGGAGCTAAGAATTTTCAGCATTGTTGAGTTAGGAATTTCGAATCGTTAAATTGGGAAATTTCTTGTTTCAATCTCCCCAAAATATTTTTTGCGTAACGGCACTGATTATATCATATGTTAATAAGTTTTATATTGGAATAATAGCTCTGAATTTAATATTTGATAGTCATTTTTATCTACTGATATACATTCTCTCACACATTTTTATTTCAGAACATTTGTTTGGAAAAGAAATGCCTTTTCTAAGTAAGGAATTCAAATATTCACTTTTCTATGATAATTGAAGGCGTAGGTAGAAAAAAAGTTAAAAAATAAGGAGCCATCCGCCAATGCGTTGAAATTAATGTCGCCAATTATGATTTCAGTTCAAATTGGCAACCCTGTTCAATACTTGTGTGATTCTCAAATTCTCAAATAGTTAAATAATGTATTTTACAAGCATGCGTAAATTCGAATCGAAATAGTAATTTATTTATTTTTTCAATCGCCATTTTGTGTGTTAGTTATTACACTATCCATAAAAAACGATATTGCTCAGTGTAAAAAATTATTCTGATCTAACACAGAAATTTGCCAGTGATAAATCGAAAAAGGTGCCACTTTTAAAAACAGGTATTCAAAATTAAGTGTAATGTAATGTAAATGTAAGATAATTGAGTTGCCATAACTCAGTTTCCATTTAAGCAATCGACATCAAATAATGTAGAAAACCATCTTCTAAACAACTATTTTAAGTTTAAGATAAAAACTCGTCTTATAGAACATAAGTTTGTCAAGTCGTTTTGTTAAGATGGTTTGAACAGAAGATGAGAATGCTCATTTTGAGAAAGTACGGTTACTTAAATTCGAGTACGTCATCGCTCATTTACGATGCAATTATACTTAAAGAAAAACGAGTACACTCAGGTACTTTTTTCAGTACCTTTTTTTTGACAATGTAATATTAAAATCTTGTTTTTTCTTTTATAAATTTAGATTTTTCAAAAATATATTCTTACTTTTAGTTAAAGGGGGAGGAATGCCACAACTTGGAGGAGGTAAGCATCATAGAGTAATGATACAAATAGAGGAATAAAAATGCTGATTTCCGTGTGTCCATCATTGAAACCACGTGACATGTGGAAATGCCAATTCATTCATGCGCCAATATTACTTGGCAGGCCTTGGCGACTTTCAGAACTAAACGAGATCGAAGTATTGTAATATGGTTTTGTGTTAAATTTTGTATTTAAATATAGTTTTTTTTGAACGAGTGGCAGAATTTAAGGGAGTTTAACAGATATATTAAGGAGATTTTTCTTACTTTGTAGTTTTGAAATATTTGCATTACGTTTTTTATGTAAAAATGTACCATAAGCGAAGTTCTTTCAATTGTTATTTTCTATACTTCAATAAGAAAATATAAACAATAAAACCTGAGAAATATAAAGAGTTTCGCTTCTTCGGGTATTGAACACAAAAAAAATATTTTCGTTTCGTTAATGAAGAGGAAATATTTAGCGCATATTGTTTGAAAATAAGTAAATACGTACATATATGTTAAGAAGTTGAATACGGACAGAACTCCTTATCACCAAAAGAGAAGAAAGTGCGCCAAATTTGAAACTACTGCAGATGTCTGAACGCCAAATGTGGCAGCGCTATAACCACGTGATGTGAGTTTTTCTTTTCAATGTTGACACCGCGGCCTTACGGGATTCTGGTATTGAAAGCGCTCTCTATTTAATATTACAACTCTCTGATAAGCATAGGTTGACTATTATTGCTTTTAAGAAGATAACAAGTCTAGAGAATTTCACTTTATTTTTATTTTCCAGGAAACGATCTTTTAAAAGGATTAATAGAAAGTGGTAAGTGATCAGAATCTACAAAAAGTTAAATTTTACCTAAATTTTATTATGGGACTACGACTTTGAAAATATTTTTCTATAAAAATATTTACATCTTAAAATTTATAAAATAGACTAAGAAACGCTAAATAAATGAGTAGATTACATAGCTTTCTTTAAAATATATTACTAATCCTGATGTATAATTGAATATTAAAATTTATAATATTTATCTTCCAGCCCCCGGCGGTATAACAGAGTTTAAATGGAGTAAGTACCTTTTTTTAACAAAGTAAAAAATAATTGTCAATTTTTTTAAAAAATACACTGTTAAAAATAGGTACTCAAAAATAAATAAAAAGTACCCATATTTTGATTACATTCGATGATAATCATAGCTCCGTAGACATAAGTTTCAATTTTTAAAAATACATGTACTCAAAAATGAGTACAATGGGTAAAAAGAGCAGCTTTTATAAGCTTCATTCATAAACACATTCAATAAATATCAACAATTACAATCAAGACTTACCGGGGAATCGATCCTGGATCCTCAGGCACCGCTGCGCAGAGCCTTATCCGTTGTACTACCAAAGCAACGTGAAGAAAATATAAATTGAATAAATGCTAAAAAGGTATGCGAAAAGAATGTGAATTAAGGTATTTCAGTTGTAATAACTCAGTTTCTATTTAAGCATTCGACATCAAATAATGTGGATAACCATCTTCTGAACAACTATATTTAGTTTGCCAGGTCGCTTTGTTAAGATGGCTAAGATGGAAGCTGAAATTAACAATATTAAATCCCACTGCTCATTTTGAGAAAGTACGGTTTCTTCGATTTGAGTACGCCATTGCGCATTTACGATACAATGGTACTCAAAGAAAAACGAATATGTTCAGGTAGTCATTTTTAAGTACCTTTTTTTTATTTTGTAGCTAGTGAAACATTTATAATCAAAAAATAAAGGTATTTTCTTAGAATTTAACTTTTTATATCTTAATATGCTTTTTTCTTTAATACGTATTTTAAAATAATATTTGTTATTTTTGTCAGATACTCATGGAACAGGCGCAAATACGTTTGGTAAGGATTTATGCATTCATTGAGCTTTTACGTTTGTAAAGGATTGCTTAATATTTCTTATATTTAGTGAAAATTGCTTTAAATATGAAACATACTTAAATAAATAAATACCCAGTTCGAAGAAAGTAATAAGCGTAGAAAATGTAAAATTTTATTTTCTCTTTAATATTTTAATATACAGGAATTATAAAAAGCCTGGACTATAGTTCAGCAATAGGATTTAATAAATAACTTTTGACTAGTCTAGGTCAGGACCGAGGAATTTAACAACAATGGCTGAATCTTGTTTAAAAATGCATTGAAAGTCATGACTTTATGTCTAAAAGTAAGGTGACTGACAATAGTTTTTGGAGTCTCCATTAAAAATCGTGAAAATGTATCTGTCTGCTTTTGAAACTTTACGACTCAATTATACTGTGAATTGCCATTGAAATGTAATTCCAAAATACTGTCATATGAAATATGTGTTATATTTTATCCCACAACATTCATATTTTTGTGTTCGTTCTGTTATTTAAAAATCCAATTTAATTTAAACGTTCCAGAATACAAGTTTAAATATTTAATATTTAATAATTACATATAATATTTATAATTGCAGAATATATACATATTAAGAAATATTTGATAATTGCATATTTTCAGTAATGGTTATTCGGTTCAATTTATGAAAATTGTCTTCTTTTTTTTAAATAATTTCCTCCACCATACTTTTACAATTTGAAAAAAGATCTTGAAAATATTTTTAATATTAATTATTTAAATTGATAAAAAAAATTAAGTAAGTTACTGTGCATATATAGTGGTTTGCCTATTTTCAGTAAATAAGTGATAATAGCATAAGTGATACATAGCCTTTTTACAATTAAAAATGCTGATTCTTATGTCTTCTAGGTTCAGAAGGTCTTACCGGATTTAATTGGGGTCAGTATAATTTATTTGAATTTTTTGAATTTTTTTGAATTTTTTCGTGAATAATTTTTTTGCTTTCAAAACACATATTTTAAGTAATTAGTATGCCGATGCGATAATTATCACACGAACCCCCCCCCCCCCCCCCTGCATACCACACACCCATTTGGGTGAAAGATATTAGAGCCGCTTTTATGGCTAAAAAAATCAAAAAGTTTTACTATATGTTCCTAGATGGCAGCACGGTCAACAATTTGTTTTTAAAAAAACTTTAAAATAAATTATTTTTAACGCATTTTTTTTAAAAGTTAATATGTATGAGATGAAAGTACGATTCGTCACTGTTTCACAGAATTTCATTTATTTTGATACCTTATGTGTCAAGATCCGTTGCGTCTAAGGGTCATAAAAGGGATCTTTACTACTGAAATAACATTTACGATTAAGGAAACTATTTAAAATTCATAATTTATTCATTTACATGTGTATTTGGTACAGCATCACCGCCTTTTGATGATATGATTTCCATACATATATTTTTGCATAAACGTGTGTTAACAAAACGGTTTTTAACATGTGTTAATTAAACGGTTTTTCTGATTATAAATACCAAGGAGGTATTAATGAGGATAGTAATCTCCATTTAGTTCTACATTCTTCTTCCAACGTCTTGGCAGCTTATCGGATCTGTCAAGTAAGAACTGATCGCGACTCAAGAAATGCATCGACCTAAAAAACGGCTTGTTCTGCTGAACTCAAGTCTGGGCCTTGAAGATAAAGCTGTAGTTACGAAAACGGATAATAAACTGAAGGGACCATGTCTGGGCTGCAAGGTGGATGTACCATTATATCCCACTCAATCTGGTGCAGCTTCCAGCTTGTAATACAGTTGTAATGGAGCCAAAAATTGTTCTGATGAAAGAGAAATGTCTTTCTTTGATTCCCCTTTTCTTGTTTCTTGCTTAATGCGGCCTGAACATTATTAAACATCTCAAAATATGTGTCACTGTCGATGGTCTTGCCATAATTTATGAAACTCTGTGAGATGATAATACGACAAACCCACTGAGAGGGCTACAGCAGCAAGGAACATCTTCAAACGCAATCATATCTGATCATGTATATGCGATACCAATCTTCTACGGTGACACATAATCTTCGGTGATATTCAGCAGCAGGGGCAGTGACCTTTTAGTTTCTAGAAGATAATACCATGAAGCTGTTTGCGTGATAACTCCATTCCATGCACTGGTTACACACACAAATTTACAATATCAAACGTGATACAAAATGCAGTGAAAAAATCTCATGAGTGCAAAGAAAAAAAAACGGTTGTGTTTGCTTTCAGCCGTTCTATTGCATCAGCTAGTTCATGCCTTTTGACTGTGCAAAAAAACTTTTTCACTAACCTGATGTTTAAAAATAAT
Source organism: Troglohyphantes excavatus (assembly GCA_963932185.1). Taxonomy (NCBI): domain Eukaryota; kingdom Metazoa; phylum Arthropoda; class Arachnida; order Araneae; family Linyphiidae; genus Troglohyphantes; species Troglohyphantes excavatus. The sequence goes on from OZ010670.1 coordinate 67,318,374, forward strand.
TGAACTGATAGAAAAGGGTGGAGGAAGACAACAAATGCAAGGGAGTAATAATAAGTTAGATGTATTTTGTATTAGATAAAACAGATTTAACTACTTGCGACTTTAAATACGAAGTATACTTCAACAAATGTAAACGTTGTATGCTATAATTGATAAATAGTTACTATTACTACATTACAACTCTAAACTCACTAATTATTAGGTCGATTGGTAAAATATCATAACAGTAATATTAGGTTTTTTTTTATAATATTAATAGCCTAACCCGAGAACACGCGTAAGGATTGTTTACCTTTACGCGAACGCGGGTAAGGGTTACTCTGTAAATCCTAACGAACTGTACGCAAAAACTATACCAATTTTAGGAAAAGTACATATCAAATCGAATTCAGAACGAACTTTTTCGTTAAAATGCCTAATTTAAAGCAGTTAGCTGGAGCATAGGTGTACATACACACTATAAAAAACGAAAATCGGCCAAAAAATTGTTTTGGTTCTATAGTATTCCCCAATTTAGTATCTTTCAGATGATACCAAAATTTAATAAATATTCCAAAAACTTTTTTATTTACAAAGAGTTATTCTATGGCCCAGCTTGCTATGGCAATATGTTTTGTAATTTTTACACTCAATTTCTGAAGAACTGTATTTTTAAAATATGTCCCTTCATTCGAAATATGATAACTCAAGTTTGCTTACACATTTTGAGAACATTATTTTTTCTTTCCAATCTATATTAGTTGTAAGATGTTATGACCTTCCATCACAACGATTCGTTCAAAAAATAATTTTTAATAGAATTTTAAAATTGAAAATTTGAATAAAAAAGTGTTTTTTTAGGGACTGTTGAGGTAAAAAATTATTTAAAAAACAACTTTAAATGCTATAAACTGTTTGGAGGGTCATAACATTCAAAAAGATACTGCGAGTAATTTCCAACAAAAATTATGCTTCTATATTAATTACAACTTGCGTAATCACGTTTGAAAAAACATGCTAATTAACATATAAAATGCTAATTAGTATTTTATTTTATTCATGTATTTTTATAATGATTCATAACTATTTTTAAGGTGTTTTCCTACATAAAAAAACTAGATTTTTAAATTCATAATTTAAAAAAAAAATTCAAGTGCATACATACACCTTACTACACAAAAGGTATTTTTTCACTTCTGTAAAAAATTCCGATTGATGCTTAATGAGTCGGCAACTGGACGACATAAATTTACATATTGTTAATATATTTTTGGTAAAGGGGCACAGCTTTTGGGTATATGCATTCATTTTTCACACATAACTCAATTATGTTAGTTAAATCGAGTTGTAAATGGGTTTTTTTTTGTGTCTAATTTGATTTTTTTTAAATCTTAACTTTCTGGAAAGGGTGGAATTGAAGGAGGTAAGCGTCATTTAAATTTATCTTGTATTAAATAAAACAGCTAACACTACTAACGACTTCGAATATGAAGTATACTACAAACAATTTAAACAGTTTCAAATACCAGTCATACGAAGTTAAGGATTGTATTTCGTCAGTTGTTTACTTTGTCAGTCATATTGATTAAAGCGTATTTTATTTTGTAATTTTTTTTTTTATATAATTTCTTTATTTCAATATATTTATGTGAAGGTTGTTTGGGAGGAGTAGAAGGGGAGGAGCATTTTATGTACTACATATTTCATTCTAAAGAAAATTTATGGAAACCTATGAAAAATTATTCTTTCATTAATTAACTGAAATAGAAAAGTTATTTTAATTAATTATGGTATTTTTCAGGTACAGGCGGCGGAATGCAACAAATGCAAGGTGGTAAGGGCAAACTCACTAAAATTTATAGAAGTATGGTGATTTAATTTAAAGTAATGCATGTTTTGAATTAACTCACCAACCTGTATTGTATTCTAAGCCTCTGGCGAAATTCAGACATTGGCTTAGAATTATCAAATTATCTATATATACTTTGAATATTGCTATCAGGATAAATTCAATAAGAATTGGTTAGAGTTTCACTAAAACTAGTATTGATATCAGAGTTAAACTTCGACAACATGGCAACAATATTATTCACCTTTTCACTGGGGCTCCATTATAGAAAAGTTGTACTGGCTGTGGGCTAATTCGTAAATAAGGGGGAAACTTGTTTTTAGGTGGCATGGTGAAGAGTTCTCAAAGTTTTGGGAAGGACACTTTGCTATATAATAGGAGGCGTGTAATTGTCAGACGGATGGATAGTTAACAATCATTTCCCAAAGCATGGAGATTCGTAATTTCGGGGCAGGAGCATTGAAGTTTAGAAAAACAGAAAAGCCCAACCGAAGACGATATGTAGAAACCATTAGTCAAATGCCCCCTGTCCGAAGCCAAATGCCACCTGTCCGAAACCATTAGTCAAATGCCACCTGTCCGAATTATCTGTTCTTCCACAAACAACATTTTGTAAAAAAAAACTAACTGTTGCCATTCTGCGTAGAGAAAACGCAGCGTTTTTCAATCACCGCGTAAGAGCATTATATATAAAGCTATTATTTGGTTTTACATTTATTAAAATATTCTGATTTTTTTTTCTAACTACAAGGTGCTGGTGATGGCATGCAACAAATGCAAGGAGGTAAGAACAATCTAACAAATACTACATTAACAAATTAGCTAAAAGAATATCATTTAATAAAACATTCTGATTACAGGCGCAGGAGGTTTTGGAGGTGGTAAGTGTTTCTTATATATTTTTAACAAAAATATAAACAAATTGTTAAAAAGCATGGTACTTCATTGTTTTTTACTTACCTTTCTATACCGCAATATTTCTTCAGGTATGGGTGGTGGATTGCAACAAATGCAAGGAGGTAAGATTTTTTTGATACTTTTTGTTGTTTTGAGTATCTTTGAGAAAAAATATTGCCATATTTTTCATAGTAAAAGCCATTTTTCATTAATATTGTAAACACAATTTTTATATTACGAAAAATATTGCATTGCAATTTGTTCATCGAAAATCTTTCATTTCCGATTTCTTCTTAAATATTAGTAGTATTTAAAATAAAAATATATTTACTTATGTTTATGATTTTTTTTTTAAATTTCACATGTTGTTTAACTATCAGGTGCTGGTGAAGGAATGCAACAAATGCAAGGAGGTAAGAACAACCTAACGAATGAGACATAAACAAATTAGCTTAAAGAATTACATTTAATAAAACATTCTTATTACAGGCGCAGGAGGTTTTGGAGGTGGTAAGTGTTTCTTATATTTTTTTTCAAAATGATATAAACAAATTGATAAAAAGCGTCGCTCTTTATTGTTTTTATTTACCTTTCTATACCACAATATTTCTTCAGGTATGGGAGGTGGATTGCAACAAATGCAAGGAGGTAAGATGTTGTTTAATATTTTAAGTTGTTTTGAGTATCTTTGAGAAAAAAGAGCGCCATATTTTTCAGTAATAATCATTTGTCATTACTATTATAAAGAAAAATGTATTTAAAATAGTATTGTATAGAAGTTGGCAAATGTTATAATGTTAATTGAAGTTAAAGCTTTGCAAATAAATTAAACTATGTTCACTGTTATGGTAAAAAAATACATTAAAATTATTCATCTAAAATACTTTCACTACCGAAATTTCTTCTTAAATATTTGTAATATTTAAAATAAAAAATTCGTTTGTTTATGATTTTTTTTCTAAATTTCTCTTTTTTATTACTAGGTGCTGGTGAAGGAATGCAACAAATGCAAGGAGGTAAGAATAACCTAACGAATACTACATTAACAAATTAGCTTAAAGAATTACATTTAATAAATACAATTCTGATTACAGGCGCAGGTGGAATGGGAGGTGGTAAGTGTTTATATAATAAATTTTTCAGACAGAAAAAAAAAAGTTATCGCTTTTTATTTACATTTCTATACAACAGTATTTCTTCAGGTATGGGTGGTGGATTGCAACAAATGCAAGGTGGTAATATTTTGTTTAATACTTTATGTTATTTTCAGTATCTTTGAGAAAAAAAATTGATATATTTTTCACAGTAAAAGTCATTTTTCATTATTATTATTATAAATACAATTTATTTAAAATAATTATTGTATAGAAGTTAGCAAATGTTATCAATATAATTCAGGTTAAAGATTTCAACATAAGTGAAACAATGTTAATTGTTACGGTAAATATTGCATTGCAATTTGTTAATTGAAAATACATTCTTTTACGATTTCTTCTTTGAATAATAATTAAAATAAAAATATATTTGCTGTGTTTGTAAAATGTTTTTAAAAATTTCCACTTTTTTTACTACTAGGTGCTGGTGAAGGAATGCAACAAATGCAAGGTGGTAAGAACCTAAACCTATCGAATTCTACATTAACACATTAGCTTAAAGAATAATATTTAATAAAACAAATTCTGATTACAGGCGCAGGAGGAATGGGAGGTGGTAAGAGTTTTTATAATATATTTTTCACACAGAATATTTTTTTAAAATTATCGATTTTTATTTAAGTTTCTATACCACAATATTTCTTCAGGTATGGGTGGTGGATTGCAACAAATGCAAGGAGGTAAGAGTTTGTTTAATACTTTATGTTGTTTTGAGTATCTTTGAGAAAAACGATCGCCATATTTTTCACAGAAAAAGTTATTTTTCATTACTATTTTAAATACAATTTATTTAAAATAATTATTGTATAGAAGTTTTCAAATGTTATCAAAGAAATTCAGGTTAAAGATTTGAAAATAAATTAAACTATTTTAATTGTTATGGTAAAAATTACATTATAATTATTGATCAAAAATACTTTCATTTACGACATTTCTTCATTAATATTTGTAATATTTAAAATTAAAAATATATTTGTTCGTTTATAAATTTATTTTTAAAAATTCCCCTTTTCTACTACTAGGTGCTGGTGAAGGAATGCAACAAATGCAAGGAGGTAAGAACCTAAACCTATCGAATTCTACATTAACACATTAGCTTAAAGAATAATATTTAATAAAACAAATTCTGATTACAGGCGCAGGAGGAATGGGAGGTGGTAAGAGTTTTTATAATATATTTTTCACACAGAATATTTTTTTTTAAATTATCGATTTTTATTTAAGTTTCTATACCACAATATTTCTTCAGGTATGGGTGGTGGATTGCAACAAATGCAAGGAGGTAAGAGTTTGTTTAATACTTTATGTTGTTTTGAGTATCTTTGAGAAAAACGATCGCCATATTTTTCACAGTAAAAGTTATTTTTCATTACTATTTTAAACACAATTTATTTAAAATAATTATTGTATAGAAGTTTTCAAATGTTATCAAAGAAATTCAGGTTAAAGATTTGAAAATAAATTAAACTATTTTAATGGTTATGATAAAAATTACATTATAATTATTGGTCAAAAATACTTTCATTTACGACATTTCTTCTTAAATATTTGTAATATTTAAAATTTAAAATATATTTGTTTGTTTATAAATTTATTTTTAAAAATTCCCCTTTTCTACTACTAGGTGCTGGTGAAGGAATGCAACAAATGCAAGGAGGTAAGAACCTAAACCTATCGAATTCTACATTAACACATTAGCTTAAAGAATTACATTTAATAAAACAAATTCTGATTACAGGTTCAGGGGGAATGGGAGGTTTTGGAAGTGGTAAGTGTTTCTTATATTATTTTTTTCCAAAGATATAAACAAATTGTTAAAAAGCATCCCTCTTTATTGTTTTTTATTTACCTTTCTATACCGCGATATTTCTTCAGGTGCGGGTGGTGGATTGCAACAAATGCAAGGAGGTAAGATTTTGTTTGATACTTTATGTTGTTTTGAGTATCTTTGAGAAAAAAGATTGCCATATTTTTCACAGTAAAAGTCATTTTTCATTAATATTGTAAACACAATTTTTATATTACGGTAAATATTGCATTGCAATTTGTTCATCGAAAATCTTTCATTTCCGATTTCTTCTTAAATATTAGTAGTATTTAAAATAAAAATATATTTACTATGTTTATGATTTTTTTTTAATTTCACTTGTATTTTAACTACTAGGTGCTGGTGAAGGAATGCAACAAATGCAAGGAGGTAAGAACAACCTAACGAATGCTACATTAACACATTAGCTTTATTTATGAACAATACTTACTTTTTTAGATTAATGATCCGAAATTCCGAACATGAACGATTCAAAATTACCCAACTTAATGGTGTCGGGTACCAGCTGAAGTGTTGTCCTCGTTATCTGCCCATTGTTAATAATATAAGGCATCGTTCCCGGGTCTTTTCCTCTAGAAAGGCCTATAACCGAAGGGTCCTTGATGTAGTAAGTAAATATTATACGATTTGAAATATTCACAACGCAACAGTGCTAAAAATAATCCCAGTTCCAACTTATAGACATTAATAGACTGATAACTGGAAAAGCTCAACTGTAGAACTGTTTCAACTCAATTGTTTCTGCTCATTGAAAATAACTAAAACAAAAAAAAACGCCCAAGGGACATAGAAGAAAGCTAACCACATGATATAAAATTAAAAAGAGGAATTCTATGGATCAAAATTGATCTCTATAATATTGACAGCATACTTAAAAATGTATTTCTCAAAATGATTTACATTAATACTTGAGCAAGAATAAGATGTGCTTTGAAGTATTAATTTTTTTTAAACTAAATGTGTGCTCTTTTTGGGGAACTAGATCTTTTGAAATATAAATCTTAAAATGATTCTTCATGTAAAACACGTATGTCTTTAAATGTATATATAATTTTTCATCTGTAAAATGTCACTATAAGCTTCACCTGTGTAATGTTCATAGTATTCTAAATACACCGTACCTTGTAGTATCTTATTATTAAAAATTTGTTTAATTTTATATTAAAAATATATTTGCTTTGTTAATGAATTCATTTTTTAAAAATTACATTCTTTTTCTACTGTTAGGTGCTGGTGAAGGAATGCAACAAATGCAAGGAGGTAAGAGCTACCTAACGAATGCTATATTAACACATTAGCTTAAAGAATTATATTTAATAAAAAAATTCTTATTACAGGCGCAGGTGGAATGACAGGTTATGGAGGTGGTAAGTGCTTTTATAATATTTTTTTTCACAAAGATAACAAAAAGTTACAAATTTTAAGTTTGTTTTGGTTTTGTTTAATTTTCTATACTACAATATTTCTTCAGGTGCGGGTGGCGGATTGCAACAAATGCAAGGAGGTAAGATTCCATTTAATACTTTATGTTGTTTTGTGTATTTTTGAGAAAAAATATCAACATAAATCAACGTATATAATCAACGTAAATAATACAATGTAATTGATGATATCTTTTAATATTAGGTACACAGGCCCGTGAGGACTAAAACCTATTTATATTTTGTATGATCTGAATGGAAATATCGAATTAAAAATTTGGAAATTGTGACATTCATTCTTTCACCACTCACAACAAAAATACAACACTCCAGGACGAGGAAAAAAACAACACAAAACGCACAAAAAACACACAAAAGAACACACAAAAAAACACAAAAAACTAAAATAAAAAACTAAAAAAAACAACTTTTTTTTTTTAAACTAAAACAAACTATTAAAAATAAAAAAATTTAAAAAAATCCCGAGGAACATAGAAGTAAGCTAATCACATTATCTAAAATTAAAAAGAGGGATTCTATGAACCTAAATTGATCTCTATAATGGTGACAGCATACTTGAAAATGTATATCGCAAAATAATTTACATTACTACTTGAGCAAGACTCAGATGTTCTTTGAAATATTAAAAAATTTTAAAACGAAATCTGCGCTCTTTTTGAGGAACTATATATTTTGAAATATAAATCTTAAAATGATTCTTCAAGTTGAAACTTTTTCAAAATGTCTGCTATGTAAAACCCGTATGTCTTCAAATGTATATATAATTTTTCCTGTGTAAAATGTCACTATAAGCTTCGTGTGTATAATTTCCACAGTTTTCTAAATACACCGTACCTTGTAGTAGCTTATTATAAAAAATTTGTTTAATTTGTTTAACTTTATATAAAAAATATATTTGCCTTGTTTATGAATTTAGTTTTTAAAAATTACCCTTTTTGCTATTGTTAGGTGCTGGTGAAGGAATGGAACAAATGCAAGGAGGTAAGAGCTGCCTAACGAATGCTATATTAACACATTAGCTTAAAGAATTACATTTAATAAAAAAATTCGTATTACAGGCGCAGGTGGAATGACAGGTTTTGGAGGTGGTAAGTGCTTTTATAATATTTTTTTTGTCACAAAGAAAACAAAAAGTTAAAAGTTATAAGTTTGTTTATTTTTTTTTACTTTTCTATACTACAATTTTTCTTCAGGTATGGGTGGTGGATTGCAACAAATGCAAGGAGGTAAGATTTCATTTAATACTTTATGTTGTTTTGAATATCTTTGAGAAAAAAGATCGCCATATATTTCACAGAAAAGTCATTTTTCATTACTATTGTAAACAAAATTTATTTAAAGTAATTATTATATAGAAGTTAGCAAATGCTATCATTTTAATGGAAGTTAAGGATTTGGAAATATACCAACTATCTTAATTACTATTGATACAATTATATTGATTACTAAACTATATTAATTGTTATGGTAAATAATACATTGTAATTGATGATATCATTTAATACTAGATACACAGGTCCGTAAGGAATAAAACTTATTTATATTATGCATGATCTGAATAAAAATATCAAAAAAAAATTTTAATTTGAAAGTTGGGACATTCATTCTCTCACCACTCACAACAAAAATACAACACTTCAGAACAGGGAAATAACACAAAAAACACACAAAAGACAAAAAAAATGGAAAAAAAACTTTAAAAAAACACGCCCAAGGCGCACAGGAGAAAGCTAATCACGTTATCTAATATTTAAAAGAGGAATTCTATGAATCTAAATTGATCTCTCTTCACAACGTACTTTAAAATATATGTATATCTCAAAATAATTTATATTAATACTTGAGCAAGACTAAAATGTTCTTTGAAGTATTAATTTTTTTTAAACTAAATTTGCGCTTTTTTTTGAGGAATCAGATCTTTTGAAATATGAATCTTAAAATGATTCTTCAAATTGAAACTTATTCAAAATTTCTGCTATGTAAAACACGTAAGCCTTCAAATGTATAAATACGTTTTTATCTGTAGAATGTCACTATAAGCTTCATGTGTATAATGTTCATAGTATTATAAATTCGCCGTACATTGTAGTATCTTATTTTTTTAAATATGTTTAACTTTATATAAAAAATATATTTACTTTGTTTATGAAAATCTTTTTTAAAAATTACACTTTTTTCTTCCTGTTAGGGGCTGGCGAAGGAATGCAGCAAATGCAAGGAGGTAAGAGTTACCTAACGAATGTTATATTAACCCATTAGCTTAAAGAATTACATTTAATAAAAAAAAAATCTTATTACAGGCGCAAGTGGAACGACAGGTTTTGGAGGTGGTAAGTTCTTTAATAATATTTTTTTTCACAAAGAAAACAAAAAGTTAAACATTATAAGTTTGTTTTGATTTTGTTTTACTTTTCTATAATACAATATTTCTTCAGGTGCGGGTGGTGGATTGCAACAAATGCAAGGAGGTAAGAAAAAAAATATTTCTTGTTGTTCACATATGTTTTGAAAATAATCTTATCCAAAAATGTCGGCATTCAACATTTTATAAATATAACAGTAAATTAATATTTTATGTATATATAACATTTTAAATATATTAAATTATCGAATATGGTATTTTTAAAATTATTATAATTGAGATATATATCAAGAATATTAATAAAATACTTTGTGATATTTAAATATATAAAATTGTTTATACACAATCTATTCATTCTTAATATATATATATGAGACTCATTAGTTTAGTTTACTGTCAGAAATTATGCTATGGTCGAGCCGTATAGTAACAAAACACACATCAATTTAATCTCAGAACCTGCACAATTCTACGATAGGGTTACTGAAGAATTAGATAAAAGGAACAGTGTAGATGTAGTATACATTGATTTCCAGAAGGCATTTGATAAAGTTCCATACGAGGCATTGCTGTTCAAGTCAGAAGGGTTAGGGATTGGAGGTGAAATTTTACAATGGATAAGGAACTGTTTAATTGGTAGGAGTCAGTGGGTGCAAATTAAAGGTAATTACGCTCAGTGGTATGAAGTTAAAAGTGGAGTACCACAGGGTTCTGTGTTAGGTCCACTTTTATTTATTATTTTTATTGATGATATTAGTTGGGAGATTGGGAGCAAGGTCAGCATATTTGCAGATGATTTAAAAATTATGAGGACTGTCAATTCTGGGGAACAAATAGAGCAATTACAAGGTGATTTAACAAAAATATCAGAATGGGCTGTTAAATGAGTATGTCTTTTAATATCAGTAAATGTCAAGTGTTGCACATGGGCATCAAAAATAGTAAGGCTGCATATGTTTTACAGGGTGCAGAAATCAAAAATAGTGAGATTGTAAGTGATCTGGGTGTGTTGGTAAATGAGGATTTTAAAATGAGTCATCAATGTACAGTGGCTAGCAAAAAAGCTAATAGAATGTTGGGGTACATCAGAAAAAGTGTTTCATCAAAATCTAAGGATATTATCTTGCCATTATACAGAGGTTTAGTAAGGCCACATCTTGAGTATGCTGTGCAGTTCTGGTCACCATATCTTAAAAAAGACATTGAATTGTTCGTTAAAATTCCGCACAGGGCAAGTAAAATGGTGCAAGGGTCTTCAGGCATGAATTATGATGAGAGATTAAGAAATTTGAATATGTATACTCTGGAAGAGAGAAGGGTTAGGGGAGATTTGATTCAACTATTCAAATTTATTAAACAAGGAGATGTGGAGGGTTTAGATTTTAATATGAATGATAGAACGAGAGGTCATAGGTTTAAGTTAAACAAATCCCATTTTAATCGGGAAGGGGGAAAACACTATTTCTATAATACGGTAATAGACAAATGGAACAACTTGGCAATGAATATTGTTAATTGTAAAGGAGTAACGGCCTTTAAGAAGAAGTTATATATGCATTGGGGGATAGTTAAGAGGTACTAGGTGGACCAACCTTGTTGGGCCTTGAGCCTGTTGTTGGTCGTCAATATTTGTATTTGTATTTGTATATGACCAGAGCAAAGCACGGTGTGTACTCAGATAAGGATTTATTGCATGATATGAAGAGGGAAAGTAGGGAATTATTATCGTGTCGAGAACACAGTCCTTGATCGGGTGGGGGGATCCTTTAGGGAAAAAGGGTGCATTTGAATTTAGAAGTTCTGGATTGACAGGGAATGAAAGAGAATTTGTGTGGGTATTCAGATCTTCGCAGAGTCAGCAGAAATCCTGAGAACCAATTGATTTGTCTTGGGGGAAAAGTTAGCTTTAGGAACAAGAGGGAAAAGTCGGAAATTGTACTTAGTTATTTTAAGGGATAGATGTTACAGAATTTTAAGTGGGGATTTACAAACGGGTTAGGGATATGAGAAGAGGGTGGTTACAGGAATTTTCTTATATATATATATATATATATATATATATATATATATATATATATATATATATATATATATATATATATATATATATATATATATATATATATATATATATATATATATATATATATATATATATATATATATATATATATATATATATATATATATATATATATATATATATATATATATATATATATATATATATATATATATATTAGAAGCACCATGTGCTCTAGATCTTTCAATATCGTCTGATTCTCACGCCGACGACGTCTTCAATTTTATTGATCCCATTTTATATTCAAAATAAAAAATAGAGAGATAATTTCGATTATTTTTTATTATTATAGGAACTTTTAGTGTGGAAGGAGTTGGAAGTGGTAAGTGTACTAAATTTTTTGTCCTCTAAACACTCAAAAATATTATTTTTTTTAAAAATAAAAGACGCCATTTTTTTTAAAAATAATATCCAAATTTGATTTATAACTTACAAAAATCCATAAGGAAGACTATTTTACATTATTTAATGTAAATTAGAATATGTATGTTATCATAGTGATATTATTTTAATATTTTTAAGATTGAGATGAATGAAATGTGCTTGTTAAAATTTGAAAATTAGTTACAAATTAGGAATAAAATTTTCTACATAATATATTAAAAAAAACTATATATTTTTTTACATGAGTTGCATTTATTGAAGTCGTTACATACACACCAACCATGCCATAAAAGCGACTTTGGATGGAACATGTCCGAAAAAGACATGTTTCAACATGTTATAGAAACACGGTTATGTCAACAACCTATACATCGTCAACTGAAAAAATACAGACAATTATTTTCTGCCTGAGGACTGTTGCTACTCATTCATGCCCTGTACGTGATTTGCTTCTATTCAGAATTTTACACGCATCGGCTTCAACGAAACCAATTTTAAGACAATCATTTTATATGCCAATGAATTATAGTGTCGGAGTGGGTTAGTTAAAATTCGTTTTAAACCTGACCTCCATGTAACTGATTTTAAAACATCGACACCAAAAACTACTCTACGATTTTTAGTAATGGCCTGTCCAAGAATAACCAATCAAAAGTATCATAGGCAGTTCTGCTAAAATGAATTTAGAATCAAAATTAAATTAATCCCTTCTTGGAAACTAAATTTGATAGAATTTAAAAGAAAGAGATGTCAAAAAACGGATATTTCCCAAGATATATTTTAATTTTTCAGGGATTCCCGATATCTTATGTTCCCCACCGCAATGTGACAGCGATTGCGAGATCGACTACAGCACCAGACCATGCCCGAGATGTAACTGTCTCGGAAGTGCTGTTGGTAAGAAATCAATTCCCTGACTCAGAACCAAATTTATAATTCAGAATTTCCCAAATTTCGACCAGGAACCCGTTTAAAATCAGCTGCATATCAGGAAATATCAGGGGAAAAAACGTTGTTGCGCTTTTAGATGATCCCACCACGGAGTAAAGAAAAAAGTGGAGATGATTTGGCGAGATTTCACTGGAAGTAAGATAGCAACCTTAAAGTAGGTACAAGCAAATCCAACTGCCAGTGCGTTTCAACGTGCACTGCGTTATTTAACAAACGAAATTTAAAATTTAAAAATAAAAAAAATAACAGTTTTTGCAGTTGTCAAATGCAGTGCCTGTTCCAAATTGATAAAGAATGCAATTATTCCCACTTCATAGGTAAATTAAATTATAAAATAAATTATCGCCAAATACTGGTAGAAAGTAGTGCTTCGGAATAGAACCTAATACTTCGCCTGTGCCTACTTTTTAAGCGATTGCTTACTTCACATTGCAAACCGGTTTCAGAATGGATCGCACCTCCACTTCTTCTTTACTCCGTGAATCCCACGGAGGAGGTGTGATCAAGTCCGAAATCGGTTTGCAATGTGAAGTAAGCAATCGCTTAAAAAGTAGGTACTGGCGAAGTATTTGGCGCTATTTCGAAGCACTACTTTGTACCAGTACTTGGCGATAATTTATTTTATAATTGAATTTACCTATGAAGTGGAAATAATTGCATTCTTTATCAATTTGGAACATGTACTGCATCTCACAACTGCACAAACCGTTAGATTTTGTGTTTTTATACTTTAAAATTCGTGTGTCACTACTTTTTTCAAAATGACTACGTTTTTACTTTTTTTTTGTCAAGTCCATCGCACGGGTTCGAACTAGCCATGAACGCCTTTATCCACTCAGGAACTGGAGGCCCCTACATATTTCAACATACCCGTACGTGTAAAATCTTGAAGCAAAGCAACTCACGCACGGAAGAGAGTCCTCACTGTCAAACTGAATAGCTTGTTTATATTCCTTAGTTGGCGAAGACTAATTTATAAATCTAATGAAACAATGTTTCACGTAAAACTCTTCTGGCTCTCACAGAGATGAACCATTTTTTTTATTAAATATTATTGTTTTGAAGAAATAGCCTAAACTAAACTGAAGATGCCTAGAAGGTTCAATCGACTTTACAGAACCGTCAAGCTTTGATGACTCCATTCCATTGCATTTTTTAGACAATTGTTGATTAGTACACAAGTTGATTATTTTATTACGTTATGTGATTAGTACATTTATTAATAAGTACTTAAATTGAATACATTAGTTGATTTGTACACAAGTCGAATACATTAGTTGATTTGTACACAAGTTGAATACATTAGTTGATTAATACGTTAGTTGATTTGTACACAAGTTGAATACATTAGTTGATTAATACGTTAGTTGATTTGTACACAAGTTGAATACATTAGTTGATTAATACTTTAGTTGATTAGTACATTAGTTGCCTAGTACATTTATAGTACATAAGTAGATAAGTTGAATGCATTAGTTGATTAATACTTTAGTTGATTAGTACATTAGTTGCCTAGTACATTTATAGTACATAAGTAGATAAGTTGAATACATTATTTGATTTGTACACAAGTCGAATACATTAGTTGATTAGTAGTTTAGTTGATTAGTACATTAGTTAATTAGTACATTTATAGTACATAAGTTGAATACATTAGTTGGTTAGTACTTTAGTTGATTAGTACATTATTTAATTAGTACATTTATAGTACATAAGTTGAATACATTATTTTATTTGTACACAAGTCGAATACATTACTTGATTTGTACACAATTTGAATACATTAGTTGATTAGTATATTAGTACATTAGTTGAATAGTACATTAGTTGAATAGTACATTAGTTTCTTAGTATATTAGTTGATTAGGACATTAGTACATTAGTTTCTTAGTACATTAGTTTTTTAGCACATTAGTTTCTTAGTTTATTAGTTGAGTAGTACATTATTTGATTAGTACATTTATTGATAAGTATTTAACCTTCTGACTGTCGCAAACATATTTTGGCGTTCTTATAAAGATAGTTCTTCTAGCTGAACACACCACTTTAAAAATCCTAAAAATACTATATTTCCCAGTATTTTCAAACATACATTTTTATTGGGGAATAAATTCAAAAACCCTTTAACAAGTTTTTTCAGAATTTTTGAAAAAAATAAATAGATAACCACATAATTTAATAACTCTAATAGAGTAAATAACTTTACTTTTTTTTAATTTGCTGACCACTCAGAGGGATAAGCTGAATGCATTAGATGATAAATACATTCTTTGAATTAATACTTAAAAATAATCATACATTTTAAACATAAAGTATTCAAGTTTTAAATATTGAAGAACCGTTTTTATATTTGAGCATAAACATAATTTACAAAACAATATATGATAACTAAGAATGCGACAAATAACGCTGACATAAATGCATATGCCCTTTTTAAACTCGACAGCGCATCAGGCTGTCTGAAAGGTAGTGTAAGTCAGTGGTTCTTAACCTTTTTAAGCCGCGACCCAAATTTGAGAAATATGTTCATGTCGCGACCCAAAAAAAAGTCAAAATTTTTTCATTGCTTTATTTTAGATCGTATTTTTAAAAAATCTTCAATCCTACGATGATGATTTTTTTTAACTTACAAATTTTTTATTTATTTTTTTAATAATAAAGATAAACAAAGGTACTTTTCGATCCAAGGAAAATTTAATTAATAATCAAGTGTTTTTAATAATTTTTATTGACCAAATTAAAATATATTTATAACTTTTTGAAAATAATTGACATTTTAACTTATTCCTAAAAAAAAAAAGAAATATCAATACATATGTTAAGTCTTTTAAATTTTAAATGCAAGTCATACAGTTTTAATGAGAACCTTGTGCTTGAATACATTTTGAAAGATCTTCAAACCTCGGTTGAATGCTTGTCAAGGAGCACCTTATATCTATTTCAGGATTTAACTTGTTCCGGTAATTGTTTTTGATTACACACAGAGCCGAAAAACCAGCCTCACACATATATGTTGTTGAAAAGGGCAATAATACTTTTAGGGCTTCTTTAACAATTATTGGCTTTTCGGTTTTTAATTTTAACCAGAAAGCACATAAAGATTCAGTGTTTTTGTAGAAATTGTATCGAAGTGCTTGGTCACTTTGTATTTCTATTAATTGTTCTTGAAATTGATAAATATTAACAAATTCCTCATGCAAATCACTTACATCAAAATTAAATGGCATTCGAACCCAATTATATTTGAAAACATCGTCTGCAGGGAAATATCGATCAAAGTCTGCTATTAGTTTTTCTAAATGATTAATAATAATTTTCTGTATTTCAAAATCTGTGATATCAATATTATTGTCTTCAACAAGTAAATTAAGACTCGGGAATGAAGCAAGTTTCTTTACTTCAACCTTATTTCTCCATAATTTGAGTTTATTTTTAAAACATGTAATTTTTTCAGTTAATTCAATAATAGTATGATTACGTCCTTGCATAGACGTATTTAGATTATTTATTTCAAATAAAATATCTGACAAATAAGCAACTTGAGTAATCCACTTCAACTCGGAGAATTTAGATGCTAATGGGTGTTTCTTTTCTCTCAAAAAAAATTCGACTTCTGTCCGCAATGATAATACTCTTTGAACAACTTTGCCCCGGGACAGCCATCTAACTTCAGAATAATATAATAAATGTTCGTATTCTGCACCAAATTCGAAACACAGTTCGCGGAAAATTCTACAGTTAAGAGCTCTTGATTTGATAAAATTGACTACCGCAACAATTTCATCCAAAACGATACATAATTCGGGTGATAATTTTTTTGAAGCAAGATTTTGTCTATGTAACAAACAATGAATCGATATAATTTGTGGATTCATTTGTTTTGCTCTTGTCGAAAATCCCTTTTGAGATGCTGTCATGGCAGCTGCACCGTCGGTGCAAATACTGAAACACTGATTCCAATTTAATCCTTCTTCTTTAAAAAACGAATCGACCATAAGAAAAATATCTTCACCTCTAGTTGTTGTTGACATTGGTTTGCAAAATAAAATGTCCTCCTGTATATCTGTTAAACCTGGATACCGCACGTAAACCATGAGTTGAGCATCTTTACTTACATCTGTCGTTTCATCCAGTTGAATACTAAATAAACCAGCAATTTTTATAGCAGAAATAAGTTGATTTTTAATATCAAATGACATATCATTAATTCGTAAACGAATTGTATCATTTGATAATGGTATCTTTTGTAATTTCTTTGAACTTTCATCTCCGCACATGATACGTGCCACGTCAATGGCAGCAGGTTTTATAAGTTTTTCAGCAATATTATGGGGTTTCTTTTGTCTTGCAATATGCCAAGCCACATAAAAAGAAGCAAGTGTAGCTTGTTTGGCAGAATTTATAAAACCATTACTACTTGGTGCATCCAAACGCTGTCTTTTTAAATGGGCTTCTTTTCTTTCGAAAAAAGTACGATCTTTTCCCTCAAAGGAAAAAATTTTATGTTTTGCATCAAAATGTCTTTTAAGTTTGTTCGGTTTCATCGATTCATTACTTAATATTTCACTGCACAACACGCATTGCGGCTTGTTCACTCCTTGATCATAAATGCAAGTAAAACCTAATTCTAAAAATGCTTCCTTGTATTCACGTTTTGCCATTATTAGGGTGATTACAATTTTACAATACGCACTGCGGCTTGATCACTCCACTATTAATAATAAGACAAAATTTGTTTCTAAAATGCTTGTATTCACGTTTCACTGTTATTACACGTTTCACTGTTATTCACAACACAATGCGCAGAAACGAGTTTTTGACAGAGAGCTTACTGAGTCTGCGCGCACGCAAAGCAATGGCGTGCGTATTACCAACACCTCCTAGAAGAGAAAGCCTCAGCACAGGAATTGGACGTCACTTCCGGAAGGCCATTCGCGAAGAGCGGTAAAACCGAAACATTGTATTAGGGAATAACTTGTATTAGGGAATAACTCTTCTAGGAGGTGTTGGTATTACTTATTATTTGGTGTATTACTAACTTTTTTGGTTCGACTCAGCGCGACCCAAGAAATATGCTTCGCGACCCAATTTTGGGTCGCGACCCATAGGTTAAGAACCGCTGGTGTAAGTCACAAAAATTTAACTTTACGACTTTAAATCGACTTTCTGGTCACCCAAATATCAAGTTATTCAGTATATAAAATAATAAGTAAAGAAAGAATTCTATATTTTTCATAACATTGTGTTTGATAATATAAAATTTCAGGTACATATGGTGCAGGATCAATGAATGGTGGTAATTATATACTGCATATTGACTTTCCACAGAAATATCATAGAAAATTACATTAAATAATTTTTAATTATATTTTTATAAGCTCTGATTCTAGATTGTCTTTAAATGTTGTTTTTTTTTAAATTTATATAATAGTTTTATCTATATACATCAAAGCTAAATACCACTCACTGATCACGAAATTTCTAGATCCAAAATATGTAGAGAGCTGAAATTTAGTGCATATATTCATCTTGGGCCCTAGGGGTACGTTGAGAAAGGATTTTTAAAAATTCGAACCTGAACTACCAAAATAATTATTTTTTATAAACCTTTCCATAGGATTAACATGGAGGGCATGTAACAATTCTATATTTCAGGATTATAGCAATTTAACATTTTAATATTATGTAACCTATGAACCGTTATAAACAATGCATTTTGTTGGTTTGATGAGTAAATATCGCTAAAGGTCGCCAAATAAATAAAATTGTCTCCAATAGAATAAAAAAAGTCGCTAGGAGAAAAAAATTTCGCCAAATGAATGCATTGTAGTCAAATGAATAAAAATTTCGCCAAATGAACTCAAATATGGATGTACATGTAAAAATATTATCACAATGGCGAAATTAGCGCACACATAATAAAATTAATGTCAATATGTACAAAATATGGCAAAACTATAGCAAAAAAGTCAAAGTAGTGGTTATATACTTAAATATTATTTAACTTATCAAAATATGATAGATAATGAGAAAATGTTATTGAAAATTTTACAAATACTTTCTGAGGTTCCACCACCACCCAATATGTTTTTACGACCATATAGCTGCATTTTAACTAGATTATTACACATAAATATAGAAAATATCTACATAAATAAGAGTGTCTGTGATTTTGTCTTTGATACAAATTTACAGTTTTATTCCGAGCTTGAGGAAATTTTACACACTTGACCTTTAAAACAAGAAACCCTTAAAGCATAAATGACTGCTTACTAAAACCACCAGATGGCGCCAAAGTGAAGAAATCGGCCAATGGGTAAAGCGCGGGCAACGTCGGGTGCACTTCAACTAGTACATTTATATTTCCCAGATATAGAAGGTATAATACCACAGAATCTAGGCAAATATACTTAAGAAATCAATATAAAGTGTTTAGGAGAAAAACAATGATTCTGCGTGATTTTGCAGAAAACGAGAAAGTATGCATTAAGAAAACGAAAACCTAAGATGCTTTATATTCAATGTAAAAAAAAGGTACTTAAAGATGAGTACCTCAACCTACTCGTTTTTCATTGAGTAAAATTGTATCGTACTCAATTGTGTCATACTCAAATTTAAGTAACCGTACTTTCTCAAATATTAGCAGTATGGTTTAAAATTGCTAATATTAGCTTCTGTTCAAGCCATCTTGAAAAAGCTACCTGACCAACTTAAAATAGCTGTCCGTAGTCAGTCCGCTACCCATTTGACTACCAAGGCAACCAAGGCTACCAAAACTTAATGCTTACGCAGCAAATGCAAGGAGGTAAGGGCAATAATAAAAATGAAAATTTGTAACTAAATCCAAGGAAAAACTAGAGTCATTGGCACACAAATCAGCCGTATTTAGATGCTACTTTAAAATGCTCCAAACTATTTAAAAATAAATATTAAAAAAAAAATAACACACTTAATAACAACGTATTTGTAATGAGTTTTTCAATTAAATTTTCTTTAATAAATAATTTTAAATAATACGAGCTATTTGAGAACATCAGTTTTCTTATATTTTCATTTCATCGGTTTACCTTTCCGCACGAAGTCTTATACTAAAAAACGACACCTTAGGGCAGTGGTCAGCAAACTTATTTATCGAGCCAAATATCAACAGTACAATGGTTAAAATTTATTTTGAGAGCCAAATATTTTAAATTTAAACTATATAGGTAGATTAGGGTTCTCCTAATGTGCCCTTTGCTAAAAACATCCTTAATCTGTTTGAGGTGCGTTCGCTGAGGTCGACCCTTTCCAACTCTCCTCTCCACACTCTTGTTTACTTGTTTCGTTTATCTCATTTCGTCCATCCTCTCTATATGTACCAATGCATTAAGAAGTTATAAACCGAAAAATGTTTTTAAAAAAAAGGTGTAGAGAAGGGACATTTTTATGTCTTCTTTGAAATCTATGAACTACAGCCTTAGATATTCAGAATTGAAAAAATAGCAAATTTTAAAATACATTTTATAGGCAACTCTGTTTTTTGCCCATATCCTAACTGTTGTTTTATTTTAGGCTCTTTTGGCACTGGAGGAGGACATAGTTCAGGTAAATATTAGTTAAGTTACATATTTTTTTTAACTAAACAATTAAGGTGTACGTATACACTTAAACATTTTTTTTAATTATGAATTTAAAAATATAGTTTTTTCATGTAGGAAAACACTTTAAAAATAGTGATGAATCATTTAAAAAAAAAACTGAATAAAATAAAATACTAATTACCTAATTAGCATTTTATATGTTAATTAGCATGTTTTTTCAAACGTTATTACGCAAGTTGTAATTAATCTGGAAGCATAATTTTTGTTGAAAATTACTCGCAGTATCTTTCGTAATGTTATGAACCTCCAAAACGTTTATAGCATTTTTAAAAAAAAAATTTAAATAGTTTTTTACCTCGACAGTCCCTAAAAAACACTTTTTTGTTCAAAGTTTCTACTTTAAAACTCCATTAAAAATTATTTTTTGAACGAATCGTTATGATGGAGGGTCATAACATCTTACAACTAATATAAATTTAAAAGAAAAAATAATTTTCTCTAAATGTTTAAGCAAACTTGAGTTATTATGTTTCGAATGAAAGGACATATGTTAAAAATAGAGTTATTCAGAAATTGTGTATAAAGCTTACAAAACATATAGCCATTGCAAGCGCGGTCATAGAATAACTCTTTGTAAATAAAGAAGTTTTTGGAATATTTATTCAATCTTGTTATCATCTGAAAGATACTGAATTGGGGAATGCTATAGAATCAAAAAAATATTTTGGAATTTTTGAGAGTTGTTTGTTTTGCTTTTACTTTTAACTAAGCATATAGTGTTGCTTTTCTTTCAGGTTGGAGTGATGAATCACAGCAAATGCAAGGAGGTAAATTCAATTAAAAAAGTTAAATTAAATTATTTGGATTTAAAAGTAAAAAAAAAGTAGTGTTTATGCATTTGATTTTCATTTTGACGATGTTTTCAATTTTTCTTACATTTTAGGTGAGAGTGGCGGTCTGCAGCAAATGCAAGGAGGTAAGGGCAATAATAAAAATGAAAATTTGTAACTAAATCCAAGGAAAAACTAGAGTCATTGGCAACACAAATCAGCCGTATTTAGATGCTACTTTAAAATGCTCCAAACTATTTAAAAATAAATATTAAAAAAAAATAACACACTTAATAACAACGTATTTGTAATGAGTTTTTCAATTAAATTTTCTTTAATAAATAATTTTAAATAATACGAGCTATTTGAGAACATCAGTTTTCTTATATTTTCATTTCATCGGTTTACCTTTCCGCACGAAGTCTTATACTAAAAAACGACACCTTAGGGCAGTGGTCAGCAAACTTATTTATCGAGCCAAATATCAACAGTACAATGGTTAAAATTTATTTTGAGAGCCAAATATTTTAAATTTAAACTATATAGGTAGATTAGGGTTCTCCTAATGTGCCCTTTGCTAAAAACATCCTTAATCTGTTTGAGGTGCGTTCGCTGAGGTCGACCCTTTCCAACTCTCCTCTCCACACTCTTGTTTACTTGTTTCGTTTATCTCATTTCGTCCATCCTCTCTATATGTCCACACCATCTCAACATACCTTTATCAATCCTCGACACGACATCTTCTTTCACTCCACAACGCTCCCTAAAATTAATTTAATAAACTTTACTTAAACTTTTAAGTCTTCACTGTAGGTACGTTGAAAAAAAATTGATATTACACTTAATAACAATATTATTTATTGATAAAA
Organism: Troglohyphantes excavatus; assembly: GCA_963932185.1. Taxonomy (NCBI): domain Eukaryota; kingdom Metazoa; phylum Arthropoda; class Arachnida; order Araneae; family Linyphiidae; genus Troglohyphantes; species Troglohyphantes excavatus. The sequence continues at coordinate 67,340,582 of OZ010670.1, forward strand.
TTAAATTGTAAGGTATCCATAAAATTAAATCAAAACGGTGACTGGCAAACATTAATGTGAACAATGGCCTTGCATCTCCTTGGAAAGTCAAGTTTGTACGTTGTTATTTTAAATATTTGTGGGAGAGCCGTACTCAAGAGGCAAAGAGCCGCATGTGGCTCGCGAGCCGCGGTTAGCCGACCATTGCCTTAGGGGAATATATGACGTATCATCATGTAGAGGAACGCGGAAAGTTTCGAGTAGGCCAATTCTGAACGCATTTCCCCACAAGAACCAAGGATAGTATATATATATATATATATATATATATATATATATATATATATAGCAATAAGGTGTGCTCGTACTCGCGCTGTCTGGCGGAAGGCGGGGAAAGCAACTATTTGACGTCATAGTGACGCCTACCTTCGCGTCTGTGGGCGTGTCTAATGCTCTCGTTTGTACAGTCGTTTTAGAGTCTACAGAGCAAACTTAATTTATCAAGAAGTCTTGTTTGTAACTAATCACGAATTTATTTATAAGAAAATAGTTAAAATTTGCTTTAAAACACAATTTGAATCGATTTGCAGAGTAGTTTAGTTAATAAAATATCTCGAAATTAATTCAAGCCAATTTGAACCAATGGTTTCTTGACGTGCTGCCATCTATTCATTTTTTTGTGAACTATTTAAAAATGATATTTGCAATTTTATTTAGAATTTGCTTAATTTTAAGAGTTTAAATTATATTTTATGGATTGTATTTAGTATGTAAAAATTGCAAAAGAGTTGCTTAATAAATTACGCGTATTAAAATAATATTAGCTGCCACGAGAGCATGTCCATGAATTTTGAAAGAGATATTTACATTATTTTACTAATTAAAAAATTAAATCACCATTTGTTACCCAACCGGGGATCGAACCTAAGTAGCAATGCTTGAAACACACAGCCAATGAGAATGATCAAAAATCCATAGTAAGGCGGAGCAAAAATGATGTCAAATAGTTGCTTTTTTTGCCCACTTTCAAAAAGCGAAAAACGAGCACACCTTCTATATATAGTCTTCACTATCCTTGCACCTGACCTTTGTACGACGCGGGGAATGAGGGGGGGGGGGGGGAGAAGTATCACACTTAATTGTAGTATATGCTTCCATCTCCAAAACTTCACGTGTAATCACCCTATGGGGATACATTACGTACCCGTCATATAGAGGAATTTAAATTTTGCAATAAATTGGTTAGTTAATCAGAATCACTTGGACAAGAAACATCTGACATGCTCAGATTCCCTCTCTTCATTACAAACTTTAGAGGAAACCTCCCTCAGTAACAACTTTATTGTAAATATTCAGGTAAGCCTAATTGAAGTGAAAAAAAATGACTTGACGTTTTTTTCACTTATGTTCGTGGCCACAATGGTATCTTCAGAAACAAAAAAGCTGATTGGCTTGCAAAGGAGGCCATCAAGCAAAACATCGACATCTCTGTAAATGTTCCAAAATCGAAGTGCAAAAAAAATTCGGGAAAATAAGTCGCCGAACTGCGGAACAATAAATATATGCAGTCTCCAAATGCAATTATAACTACACAGTATATTACCCTTCAATTTATCGTAGAATTAAATGTATCCACTTTTCCACAATTATAAAAAAAACTCAATTTTTAACAAGTCATGGTAACTGTAAATCATATTTATTTAAATTTTACTTATCTCAATCAAATATATGTAAATGAAACGCAAGAAAAAGTCGTAATGATAAACATATTCTGTTTGAATACTCAATGCTTAAGATAGAGGAATATGTTCTCAAAAAAAAATTATTTGTTAAACAAAAATATGTTTTAAATTTTTTCTGTAATTTTATTGACCAATAAATTTTAATATAGTGTTTTCTTTTTTTTTAAACTTTCATTTACATGTTTTCTGTATGATTTATTCTTATTAACGATTTGTCATATGTATTAGATCCTATGTACTTACATATGTGAGCCTCGTGACATACTCTGTGGTACACATAAATTTCTTTTATGTCTTCAATAAAAAAAATTGAAATACAGTAATATCTATTACTTACCATAATTTATGGAGAAAAAAAATATTTTTGAAGTGCAATAACAAGAACAAAATGTTGTTTATGGGCTATGTTAAAATAAATTGATAACATAACAATTTATTTGAATCACTATTTAAAGTAAAAGTAAATATGGCTGATTCTTGTTGTCGATAATTTATTTCTACCCTCAATAGTAAGTTAGTGTTTATGTGTTTGTATTTACAATTAATAATCCTGTCAACTTTTTATCTTTCAGGTGCAGGTGGTGGTTTGCAGCAAATGCAAGGTAGTATAAAAATAAAACAACTTGAACTAAATAAAATAATTTAAAATTGAAAAAATGGTAAATCATTTACTTTTAATTTTAATTATACATGCAATTGTTCTTATATTGCAGGTGAAGGAGGTGGCATGCAGCAAACGCATGGAGGTAAAGATGCTAATAAAAATAAATAACTGAATTTAAGAGAAAAAATAATATTTATACTTTTGCTTTTACAACTTATGATGTATACAATGTTCCTTTTTTTCAGGTGCGGGAGGTGGATTGCAGCAAATGCAAGGTTGTATAGGAAATATCACAATTTAAAATAAATACCTGAATTTACAAGTAAAAAAAGTGGTAAAACATTTTCTTTTAATTATCCTTACAATTGTTCTTATATTTCAGGTGAAGGAGGTGGCATGCAGCAAATGCATGGAGGTAAAGATACTAATAGAAATGAAACTAAATTACTGAATTTAAGAGAAAAAATAATATTTATATTTTTGCTTTTAGAACTTATGATGCATACAATGTTCCATATCTAATAGGTGCGGGTGGCGGATTACAGCAAATGCAAGGAGGTAAAGACCATAATAAAAAATAAATTAAATAACTGATTTTTAAAGTATTTTTTATGTATATGCTTCTACAACTTATCGTGCATATAATTTTCCTTATCTATCAGGTGCAAGTGGTGGATTGCAGCAAATGCAAGGCGGTAAGGACAATAAACTAACTTAAATTAATAACTAAATTTATAAATGAAAAAGTTGCAATCCATATACTTTTAATTTCATACAATTGTTCTTATATTTCAGGTGAAGGAGGTGGTTTGCATTTAATGCAAGGAGGTAAATAAACTAATAAAAATAAAAATAAACATCTGAAGTTAAGAAAAAATATGTTTATAAGTTTTCTTTTACAACTTATAATGCATACCATGTTCATATTTTTCAGGTACGGGTGGTGGATTGCAGCAAGTGCAAGGTGGTGTAAAAATAAAACAACTTAAACTAAATAAAAGAATTTAAAAGTGAAAAAGTGATAAATCATTTACTTTTAATTTTAATTATACATACAATTGTTCTTATATTTCAGGTGAAGGAGGTGGAATGCAGCAAATGCATGGAGGTAAAGATACTAATACAAATGAAACTAAATAACTGAATTTAAGAGAAAAATAAAGTTCATGTTTAGGCTTTTACAAATTATAATGCCAACCATGTTCATTTTTTTCAGGTACGGGTGGTGGATTGCAGCAAATGCAAGGAGGTAAAGACAATATTAATAACGAACGAAATAACTGAATTTTAAAGTAAGGTTTTATTTATTTGCTTTTACAACTTATGATGCGTGCAATTTTTCTTATCTTTCAGGTGCGGGTGGTGGATTTCAGCAAATACAAGGTGGTATAGAAAATCGCACACTTTAAACTAAATAACCGAATTTAAAAGTGAAAAAGTGATCAAGCATTTCCTTTTTATTTTATTTATTCTTACAATTATTCTTATATTTCAGGTGAAGGTGGTGGTATGCAAGGAGGTAAAGATACTAATAAATATGAAAATAATAACTGAATTTAAGAGAAAAATAATGTTTATCATTTTGCTGTTTCAACATATGATTAACTGAATTTTCCTTTTATTTCATTTGAAGGAGGTGGTATGCAGCTCATGCAAGGAGGTAAATAAAAAAAAATTGAATTTAAGAGAAAAATAATGTATATATTTTTGCTTTTAGAACTTATGATGCATACAATGTTCCATATCTCATAGGTGCGGGTGGTGGATTGCAGCAAATGCAAGGAGGTAAGACAATAATAAAAATAAATGAAATAACTTAATTTTAAAGGAATTTTTTATGTATTTACTTCTAAAACTTATCATGCATACACTTTTCCTTATCTTTTAGGTGCGGGTAGTGGATTGCAGCAAATTCAAGGAGGTAAAGACAATTTTAAAAATGAACGAAATAACTGACTTTGAAAGTAATTTTTTATGTATTTGCTAATAACTTATGATGCAAATAATGTTCCTTATCTTTCAGGTGCGGGTAGTGGATTGCAGCAAATGCAAGGTAGTATAAAAAATAACAAAACTTAAACTAAATAACAGAATTTAAACGTTAAATAGTGATAAAGCATTTACTTTTAATTTTTATTATCGATACAATTGTTCTTATATTTCAGGTGAAGGAGGTGGCATGCAGCAAATGCATGGAGGTAAATATACTAATAAAAATGAAACTAAATAATTGCGTTTAAGAAAAAACAATGTTTATATTTTTGCTGTTACAACTTATGATGCATACAATGTTCCGTGTCTTTCAGGTGCGGGTGGTGGATCGCAGCAAATGCAAGGAGGTAAAGACATTAACTCAACTTCAACTAAATTACTGAATTTAAAAGTGAAAATGTGGTAAAGTATTTAATTTTAATGTTTATTTTCCTTACAATTGTCCTTATTTCAGGTGAAGGAGGTGGTATGCAGCTCATGCAAGGAGGTAAAGATAATAATTAAAATGAAACTAATTAACTGAATTTAAGAGAAAAACAATGTTTATATTTTTGTTTTTACAACTTAGGATGTATACAATGTTTCTTACCTTTTAGGAGCGAGTGGTGGATTGCAACAAATGCAAGGAGGTAAGACAATAACACAACTTAGATTAAATAACTGAATTCAAAAGTGAAAAAAATGGTAAAACATTTTCTTATAACTTTTATTATCCTTACAATTGTTATTATATTTCAGGTGAAGGAGGTGGCAGGCAGCTCAGTCAAGGAGGTAAAGATACTAATCAAATAAAAACAAATAACTGAATTTAAGTGAAAAATAATGTTTATATTTTTGCTTTTACAACTTATGATGCATACAATTGTCTTTATATTTCAGGTACGGGTGGTGGATTGCAGCAAATGCAAGGTGATATAGAAAATAACACAACTTAAACTAAATAACTGAATTTTAAAGTAAAAAAGCGGTAATACATATTTTTTTATTTTAATTATTCATACAAATGTTCTTATATTTCAGGTGAAGGAGGTGGTATTCAGCAAATGCATGGAGGTACTAATAAACAGGAAACTAAAAATTTGAATTTAAGAGAAAAATAATATTTATAGTTTAGCTTTTACAACTTATGAACCATACAATGTTCTTAATATTTCAGGTGCGGGTGGTGGATTGCAGCAAATGCAAGGAGGTAAAGGAAATTTGTAAACTTTATTATGCAGTTTATGCAGTGGCTACTGATATATACTTGTTGTTTTGTCTTTGTAAGAATATCTCTAAGGGCATTAAAAGTTTCAAAAATCGCTCTGATTATAAAAAATAGTTATTGCATTGTTTACATTACTGGCGGGGGTGGAATAGGAGGAGGTAAGCTTCTCAAGCATTTATATTCATAACAAATAGCAGAAAAATTATACTCATGTAAATTAATATTTTGTCATTGTCTGATTTTTCTTTTTAAATAACGTTAATTTTTCATTTTTTTAGGTATGGGTGGTGGACAACAACAAATGCAAGGAGGTATAGATATTTTGTAAATTTTTAATATATATTACGCTGTAAAAAAAGGGTATTTAAAAATTAGTACCTGAACATATTCGTTTTTCTCTGTGTGCAATTGCATCGTAAATGCACGATGATGTTCTAAAATTTAAGCAAACGCACTTTCCAAAAAGGTGCGCATTGGAATTTAAGATCGCTTATTCCAGCTTCTGTTCAATCCAGCCATCTTAACAAAGAGATTCGACAAACTTAAAATAGTTGTTCAGAATATGGTTGTCCACATTACATGATGTAGATTGCTTAATTGGAAACTGAGTTATTACAATTCAATGATCTTACTTCCCGTTCTTTTGACACACAATTGTGGATAAGAAAATGAATTGCGGCGCATGAAGATATTAAGTCTTGGTTGTAATTGTCGATATTTATTGAAAGGGATTTCTGAAGGCAGCCTATGAAGGCAAGCTACTACTCTTTTCTATTCACTATATTTTGAGTACATGTTCTTTTTCAAAAATTAAACTTATGTACTCGGAGCTTTGATAAGTATGGAATGTATTCATAAACGAGTACATTTGACTTATTTTTGAATACCTATTTTTATCAGTGCAGAATTCCAATTATCCAAACTCCTGTTATCCAGATCGCCGATTATCCGAATCGCTTTATGAAAAAAAAAATCAGCCACATGTGCATTTAAAAAGTTTGTGTTCGGTGAATGATAAAGTGTGTTACATTGTAAAAAATTCAGTTCATCGATGCACCATACATTGGTGCAAAACAGAAGTGTGCAGCAAATTACACCATATTATGGTTGAATCTGTGTTGAACCAAAAATCCTTTATCGGAAAAAAACGGATTTCACCGATAATTGGTTCAACCTATTTAACTGCAATTGAAATTTTCGCTGTCGCTACATCAACAAAGCAAGCAATACCTTACAAGAAAGGCAGCGACGGACATGGGTCTCCGTGGCTCAGTGGGTAAAGGCGTTCAGCTACGAATCAGAGGATTCCTAGTTCGATCCCGATCAGTAGACTTGACAAAGATAAGTAAAAAGTTGAGATTTTACTATCGTAGGTATCAGCTATACAGTTTTCTTTTAGTTAACAGTTTCGCTATAAAAATACTACTATTAAAATAACAAGAAAACTATAATTTTCTGTTTCACGCAACGTATCAGTTTTGGTGCAACGTTTCACCAGTAAATGGTATCCGTGGTAGCACCGTAAAATGGTAAAACCGAGAACCAAATTTTTGGTTGCAGCTAAATGGATACCAAATTTTGGTGCAAGGTCATACTAATCTTTATTGGTGTAGTATAGCGATAGCAGATACACCGACGATGACTCGTCAGTCTTGTAAATTAAGAAAAACCCTGGATTTCAAGATCGCTCTTACATGGTAGCGGAAGCATGGAGTTTGGTGAAATCAACCACATTAACCCTCTAGTGCATGAATTTTTCTTTTTTAATAACTTTTTTTTGTTCGGTTTCTTTTTGGACCACTAAAAAATATACAGAAAAATCCTGAGTGCCTGTTTAATTAAAAAATTCATTAAAATCGCTGTGTAGCATATATGCAACATCATGTGCAAATACTAAAATAATTTTCAAAAAGTATGAAAATGTAGTTAAATGCAATCTGCATACCTCTGGTATTAGCCAGGATTTTTTGTAGAGCCAGATTGTACTTTTAAGTTATAAAACAATCTTCGTAAACTTCACATTCACGAGCCAGTTTTAGAACTCGAAGCAACTAATTGCCTTTATCACAAAAAATTTATAAAGATAAGAGGTATAAGAATTAGGCTCATGGTTCTCTAAGTGGCTATACTATAATAGCTAACATAAAATTCAATAGATGCAACTAGTTGTAATTTTTTTTACACTTGCTATTTTGATAGTTGTTGTTAATAGTATGAAAATAAGTTAAATTAAAAAAAAAAACTACATTTAAAAAAGCATTGATTTTTTATAAAAACACTTATTTAGTAAAAAAAAACAATCAATTACTAAAAAATAATTAATAAAAACAATTAATAAAAAACAATTAATAAAAGCAATTTTTAAAAAACAGTTAATATAAAACTTCATTTAAAAAAGCACTAAATTTTTATAAAAATATTTAATTACTAAAAAAAACAATTAAGTACTAAAAACAATTAATAAAAAACAATTAATAAAAGCAATTTTTAAAAAACAGTTAATATAAAACTTCATTTACAAAAAGCACTTAATTTTTATAAAAATATTTAATTACTAAAAAAACAATTAAGTACTAAAAACAATTAATAAAAAACAATTAATAAAAAACAATTAATAAAAAACAATTAATAAAATCAATTAATAAAAAAACAACTAATAAAAAACATTTTATAAAAAACAATTACTCAAAAACAAGTGCTAAAAACAATTAATAAAACAAATTAATAAAAACAATTAAAAAAAAACAATTAATAAAAAACAATTAATAAAAAACAATTTATAAAAAACAATTTATTAAAAACAATTACTAAAAAACAATAACTAAAAAACAATTAATAAAAAAAATTATGAAAAACAATTAATAAAAAATAATTAATAAAAACAATTAGTAAAAAATAATTAATAAAAACAATTAATAAAAAATAATTTAAAAAAAATTATTAAAAACAATTCATAAAAAAATTATTAAAAACAATTCATAAAAAAATTATTAAAAATACAATGAATAAATCACTTAATTAATTAAAAAACAATTAATTTTGTTGGAAAGCAATTTAAAAAAAGTACTTAGTTTTTATAAAAAAAATCACTTAATTAAACAACCACTTAATTTAAAAATAGAAGCAATTTTGCATGCGTGCTTTTCTTTTGATATTTTAACAATGATATTTGTTAAATAATAATATTGTATAATAATTTAACTTGATATTTTAACAATTCGTAATTTATAGGTACGAGTAGTGAAATGCAGACAAGTCAGGGAGGTAAGCTCACTTTATTTATCGTGATCTGAAGATATGCCTTCAAGAAATGTCGAAGGAAATTGTAGATATTTTTAAATTGCAGATTCCGGTCTTCGAGCATGAATGGTCCGTAGTAGAGAGAATATGACGTCATAATCGTGAAGCCCAAATCTCAGAGCGAAAGACCCATATCACATGCCATCTCTTCAAAATTATGAATGAAAAAATACTCGCGATTGGCTGACGAAATGAGAAATGTGTAACAGTGAAAATTTATGAATGGAATGACGTAATTAACACGTGTCTGAGGCCATACATGTTGCATTCACTTTGATGTTAGCGAGAGTGATATCATGAATCCTCTACTACAAAGGATACATGCTCGAAGATTCCGGTGGTATAGTAGGAGCAGATGGTTATAGATGATACTCACTTCACTTCAGATCTCCCCCTAAAATAATTGGGGATACGATCTTGAAACTTTGGGCAGATTTAAACATTTTATTGATATTTAATGCTTTAGTAAAAGTATCCGAATACTTTTATTACTTTAACCCTCTGGCGCTCAAGGCCGTATACATACTGTAAAAAAGTGCTTAAAAATGAGTACATGCACGTACTCGTTTTCCTTTGAGTACAATCGCATCGTCAATGAGCGATGATGTAGTCAAATTTAAGCAATTTTGCTTTTGCAAAAATGAGCAGTGAGATTGAATATTGCTAAAATCAGCTTATGTTCAAGACATCGTAACAAAGCGACCTGGCAAACTTAAAATAGTTGTTCAGAAGATGTTTTTCCACATTACATGATATTGATTGCTTAAATGGAAACTAAGTTAGAATTCAATTATCTTACTTCCCATGCTTTTGGCACGCCTTCTAAACATTACTTATGTTTATAACTCTTTTTCCGTCGCTAAACGGATAAGACCCTGGACAGCGGCGCCTGCAAATCCGGGATCGCCCACAGAAGGCGGAGGTAGGCGGAGGTAGGCGTCACTATGACACCAAAAATATCCTTTCCTCCCCGCCCTCCGTCAGAAAGCACGAGAACGAACACACTATATATATATATATATATATATATATATATATATATATATATATATATATATATATATATATATATATATATATATATATATATATATATATATATATATATATATATATATATATATATATATATATATATATATATATATATATATATACGTAGTCTTCACTATCCTTGGTATGCGTCCAGGTATCTTGGTTTTTCTAGACATGCACCCAATTTCAAAAAAATAAAAAAAACTTCTTTAACAATATTTATTTTTTAATTCAAAGGTTTAAAAACAACTTACAATCTAACTCCTTACAATTAATGGAAAATATTAAAATCTAATGAGATAAAGCCTCGTCTTGTAGAAACATTGCGTTAAGAATATTTAAATACAAATGCGACCCCAGCAAATCTGGGTTAATTTTTATTTTCGTTTCATTGGGCACACAGACTATACATTTCTGCTGATGAAGGAAGATGTATCTCACGAAGCATGTCTAGATTTTTTGTATTGTTATCGAGTATTGCATTGTATTTTTTTAATATAAAATAGCATGCATGACCAGGATAAATTATTGTAATTTCCCAAAAGTAAAAACCATTTTACAATTGCAAAAATTGCTTGAGCGTAAGTGAGTTAATATTGTTCTACATTTTTAGACGATTTAGTCTTGCTGTTACACATAGGTTTGGTAAGGCCACATCTTGAGTATGCTGTACAGTTCTGGTCACCATATCTTAAAAAAGACATTGAATTGTTAGAGAAAATTCAGCACAGGGCTAATAAAATGGTTCAAGGGTTTTCAGGCATGAATTATGAAGATAGATTAAGAAATTTAATTATGTTTACTCTGGAAGAGAGAAGGGTTAGGGGAGATTGGATTAAACTGCTCAAATTTATCAAACAAGGAGATGTGGAGGGTTTAGATTTTAATATGAGTGATAGAACGAGAGGTCATGGGTTTAAGTTAAACAAATCCCATTTTAATCGGGAAAGGAGAAAACACTATTTCTATAATAGGGTAATAGACAAATGGAACAACTTGCCAGTGAATATTGTTAACATTAGGATTGTACCCTTCAAAAGCAGAAGAGGGCCGATCCAATGTTATAACTGTAACCACTTCTTTCATAAAGCCGAAAATTGTTTCATGCAAGTAAGATGCCTGAAATGTGGTTGTTCAGACCATCAAACCAGGGAATGTGAAATTGGAAGAATGGAAAATCCCAAGTGCATTAACTGTGGTGGTTTTGGGCACATTGCCTCTAACCGAAAATGTCCAGTATTCCCGAAAGCTCAAAAACAGGAAAAGGTTTTGCCTTCCAAAAAAAGGAAACAAGTGATTCCAAGAATTGGTAAGAAGAAAACTTCTCCTATTGTTTGCAAAAAAACCAACCAACCCACTGATGCAAGTGTTGTGAATTCTATGGGCGACATCGCCCTCCTCATGGAACTTTTTAAAGAACTCTCGCCGATCTTCTCCGGAAACCAAGGAATAAAGGATCTTATTCGTGCCATCCGTATGAAGACCGCGCCACTTGATAAACTGCAAATACTCTTTGAGTTTTTTGCCAATATCAACAAGGACAACCTCTCGCCTGTCCAATCTGAAGCCAAGGCAGAATAGGCTCCGCCCCTTCAGATCCGAACATGGTGTGTGCTTTTTTCTTCGTTTAATTAACGTGAGTAACATTTTAAATCATGCACTGATCACTGCTGTGACTCTTATTCTCATGCTCACTTTGATATCGGAGTAATGTCTTTTAGTAGACGCACTTCTTTAAACTGAATAAACGAGAGTGAATATTGTTAATTGTAAAGGAGTAACGGATTTTAAGAAGAAGTTAGATATGCATTGGGAGATAGTTAAGATGTACTAGATGGACCAACCTCGTTGGGCTTTGAGCCTATTGTTTGTCTCCAATATTTGTATTTGTATTAATATACCTATTTACCTGAATATGTATTTTTGTTGTTATTGTTGTAATATTCTTGTTTTTTTTTGTGTCCAGGTGGTACATCAGGGTACAACTGGGGTAAGCAAAATATTATTTGTATTATTAATATTTGGTAAAATATGGATAGTGTTTGTCCTAATTTGTCTTTTGTAATATTTATTTCAGGTACAAGTGGAATGAGTGGTGGTGAGTGTTTATTGTTGTTGTTATTATTAACATTATTATTATTAATATTTTTATTATTACTATATTATTAATAATATTATTATTAATAATATTTTTATTATTACTGTATTATTAATAATATTAATATTATTAATATTTTTATTTTTACTATATTATTAATAATATTAATATTATTAATACTTTTATTATTACTGTATTATTAATAATATTAATATTATTAATATTTTTATTTTTACTATATTATTAATAATATTAATATTATTGATAGTATTATTAATGTTATTATTGTTATTATTATTATTATTATTATTATTATTATTATTATTATTATCAATAATAATAATAATTATAATAATAATAATAATAATAATAATAATAATAATAATAATAATAATATAAAATTATTAATATTTTTATTATTATTAATAATAATAATATAAAATTATTAATATTTTATTAATAATAATATTATTATTATTATTATTATTATTATTATTATTATTATTATTATTATAATTAATATTATTATTATTATTATTATTATTATTATTATTATTATTATTATAATTAATATTATTATTATTATTATTATTATTATTATTATTATTATTATTATTATTATTATTATTATTATTAATATTATTATTATTATTATTATTATTATTATTTTTATTATTATTAATAATATTATTAATAATAATATTATTATTAATAATATTATTATTAATAATATTATTATTAATAATATTATTAAAATATTATTATTATAATATTATTATCAATATTATTATTATTATTTTGATAAACACTTCATTTGTTTGGTTTGATTATTTTCTTAAATTTTTCTGTAACTTAAAATACTTACTCGATATATCAAGTGAAATAACATTTTCCATGCCAGCTGCTTTATCCGGAATCATGTGTTCTCTACCGTCATGTGATAGCAGCTGCAGGCTCGACTTCACCACCAAACCATGTCCCAGCTGCGTTTGTGACTCAGGAATAGGTGAGAAGAACATCCCAATTATTAAAATATATTTTTAAAAATGACTAATTTTTAATATACAAAATTATCTAAGTAGGAATAGAAATAAAAATACCACTAAATTATGTATTTTTTTTGTGTTTGGATTATTTAATATGTTTGATTATAACCACAATCTTTTAATTAAACTCCGATATGTCAATTATAACCACAATATTTTAATTAAACCCTGATATTTTAGCACACTATCATAGTGAATTTGAATTACGGTCTTTCTATACACTATCAAGTTTGACATGTGATTTTCTTGATAAAACTATCAAAAATAATATATTTCACCGATAATTAACTTTTAAAATGTAGATTTTGCGGATTCTTTGTATTTTCTCCAAGCTTTGTTTAAACCGCATAATAAGAGTTATACTGTATTTTGGTGTTTATAACATGCTATTTAATGTTACTTTTATTATGTAATTTACATAAAAATACATTTTATGCCTTCCAGGTCTCACAGGAATTACGTGTTCTTTACCGTCATGTGACAGAAGTTGCAGAATTGACTACACCACTAAACCATGCCCCAGCTGTGCTTGTGACGGAGGTATAGGTAAATATAACACCTGTTGATTTTTATTAAAAACTATTTTAAAAAAACACTTACACATAAATAATTTATAAGAAGAGCATCGAAAAAAACAGGTATTCAAAAATTAGTAAAATGCACTCATTTTTGATTACATTCGATGTTTATCATGGCTACGAATACGTAAATTTCAACTTTAAAAAAGACAAGTACTCATAAAAATACACAATAAATAAAACGAGCAGATGCCAGCCTGCATAGGCTGCCTTCATAAATCAATTTCCATAAATATCAACAATTACAACCAAGACATGCCAGGAGTCGAATCCAGATCCTAAGGCACCGCAATCAAGTTCCTTATCCGTTCTGTCCAGGACGACGTGGTGATGTTATAAACAGAAGAAATGTTAAAGGTGTGCCAGAAGAATGGGAAGTAAGATAATTGAGTAGTAAAAACTCAGTTTCCATTTAAGCAATCGACATCAAATAATGTGTAAAGCTATCTTCTGAACAAATATTTTAAGTTTTCCAAGTCCCCCATTTTGAGAAAGCTCATTTTTGAAAACTACGGTTACTTCAATTTGAGTACGTCATCGCTCATTTAAGATGCACTTGTATTCAACGAAAAATAAGTTTGTTCGGGTACTCATTTTTAAGTACAATATTCTTTACAGTGAACGTGAGATCATAATGAAATTTCAATTAAAAGTATAGGTATATTTTACTATAAAAAATCATATAGTTAAGTAACACCTGATTAGTCAATTTGCTGAAACATGCTATAATATAATCGTTTGCTTTAAAAAAATATTACTGCTTTCAGGAATGTTATCTATTTCCATTACCTTAAAGAACAGTGATTATGTTCAACTTTGCGACTTATATCAGGTTGTTGTATTAATAAAGCTCAACCATTAATTTTTTTGCTTGCAAAGTTTTAATTTTATTAATTAAAAAGTATCCTGAAACTATTTATTTCATTAATATTGTTGTTGCTTATACTCAATAGTCTGACGGAGTCAGACAAGATCCACGAGACCAGTGACTCTCAGGAAGTCAAGCACAAGGAGAGGATCGCAGTAGATATCTTCCCTGGAGAGGCCCATGCATTCCATTATGTGCTCTGCAGTGGCCTGATGGTCTAGGCACTTAGTGCAGGTGGTGAAGACCTTTCTGCCCTCAAGAAATGAGAGGCACTTGATGTGTCCGCTAGCAAGCCTAGAAAGAGCAGACAAGGGAGCCTCTGTCACACGGGACGTCTAGGGTCAGGCCTGGATTTTTACCTATATACCAATGATGTGTAGGGGGCTTTCTCCACTCAGCCGAAGATTTAGATTTTTCCCCTGAATAAAGTTCTAGGAAAGTCAAATCGCAAGAGGAACGGGTGGAGAGTCTGCAACCCTCCTTGGCAAGTTTATCCGCCAATTCATTGCCGTGTAAGTCTACATGAGAAGGAATCCACTGAAAATGGATATCATGGTCTAAAGAAATCAATTTTAGTTTATGTAAGTTAGATGTACTGGGCTTGTCACCAGCGAGCAGCCAGTTACCAAGATGATGGAGAGAGCCACGGCTGTCTGATAAAATTCATAAGTCTCCGTAGTCCTTCTCAGAGAGAATAGCATCGAATCTCAGGTCTATTGCTATCAATTCACTTCTGAATACTGAACAGAAGTTTGGGTTACGATGACTATGAGTCGAATTACCTCGAGGAGTCTGTATAAAAATGCCACTACCTGCAAGATCGTCAATTTTACTGCCGTCAGTATTTCATTAATATAAATGTGTATTGTACTGCTGTAATTATAAATTTAGTAACTTCATGTGTTTATTCTCTGCAACAGTCAAATCACAATTATGTTACCGTAGATAAATATTTTAGCCGATGTCAATTTGCTAACCGGACAGCTTTTATACTGTTGCATAATGTACGGGTTCTGGTGTTTTTGAAAAAAATATTCCAATATAGTTCGTGGTATTCAGGATAGCAGTTTCAATGATACGAAGCGGATCTACAACGAGTAGCAGTGAAATGATGACTCAACAGACGTAAACGTTGAACAACTCGAAATAATCTTTGTGGCTGTAGGGAAAGTTTATTTTATCCATTTATGTGTATAAAAGCTTAAACAATCTTCAAGAGCAACTACTTTTGAACATTGTTAAAAAAAATTATTAAAAATGTGTTCCTGAACCTATTTGTTTTTCTTTTAGTATAATTGCATCGTAAATCAGCGACAACATACTCCAATTTAAGCAACCGTACTGTCACAAAATGAGCAGTTTGATTTAGTATTGCCAATCTCAGTTTCTGTTCAACAAAGCGATCTCACAAACTTAAAATAGTTGTTCAGAAGATGGTTTCCAGATTATCTGATGTCGCTTGCTTAAATGGAAACGGAGTTATTGCAACTCAATTATCTTACTTTCCATTCCTTTGGTACACCTTTTAAACATTTCGTTTGTTACCTCTCCCTGGTAGTACAATAGGTATTGCGAAGCCTTAGGATCTGGGTTCGATTCCCGGTAAGTCTTGGTTGCAATTGTTGATAGTTACTGTAAGTGGTTTGTGAAGGTAGCCTATGTAGGCTGACATCTCTGCTCTTTTTTATATTGTGCTTATCTTATTTAGTACATGTCTTTACAAAATTGAAACTTATGTATTTGTACACATGATAAGCATCAAATGTAATAAAAAACGAGTATATTTTACTTATTTTTGCGTACCTATTTTTAACAGTGTATAAATGTACAAAATGAAAAAAAGAATCAAGACAAATACTCGAACTCGAGTATGCAATGCTAAATTGTTGATTCTTCAGATTTTTTTTAAAAAACTAGAATCGAAAATAACTTGACATGTTTCCCAACATCACAGCGTTAATTTCAGCAAAATTGCATGGCATTCTTACCAATTACAACGAAAAATTGACCTTTCTCTAAGGTTTCATTAACATAAGGAAAATTTCCATATTCTATTGCTCAGTCCATATGATTAAGTTACATATTTTCATTCGCTTTGTAAGACACTTTATTTACCTTGTTGATGGAAAGTAATATTTCAATAATTTATTTTAATGATTTTCTCGATTTCTTTCATATAAGGTCTCTCTGGAATATTGTGCACACTACCGACATGCGATAGCAGCTGCAGGATCGACTTTAGTTCCAAACCGTGTCCCAGCTGCGTTTGCGGAGGAGGAGCTATGGGTAAGAAATGCAAATCTTTGAATCAAATTGAAATATTAAGTACTTATTTTTTATAACAAGCTAATTGAGCCTTTTAAACATTCAAACACTTTAATTGAAAGTTTTTGTTTCTAAAATAAAAAAATATATTGAAAACTTTTATGTAAACTTGAAACAAATAAAAACAATTAAAATTTCAGGCAGATGGGGTATGAGTGGAGGATTCAGTGGAGGTGAGTTTTTTAATGTATTTTTAAATATTGTATTGATTGAATATTGTATTTTTAAATATTGTATTGATTAAATATTGTATTTTTAAATATTGTATTAATTAAATATTGTATTTTTAAATATTGTATTGATTAAATATTGTATTTTTAAATATTGTATTGATTAAATATAGTAGTGATTAAATATTGTATTTTTAAATATTGTATTGATTAAATATTGTATTTTTAAATATTGTATTCATTAAATATTGTATTTTTAAATATTGTATTGATTAAATATTGTATTGATTAAATATTGTATTGATTAAATATTGTATTGATTAAATATTGTATTGATTAAATATTGTATTGATTAAATATTGTATTTTTGTAATATTGTATATTTAAAAAAACAAAATTGTATTTTTTAAAATACATTATGATTTTTAAATTACAATTTTATTTTAAATAAATGTAGGAATAAAGTAATTCTCTTGATTTAAAACATTTTTAGACATTTAAAAATCTATAATTTAAAATGACGGGGATCTTGGTAATTTTTTTTTACCATGAATAAAATATTAATTAAAATGTATCCTTACGATTTCGAAAAATATTTTTTTTTTAAATAGGAATATCATAAAATATCAACAACATGTACATTCAATTTTAAATAATTAAGATATTTTGAATTATTTAGGAACGGAAGGAGGAATGTATGGAGGTAAACAAATTTTAGTCATTCAAGATAAAAATATTAGTTTTCAAGTTTTTCCCCATTGTGATTTTTAAAATTAATATTTTATATTGAAAATAGGCATACTGTTATAGGTAATGTGTGATATCGCAATAATTAAAAAAAATTGGTTTAAAACTATTCTTGTTAGTTTGTTACATATTGTAGATATAAATTTGCAGATATACATTTGTCGATATAAGTTATTAAACAATAAAGATGATTTTGCTTGAACTGTAGCAATTACAATAAAGTTTATTTATATAATTTTAAATACCATAAAATATTAGAATAAACAATTCTTTATATTTTTGCAGGTAGTCAAGCAATACGACGATTGGAAGGAGGTAAGTACTTTTATATATATACAAACCAATACAAAAATTATATAAGTTTAGTTCAAATTGTGATAAATGTTTCTTTTTTTTTTAAATAATTCACTAATTTGGAAACATATTTCTTAAAAAATGTATTTTTAGAAATAGAAAAGTAGAAATTAAAAATACTGTGTATTATGTTAATTTCAAAATACTATGTATATTAATTTAAAAATACATTAAAATTAAAATACATAGTATTTTTAAATTAAAATACACAAAACTTTTAATTTAAAATACAAAGTATTTTTAAATTAAAATGCATAGTATTTTTAAATTAAAATACGTAGTATTTTTAAATTAAAATACGTGTATTTTTAAATTAAAATACATAGTAATTTAAATTAAATAAAACAGTATTTTACGCAGTTTTAAATAAAATACAAAGTTTAAAGATAATACAAAGTTTTTTAAAATACTACGTAATATATATATATATATATATATATATATATATGTATATATATATATATATATATATATATGTATATATATATATATATATATATATATATATATATATATATATATATATATATATATATATATATATATATATATATATATATATATATATATATATATATATATATATATATATATATATATATATATATATATATATATATATATATATATATATATATATATATAAATATATGTATGTATGTATATATATATATATATATATATATGTATATATATATATATATATATATATATATATATATATATATATATATATATATATATATATATATATATATATATATATATATATATATATATATATATATATATATATATATATATATATATATATATATATATATATATATATATATATGTGTGTGTGTGTGTGTGTGTTGAAATTGCATACGGAATTGAAAAGTCTAAACTTTAATCGAAATAATCAATTTATTTCCATAAGAAGATACCTACATTATCTGTTACCTACATTAGAAGAAACCTGGATTATCTACAATTTACATTGTAATAAACATACATTATCTACAACCTATACATAAGAAGAAATATTGGTGATCATATTAAGCCACCATTCAAAAAGAATTGGTTACCCAGTTGGTGTCAAACGTATGCAGTAATAGCAAAAAAATTGCAATTAATTGAAGCAGAAAGTATGGATATTTTATTTTCAATATTTGAGTAGAGTATGTGCATCATTTCCATATTTAAGATTAATATTAAAATATATTTCTATTGTGTACGTTGTTTCATTACCATTCATGGTATTTTGTAATTTCAGGTGATGAAAATCAGATGCAAACAGGTAACACAATTTTAATTTTCCTTTACGAAATATCAAATTGTTGTAAAATAATAAGACAATTAGGGTAGAACTATTTTATTGTTATAATTTGTTATGACTGACTCAAAAAATGTTAATACATTATTTGATTAAACTTTTTTTAAAGTTATGTCTGGAATCATGTGTTCACTGCCTGACTGTGATAGCAGCTGCAGGCTCGACTTTACCACTACACCTTGTCCCAGCTGCACATGTAACTCAGGAATAGGTAATAAAAACCACTTTATTACGCAACGATACATACTGCGATGTTTTTTTATTTGTGATAGTTCAAATTGTGATTAATGTTTTTTTTTATCATTCACTAATTTGGAAACATAGTTCTAAAAAAAAGTATTTTTAGAAAAAGAAAAATTAAAAACAATATGTATTTTATATCAGAATACTATGTATATTAATTTAAAAATACATTGAAATTAAAATACATAGTATTTTGAGATTAAAATACATAATCATTTTAAATTAAAATACATAGTTCTTTTAAATTAAACTACATATTTTTATTTAAAATACATAATATATTTTAATTGAAAAATACTATGTGTTTTAATTTTAAAATACTATGTATTTTAATTTTAAAATACTACGTATTTTAATTTTAAAATACTATGTATTTTAATTTTAAAATACTATGTATTTTAATTTAAAAATACATTTAAATTAAAATACATTATACTTTTAAATTAAAATACATAATATTTTAAAATTAAAGTACATAATATTTTAAAATTAAAATACTCAATATATATTAATTTCAAAATGCTATGTATTTTAATTTCAAAATAATATGTATATTAACATTAAATTAAAAAAAAACATTAAAATTAAAATGCATAGTATTTTTAAATTAAAATATACAGTACTTTAAAATAAATAGTATTTTTAAAACAAATATTTATCAGGAAAAAGTAATGTATTTAAACATTTAAATTCCAGACCATCATATTTAAAAACGTTATATAGTCAGAATATATGCCTGAATAATTATATAAATTTCTTAGTTTTATTGTAAAAAATTTAAAAATTGGTCTTATGTTCAACTTATATGAAAAAATCCATATTAAATCCATTATAAAAAAGTTTAACTACGTAAAATTTTATAAATTATGTAAAACTGTTAAGATGTCAATTTTTTAAAGAGGTCTAAGAAACAAAATATCATTTTTTCTATGTGTTGGTACACAAAACGATGGCTTTTCTAAACAAAACATCAAATGATTTAATTACTTAACGAAAGATAGAAGTTCTATACAATAAAAATGAACTTCAAATTGCTCCAAATTATTTAAAACTAAATAATTAATAAAACAAATTTAATACAGTTAGTAACTTGTTATTATTATTACACCTAAAAAATTTAGTTTTGTATATACAATTTTAAATAATAAACGTTTATTTTGTATTCTTCTCAAAACTGATATTTTCAGTACATTGCTATACTTTTTCAAATTGTATTAAATATTGTCATTTAATTTTTTTTTAACAATAATAATAATACATACGTTTTGCATAGTGCACCTAAAATACTATTTTAAATAAATAACCTTTTTTTGACACGCATAAAATTTTCACTTTTCATCTTGATAGTGTTTGGTTTGGCACACTTTTAAGAATAAATGTACAATTACTTTGCACCAAATGTAAATAAATAGTCTAATTCAAACAGTGAATCTAATTTTTTACCCAATATTACGTTAAAAATATACAACAAAAAATATATCTTTCCCATATACAATAATTCATATTTTTCGCAACGTAAAATGTCACAGTAAGTATTCATTTGACAAAATTTAAGAAATGTTTTAAGTTCACTAGTTAAAACATATGTATATTTTTCATTGTTAAAAAAATTTAAATGAAAATATTAGTTAGAATTTGAGAAAAATTTACTGAAATTTTATCAGTTTTGAGAAAACACTAAAAACGATTAGTATTTAAAATTATTTATATAAGACTAAATTTTTAAAGTGTAAATATCACAAACAAATGTTTAGTTATTCACTGTATTAAATTTTTTCATTAACTATTAATTTTTTTCATTAACTATACATTTTTTCGTTAACTATTAATTTTTTTCATTAACTATACATTTTTTTCATTAACTATTAATTTTTTTCATTAACATTACATTTTTTCATTAACTATTAATTTTTTTCATTAACTAATAAATTTTTTCAATAACTAATAAATGTTTTCGTTAAATATTAAATATTCTCATTAACTATTATTTTTTTATTAACTATTAAATTTTTTCATTAACTAATTACTTTTTTCATTAACTAATAAATGTTTTCATTAACTATTAATTTTTTTCATTAACTATTAAATTTTTTCATTAACTATTAATTTTTTTCATTAACTATATTTTTTTCATTAACTATTATTTTTTCAGTAACTATACTTTTTGCATTAACTATTAAATTATTTCATTAACTATAATTTTTTTTTCGTTAACTATTAATTTTTTTATTAATTAATAAATTTTTTCATTAACTAATAAATGTTTTTGTTAACTATTAAATTTTTTCATTAACTATTACATTTTTTCATTAACTAATATTTTTTTTCATTAACTAATATTTTTTTTCATTAACTATTAAAAAATTTTAATCAACTATTACATTTTTTCGTTAACTATTAAATTTTTCCATTAACTATTAAATTTTTTCATTAACTATTACATTTTTTCGTTAACTATTACATTTTTCCATTAACTATTAAATTTTTTCATTAACTATTAAATTTTTTCATTAACTAGTAAATGTTTATAATGACTATTAAATTTTAAATAATTTAGAGCAATTTTAAATTGAATGAAATACAAATGATATCTGTTGATGAGGGCTCCTGTCACCCCTTAGAACCCAAGTAAACTTTGTTTATAGGATTTTTACTGAAAATCTATACACAATATTGTAACACATCACAACGGTAAATTAGGATTATTGACTTTCTGCATACTCCACCAACAAGCTCAATTATTGACTTTTTCTCCAAAACCTTATTACTTTATTTTATTGTTTCAAAAGGGTTTCTTTCACAACATTCTTCAATTAAAAATATTTTTTTTCTCATCAGGTCTCACTGGTATAACGTGTTCTTTACCGTCATGTGATAGCAGCTGCAGGATCGACTACACCACCAAACCATGTCCCAGCTGCGCTTGCGATGGAGGTATAGGTAAAAATAACACATGTTGATCTTTAGTATTAAATTATTTAAATATAGCCTTACCTAGAAATATTTTATCAGAAGGAAATCGAAAAAACGTGAGGTCATAATCAAATTTCAATTGGGTGTAAGGCATACTTTACTGCACAAAATAAAATATCGTAAGGTTAGGTGTAATCTGATTGTTCAGTTTGCTTAAACGTACTCTAATACAATCGGTTTTTGTTTTTCTTTTAAATATTACTGTTTTGAGGAGTGTTATCTGTTTTCATTACTTTAAAGAAGAGTGATTGTGTACAAGTTCGCGGCTTAAATCGGATTGCTGTATTAATAAAATTTCAAATATAAATATTGATAACCAACAACAAGCTCAAGGCCCAATAAGGTTGGTCCAGCTAGTTACTTCTAACTATACCAAAATAAATATCTAACTTATTCTTCAAATCCTTTACGACTGTACAATTAACATTATTCATTGGCAAGTTGTTCTTTTTATCTATCCACCCTACTATAGAAATAGTGTTTTCTCCCTTCCCGATTAAAATGTGGTTTGTTCAATTGAAATTCATGACCTCTCGTTCTATCACTCGTATTAAAATCTAAACCCTCCACATTCCCTTGTTTAATAAATTTGAACAGTTGATTAAAATCTCCCCTAATCCTTCTGCCTTCCAAAGTATACATATTCAAGTTTCTTAATTTATCTTCACATCTCATGCCTGAAAACCCTTGGAACATTTTAATAGCCATCATGTGCTTAATTTTCATCAATCACATATCAATATCTCTTTTAACATATGGTGACCAAAACTGCACAGCATACTCAAGATGAGGCCTTACCAAACCCCTATATAAGTACATGATTATATACCTAGAATTTGATGAAATACTTTTCCTGATGTACCCCCAACGTTCTATTCGCTTTCTTGTTAGCCACTGTACAATGATGACTCATTTTAAAATGTACTTAATAATACCCCAAGATCAATTATTATCTATTTTTGAGACGCATGTGCAAAACTTGACATTTTCTGATATTAAAAGACATACCCCATTTAACAGCCCCTTCTGATATTTTGGTTAAATCATTTTGGAATTGCTCCATTTGTTACTCAGAATTCACAGTCCCTATAATTTTAAAATAATCTGCAAAGTCATTCCTTGACATTCTTGTTCCTAATATTCCCGCTAAAATCATCAATAAAGATAACAAATAAATGTGGACCTAAGACAGAAACCTGTGGCACAGCACTTTTAACTTCTGACCACTGAGAATAATTACCAATTCAAAAACTATTAATTTTATTACTTGCAAAGTTTTAATTTTATTAATAACAAAGTATCCTGACATTTTTTATTATACAAATGTGTATTTTACTGCTGTAATTAGAAATTTGGAAATTTCTGGTGTTTATTCCACGCAACAGTCAATTCACGATTTAGCAATCATCACATTTTTACGAACTGCAAAAAGAAATTTTGACTCCGTTCTGTAAGGTATTAATAGATAGAATATTTAAATATTATATTACTTATTATTTTAATAATTTTCTCGATTTCATGTCATTTCTTTTATATAAGGCCTCTCTGGAATATTGTGTACATTACCAACATGCGATAGCAGCTGCAGGATCGACTTTAGTTCCAAACCTTGTCCCAGCTGCGTTTGCGGAGGTGGAGCTATGGGTAAGAAATGCAAATCTTTGAATCAAATTGAAATATTAGGTTGTTATTTTTTTTATAGCAAACTAATTCAATCTGATAAATATTCAAATACTTTAATTGCAAGTCTTTGCTTTTAAAATGAAAATATACTTAAACTTTTATGCAAACTTGAAAAAATAAAAACAATTAACATTTCAGGCAGATGGGGTATGGGTGGATTCAGCGGAGGTAAGTGATTCCATGTATTTTTTTTTAAATAGTGCGTTTTTTAAATGTATTTTTCAATATTGTATTGATTAAATATTGTATTTTTCAATATTGTATTGATTAAATATTGTATTTTTCAATATTGTATTGATTAAATATTGTATTTTTCAATATTGTATTGATTAAATATTGTATTTTTCAATATTGTATTGATTAAATATTGTATTTTTGTAATAATGTATATTTTAAATAATGTTTTTTTTGTATTTTATAAAATACATTATGGTTTTTAAATACATTTTTATTTTAAAATAAATGCACAAATAAAATCAGTCTCTTGACTTAATATATATTTGGCATTTCAAAATCTATAATTTAAAATATCGGTATTCATGGTAACTATTTTTTTTTTACCCTGAATAAAATGATAATTAAATCGTATCTTTACGAATTCGAAAAATACTTTTATTTAAAAAAGGGATATTATAAAATATCAACAAGATGTACATTCAATTTTAAATAATTAAAATATTTTGAATTATTTAGGAACAGAAGGAGGAATGTATGGAGGTAAAAAAATTTTACTCATTCATAATAAAAATATTAGTTTTCAAGTTTTTCCCCATTGTGATTTTAAAAATTAATATTTTATATTGAAAATAGGCATACTGATATAGATAATGTGTGATAGAGCAATAATTAAAAAAAAAATTGGTTTAAAACTATTCTAGTTAGTTTGTTACATTTTGTAGATATTACATTTGTAGATATAAATTTGCAAAATATTAAACAACAAAGAAGATTTTGCTTTAACTGGAGCAATTACAATAACGTTTATTTAAAAAAAAGTAAATACCATAAAATATTACAATAAACAATTGTTTACATTTTTACAGGTAGTCAAGCAATACGACGATTGGAAGGAGGTAAGTAATTTTATATATACAAACCAATTCAAAAACTATATAAGTTTAGTTTAAATTGTGATACATGTTTTTTTTTAAAATCAATCACTAATTTGGAAACATAGTTCTTAAAAAATGTATTTTTATAAATAGAAAAGTAGGAATTAAAAATACTATGTATTTTAATTTCAAAATACTATGAATGTTAATTTCAAAATACATTGAAATTAAATTGCATAGTATTTTGAAATTAAAATAATAGTGCTTTAAATTATAATACATATTTTTAAATTAAAATACATAATATATTTTAATTTCAAAATACTATGTATTTTAATTTTAAAATACCGCGTATAGTAATTTAAAAATATGTTAAAATTAAAATGCATAGTATTTTTAAATAAAATATATATTATATTTATATTAAAATACATAGTATTTTTAAATTAAAGAACGTAGAATTTTTAAATTAAAATACATAGTATTTTTAAATTAAAGAACGTAGAATTTTTAAATTAAAATACATAGTATTTTTAAATTAAAACACATAGTACTTTTAAATTAAAATACATAGTACTTTTAAAATAAAATACGTGGTATTTTTAAATAAAATACATAGTATTTTTAAATTAAAAAAGACAGTATTTTACGTAATAGTTTTAAATAAATACTTAGTACATTATAATTTAAAAATACTTCGTAAAATGCTATGTATTTTTATTTAAAAGTACTATGAATTTTAATTTAAAAATACAATGTTTTTTTCCCATTTAAAATGCTATCTATAGATTTTTAATTAAAAACATCATGTATTTGTAGTTAATAAATATTATGTATTTTTAATATAAAAATTCTACGTTTTAATGTTATTACGTGTTAAATTTTAAAGTTTCTTTAATTTTTAATTTATGTTGTTCTATATGAAAAACAGTTTATTATTGCTTATTATTATTGCTAGTAACAGTTTATCAATTTCCATAAAAAGATACCTGCATTATCTACAGCCTACATTAGAAGAAACCTACATTATCTACAATCTACATTATAATAAACCTAAATTATCTACAACCTATACATTAGAAGAAATATCGGTGATCATATTAAGCACCATTCAAAAACAAATTGTTACCCAGTTTCTGTCAAACGTATGCAGTAATTAGCAAAAAAATTACAATTAATTGAAGCAGAAAGTATGGATATTTTACCTAAACAAACTCTTGCAAACTCGTAAAACAAGAGAATTACAGAAAAAAAATGTAAAGGTACACATTAGACTTTTATTTTCAATATTTGAGTAGAGTATGTACTTCGTTTCTATATTTGAGATTCATATTAAAAAAATATTTGAATTGTGTACGTTGTTTCATTACCAATAATGGTATTTTGTAATTTCAGGTGAAGAAAATCAAATGCAAACAGGTAACAAAATTTTAATTTTCCTATCAATTACAAAATATCAAATTGTTGTAAAATAATATGACAATAAGGGTAGAACTATTTTATTATTATAATTTGTTATGACTGACTCAAAAAAATTTAATTCTTTATTTGATTAAACTTTTTTTTAAGTTATGTCCGGAATCATGTGTTCACTGCCTGACTGTGATAGCAGCTGCAGGCTCGACTTCACCACTACACCTTGTCCCAGCTGCACATGTAACTCAGGAATAGGTAATAAAAACCACCTTATTGCGCAATGATACATATTGCAATGTGTTTTTTTTTGGAAACATAGTTCTTAAAAAAAAGTATTTTTGAAAGAGAAAATAGAAATTAAAAACAATATGTATTTTAATATCAAAATACTATGTATATTAATTTAAAAATACATTGAAATTAAAATACATAGTATTTTGAGATTAAAATACATTATAATTTTAAATTAAAATACATAGAACTTTTACATTAAAATTCGTATTTTTATATTTAAATACATAATATATTTTAATTGAAAAATACTATGTATTTTAATTTCTAAGTACTATGTATATCAATTTAAAAATACATTGAAACAAAATACATTGTACCTTTAAATCAAAATATATTATACTTTTAAATTAAAATACATAATATTTTAAAATTAAAATACACAACACATTTTAATTTCAAAAGGCTATGTATTTTAATTTCAAAATACTATGTATACCTGTATTAATTTAAAAAAACATTAAAATTAAACTGCATAGTATTTTTTAATTAAAATGCATTTTATTTTTAAATAAAAATGCATAGTATTTTTAAATTAAAAAGCATAGTATTTTTAAATTAAAATTCATAGTATTTTTAAATTAAAATATGAAGTACTTTTAAATTAAAATACATAGTATTTTTAAAACAAAATATTTACCAGGGATAAGTAACGTATTTGAACATTTAAATTCCAGACCATCATATTTAAAAACATTATATAGTCTGAATATATGTGTGAATAATTATATAAATTTCTTAGTTTTATTGGAAAAAAATTAAAAATTGGTCTTATGTTCAACTTATAAAAAAAAAATCCATATTAAATAGTTTAAATACGTAAACTTTTATAAATTATTTAAAACTGTTAAGATATCAATTTTTTGAAGAGATACAAGAAACTAAATATCAATATTTCTATGTGCTAGTATGCAATATGATGGCTTTTCTAATTTCTTTTCTTTTTTTCAGAAGTCCTGTACAACAGAAATCAGTTGTATTTCATTCTACTTAAAATGGTCCCAGTTATTTAAAACTAAATAATTAATAAAACAAATTAATACAGTCAATAACTTGTTATAGTTATTACACTTCAAAGATTTAGTTTTGTATATACAACAATTTTAAATAATAAACGTTTTTTGTATTTTTCTCAAAACTGAAATTTTCAGTACATTCGTGTATTTTTTCAAATTGTATTCAATATTGTTACTTAATTTTTTTTAACAATAATAATAATAATACATACGTTTTGCATAGTGAATCTAAAATACTAGTTTACATAAATAAAAAAAATTGACACACTTAGATTTTCAATTTTCAACTTGATAGTGTTTGGTTTGTGCACTTTTACACGGGATAAAACACACGCATAAAACTTTTATCAAATTCAAATAAATACTCTATTTCACACAGTGCATCTATTTTTATACATATTATTATGTTACAAATATATGATGTTTTCATTAACTATTAATTTTTTCGTTAACAATTCAATTTTTTCATTAACTATTAATTTTTTTCATTAACTAAATTTTTTTTTCTTTAACTATAAAATTTTAAATAATTTAGGGCAATTTTAAGTTGAATGAAATACAAATGATTTCTGTTATAGAGAGCTCCTGTCACCCCTTGGAACCCGCATAAACTTGTTTAAAGAATTTTTACTAAAAATCTATACAGAGTATTGAAACACATCACAACTGTAAATTAGGATTACTGGCTTTCTACATACTTCACCAACATGAGCTTGTTGTTATTGACTTTTTCTTCAAAACCTTATTATGGTATTTTATTGTTTTGAAATTGGTTTCTTTCACTACATTCTACAATTAAAAATATTTTTTTTCTCATCAGGTCTCACTGGTATAATGTGTTCTTTACCGTCATGTGATAGCAGCTGCAGGATCGACTATACCACCAAACCTTGCCCCAGCTGCTCTTGCGACGCTGGTATTGGTAAGAAATTATTTATCTTGTTAAAACTTTCAGTTCAACGATGTACCATATATTGGCGTAAAACAGACGTCTGCACCATATTATAGTTTGGTTAGATTACTTAACGTCGCACTAGAGCTGCACTGAGGGCTATTGGCGACGGTTCGGGGCCTATCTCGAAGGAGAGACTCGGGAACGATGCCTCGTATTTTTGAACTATGGTCAGATGCCGAGGACAACACATGGCACCCAACGTCTTCAATAGACGTCGGACTTTGAACCCCGATCAGATTTATCGTGCACCAGTCCCGTATACACGTCGATACTTTTTGTGGATGTTCTAGAAGCTTTCCTAGTATTTTGTAGCAAAGCTGGCGACCCTCCGATCACAAGATCACTACTTTTTACTTTTCCTTGCCAAGTCAGTCGCACAAGATCGAACCCGGAATCCTCCGATTCCCAGCTGACGCCTTTATCCACTGTTCCACGGTGGCCCACAGTATGTTATGGTGGAATCTGGGTTGAACACAAAATTCGTTATCGGGAAAACTGGAGGTTTCATCGATAATTGATTAAACTTTTTTAACTGCAACCAGAAATTTCGCTGTTCCTACATCAACAAGGCGAGGAATTCCCTCCAAGAAAGACATCGACGAACAAGGGCCTCCGTGGTCTAGTGGATAAAAGCGTTCATCTATCAATCAGGGGAATTTCAGTTCGTGCCCGATCGGTGGACGTGACAAAGTAAAGAGAAAAACGTGTGAACTTGCGATCGGAGGATTGCCAGCTTCGCTACAAAAATATTACAACTAAAAAAAAACTCGAATTTTGAGTGTTTGCATTGTTATAAGTTTTAATGCAATGTTTCATCACTAAATGTATCCTTGGTAGCATCGTAAAATCGTGAAACTAAGCAAAAAATGTTGTTTGCAGCTAAATGGGTTCAAATTTTTGGTGCAAGATGGAAATAATTTTTAACAGTGTACAAACTGTCTAAACTATATATCAGAAGCCAATGTCATAACGTAATTTTCTTTAAAAAAAGGCCTAAGACGTGAATATGCAGTATAAATTAAAACTGCATTTAATTGTTCCATTTCTTTAAAAATGTTTCTGTTACAATTTTGCTTGTATTCAAAAAATATTAATCTATTTCGATACATGAAATATTACTTTCCATAATTTCACGAACAATGTTTTCGACTTTGGGTGTTAGAAAGCAAACACATTTACAAAAGTTTGATTGTTTTATCATCAACAATCCGTGATTTCTTCTTTTTATTTTTAAAGTATCCTGATAATATGTATTAGTCTTATTTGTTCATGAAAAACTTGAATACAATTTAATTCTTTTTCATAACTTTATCGTATGTTATACCAGTATAGCAATTTAAGTGTATTCGTTGGTTATATTTAGTTTAGATTTAGAAGGTTAGGTTTAAAGATTATAAATAAATTTATGAGTGGCATACTATTTGGAAAACAAATAAAATTTAACGATGAAAGGATAAAAAGAGTTAAAGATATACTATTAAAGGTAAATTAAAGACATTGTAATTAGGATAAAGAGCATGCGAGAAGCGAGTGTGTTTTTGTTTGTTGCCAGTCTAAGAACTAGTTTGGTTTGACTCAGTGTTCATCGAAATCGGCCGCTCCTTTCAAAGGGCATCCATTGTAAATATTTCTAACAGGTTATGGGTAATAAACACTTTAGAAATGGAAATGCAATCTACAAAAAGTATTTAAACTTTATTATATTTAGTTTATATATATTTTTTAACTTTTCTTATATAAGGTCTTTCTGGAATCCTGTGTTTACTACCTACATGTGACAGCAGCTGCAGGATTGATTTCAGCACCAAACCTTGCCCCAGCTGCAATTGTGGAGGAGGAGCTGCAGGTTAGAAAAACACGTATTTGAATCAAAAAGTTAAATATTTAAACTATTAATTTCAATAACAAGCATTTTCAACCTTAGAACTCTTTATATACATTAATTAGTACAATTTTTCTTTTTTTTAAACTTATTAATAGTTAAAATTATTATGCACATTAGTAATAATGTTATAATTATTTAGGGGCGTGGGGTATAGGAGGATACCAAGAAGGTAAGGGTTTTACTATTTTGAAAAAAAAATATTATAATAATAATATATTTTGTGATTAGTATATTTTTAGTTATTGCAATTGTAAAATAAAGTATTGTATTTTAAAGTAATATTTGGGTAAAAAATATTGCGTTTCCAAATATCATATAAGTTATTTAAGTAGTAAAGATCCCATTTGAGGGTCTCATATACAACGGATCTGAAAATGTGAGGTATTAAAAAGAAATTTACCGAAGCAGTGACGGACCGTACTTTTGTCTCATGAATATTAAGTAATTATATAGATATTATATATTTATGAGATATTATAAAATATTTTTAAATATTTTTTAAATTGTGATTTCTGAAAATAATATTTTATATTTACATATGATCAATTGGTATAATATAAAATATAATAAATATCATTAAGACGTACTTTCCTTTTTTAAATAAGTAAGATATTTTGACTTATTTAGGTTCAGAAGGAGGCATGTTAGGAAGTAAGCACATTTTAAATATTTGATTAGTTTTTTGGTTGGCAGTTTTTAATTGGTTCCACCGAGTGTGGGGGCGGGGGAGAGGGATGTGGTTGTTCATGAGGTAATTATCGCACATGCATGCTAGTATTTTGTATTTTTTTAAAGTGATTAAAAAAAATATTTATGAAAAAAATATTTAATAAAGTTAAATCCTGGTGCAAAATTTTATTCAGCACTTCAAAATTAATAATTTAAATCAGCTATATAGATAGTAAATGTCGAATTATTTTTTAAAAAAATGGCATAATATAAAATATATTAAATATCAACAATACGTACCTTTCTAAATAATTAAGATATTCTGAATTATTTAGGTTCAGAAGGAAGCATGTATGGAAGTAAGCACATTTTAAATATTTGTTATAAATTTTTTTTAAGTATTTTTTAAATTGTGATTTCTGAAATAAATATTTTATATTGACATATGATCGATTGGTATAATATAAAATATAATAAATATCAATAAGACAAACTTTCCTTTCTAAGTAATCAAGATATTTGGACTTATTTAGGTTCAGAAGGAGGAGGCATGTACGGAAGTAAGCACATTTTAAATATTTGTTATAAAATATTTTTAAGTATTTTTTAAATTGTGATTTCTGAAAATAATATTTTATATTTATATATGATCAATTGGTATAATATAAAATATAATAATTATCAATAAGACTTTCCTTTCTAAATAATTAAAAGAAATTTGGACTTATTCAGGTTCAGAAGGAGGGGGCATGTACGGAAGTAAGCACATTTTAAATATTTGTTATAAAATATTTTTAAGTATTTTATAAATTATGATTTCTAAAAATAATATTTTATATTTACATATGATCAATTAGTATAATATGAAAAATAATAAATATCATCAAGAAGTACTTTCCTTTCTAAGTAATTAAGATATTTGGACTTATTTAGGTTCAGAAGGAGGGGGCATGTACGGAAGTAAGCACATTTTAAATATTTGTTATAAAATATTTTTAAGTATTTTTTAAATTGTGATTTCTGAAAATAATATTTTAGATTTATATATGATCAATTGGTATAATATGAAAAATAATAAATATCATCAAGAAGTACTTTCCTTTCTAAGTAATTAAGATATTTTGAATTATTTAGGCTCAGAAGGAAACATGTATGGAAGTAAGAACATTTTAAATATTTGTTAAAATATTTTTTTAAATTGTGATTTCTGAAGTTAATATTTTATATTTACATCTGTTCGATTGGTATAATATTTTAATATAAAATATAATAAATATCAATAAGACAAACTTTCCTTTCTAAATAATCAAGATATTTGGACTTATTTAGGTTCAGAAGGAGGAGGCATGTATGGAAGTAAGCATTTTTAAATATTTGTTATAAAATACTTTGAAATATTTTTTTAATTGTGATTTTTAAAAATAATACTTATATTTACATATGATCAATTGGTATATAATAAATATCATCAAGACGTACTTTCCTTTATAATAATTAAGATATTTTGACTTATTTAGGTTCAGAAGGAGGTATGTACGGAAGTAAGCACATTTTAAATATTTGTTATGAAAAAAATTAGAACCTTAAGTATTTTTTAAATTGTGATTTCTAAAATTAATATTTCATATTGACATATGATCATACGAGAATTTATTAAGGATAGATTTTTTTTAAAAATATTGTTGTCAGTTTGTTTGCAAAATCTGCGTTAAATGACAAGATAAATATTAACTAAAAAATAATAATCGCTGTGAAGATCACATAGTTACGAAATTTTTAACTCTAAGTAAATAGTGTTTCAAGTCCACTCCTACAGACTTTTGAGGGAGAAATAGATATAAAAAGATACTCATTTAGGAATCACCTAATATATAGGGAAGCGTTAATTTATAACGTTATGTTATTGACGTCATTATTAAAAAAAATTGTACACTCCTGTCTCCTTATGTCATTTTCACCTAACACCCTCTACCCCCTACATCATGTCATGATAATTAATTTTCCCTTAAAATAAGTCATTGAAACTTAAATGCTTTCTTACCAACATCCCATCACAGTGATACACTGTACTCAAAAATAAGTAAATTTGGTCATATTTGAGTCCATTCGCTGCTTATCATGGCTCCGAATACATAAGTTTCAATTTCGAAAAATACGTACTCAAAACCAAGTACAATGAGTAAAAATGAATAAGAAGATCAGATGCTAGCCTACATAGGCTGCCTTCGTAAATCACTTTCAATAAATATCGACAATTACACCAAGACTTACCGGGAATAGAACCCATATCCTCGAGCACCGCAGTCCAGAGACTTAACTGTTAAACTACCAGGGCGACTTGCATGAGTTATAAACAGAAGAATTGTTATAAAAGTGTGTCAAAAGAACGGAAAGTAAGATATTTGAGTTGTAATAATTTCAGCAATCGTCATCAAATTATTTGGAAAACCATCTTCTGAAAAAATATTTGTTAATTGATTGATCTGTTGGATATCTTGAACAGAAGCTGAGATTAGCAATATTGAATCACATTACTCATTTTCGATAAAGTACGGTTACTTAAATTTGAGTACGTCATCGCTTATTTACAATGCAATTGTACTCAAAGAAAAAGGAATAGGTTAAAGTACTCATTTTTAAGCGCATCTTTTTACAGTGTAGTAATTTCTATGAAGAGTTACTTATTTCATTGTTGGGGAATTATGCTTCAACATTGTTTTTCTACAAAGCTTTGTTACAGTTCGAAACAACTAACACCCACTCACCCATCTCACACATGATAGACCCCCTCCCCACAAGCGTGCATGCATAACGTGTTCAATGAACGATCCCTGACTTTCTTCCATACTATACTATATACATGTACACTCAAACCTGTTTTTGTGCGATTTTTTTGTGTGTTACTTTTTTTATGCGATTTTTTTTGTGCGGTATATGAAAATTTCAATCAAATTGGAACATAATTGATTATATGGCTACCGAGACATATGCAAGCGTCTAGTGAAACAACAGTCGTCGCAAAAACCGATCACCGATTACATGGTAACTGAAAAAAAGTAAACTCTAAACGAGTGCGAGGTAGTGTCTTCAAGTGACGAAAGCGATTTATTTCTATGTGATTTTGTTCTTCTATGTTATTTTCTATGTGAGACTTTTTTATGCGGTCCTTATCCACCGCATAAGAAAAATATTTTTTAATTGTGTTGCTAAAACTTTTTTTTATAGCTACTCGTGAAGTTTTGTGCGAATTTTTTTTATGCTTTTTTTATGCGGTCCCTATATACCGCACGAAAACAGGTATGAGTGTATATGTATTTTTAAATGTGTAACTCCTTGAGCAACGAAGTTTAATTTATTTTAACTGTAGCAATTACTATATAGTTTATTTAGAGTATAGTTTATTATCTTAATTAAAAAATATTATAATCAAAAAGTATTATAATTAAAAACAACATGTTTAATTTTTTTTTCAGATAATCAAGTTACACGACGATTGGAAGGAGGTAAATATTATACGTACAGATTATGCAAAGAATTATTTACGTTTAGTTTTAATTGTGCTGAAATGTTTTCTAAAATCATAAGTTATTTCAAAAACGTAACACATAAATATACTATGTATTTTTATGCACGTAATACTTAACCATACTATACTGTAAAAAAGGTGCTTAAAAGGAAGTATCTGAACATACTCGTTTTTGTTTGAGTACAATTGTATAGTAAATGAGGGATGACGCACTCAACTTTAAGTGTCAATTGTAAGAAAATGAAAAAATGCATTCTTCCAAAAAAAATGCAAATAAATAGCTTTTTGTTAATGTTGATCAAAAGTTTTATTTCCGGTTTTGAAACTTGAGGGCTCCATTATTAAACGGGCTAACTTCCAGGATGTTTATTTTGAGTTTTATTTATAAAAAAAAAAAAAAATTGGAATCAAAGACATAAAAACCTGTTTATCACAAAGATTTCTGAACTTTTGTAGTTATAATTTGCTTGTTTATTTTAAATTATGGTTAGTTAAAATATTTGTTTTTTTATGTTCTAAACAATAAATATGATAGTTAATGAATATTTTTTTAAGTAACACTTCAATTACGGATTTATGTTATTTAAACTTTGCACTTTGCATACCAAGTTTATAATTTTTTTTTCAAGGTCTATCTGGAATAATGTGTACTTTACCGGAATGTGACAGCAACTGCAGGCTTGATTTTACCACCAAACCATGTCCCAGCTGCGCCTGTGAAGCAGGAATAGGTATAATAATACAACATGATTTATTTGAAGTTAGTCAAGTTATTTGGTATTTATTTAAATTTTGTCTTGAAATAAAAAAAAACATAAAATTCTAAAAAAAAACACCGCGTATGGTTATTTAAATTGATTTTTTTTTAATTTTACTATAATTTTGATTTAAATATTTTATGTAAATGATATAAAAATACGATATTTAAATTTTCTACCTGTATGTATGCACAATGCTCTAATTTTCAACTTATATAAAAATTATCCAAGTTAATTTTTTTAGTGTATATACAATTTAAACTGTCGTACGTTTATTGGTTTCCAAAGGGGTACAAAATTGAATATTTTTCTAAATTTGTTAGTACTTAAATCGTTGACTTAAAAAATAGTTTAATAGAATGTGAGTAAACAAAATTACACGATATTCATTGAAAATTAAATAATCTACATTATATTAATACATATATTACATAAACATGTTTGGTTATGGTATTCTTACATGTTCAAGAAGTTTTTAGTTTGTTAGGGTTTTATGGTGCAAAGACAACACAAAGGTCATTCAGTGCCACACAATGGTATTTAAAAAATAGCAATGTACACAAGGAACGCAAGTAAAGAATTGTTAAGGTAAACCCAAACACCAGATCCTAATTATTTTATTAATGAATTCAGATATACCACTTTCTGCATTACTAAAACATCTCTTTCTGAAAAATAATCAAAGAAAAAAATATTAAAAAAATATATTAATATTTTTTTTGCGCTTCTAAATAGGTTGGCTTTTTAAAAAAAAAAACGCTCCTCCCCTTACTCTTTGAATTTTTAATATTAAAAAATATTTATTTAATTGATTAAACAACGTCAAATTATATACTATAGACGTATGAAACGACTTTTGCAGATTGGCAATTTAACTGTTTTCAAAAACTCAGTTTAAGTTCATGACCTAAAAAAATATTCACATGTTTATATTCATTAATTCGTAAAAAAAATAATCTATAACTAAATTTAAAAAAAGAAAAACTATTCATACGTTTCTAAAACAAATATTAAAGCTTTTAAAACTATTAACAGTTTTGTTTTAAGTATTTTTTTTTACAAAGCCTTACCATTTTAAACATGACCAAAATTAAAATTTTTTAATTTGAGTAAAAGACGAACGTTGCAGACAAAAACTGGTAGGTAGATGATTAATGGTATATAAACATATAAAAAACACATGTTGTCTCTCTTCTACTTCTTGCAAATTTTGTACACATCTTCTTAAATATATAAATAAAATAAAATATTTAGCAATTTTTTCGAAATCTGTGGCTTGGGTCTCGCTAAAACGTTGCCAAGCAGACATGAAAAACGCAAAAGCATTTTAATACGCATAACACTATGTCTTATGTATGAACTATAAAATCAAGAAATAATCATATTAGATATTATCAAAATCATATATCATATTATCAAAAAGGGGAGTTATTGGTACGAAAGAAAATTGTGTAACTTTGTTGTTTGAAAAACGTTCCTTAACATCTATTTTACCATATTCTTTAATTGAAAATACATTTTCCTTTCGTTAGGTTTCTCCGGAATCATGTGTTCAATGCCGTCATGTGATAGCAGCTGCAGGATCGACTACACCACCAGACCATGTCCCAGCTGCGCTTGCGAAGCAGGTGTAGGTAAGTAAGCAAGATCTTGAGTCTCAGTTTTTAATTATTTAAATAAATGTTTACATGTTTTCCTTGAAATAAATTATCTGATTATATAAATTATCTGATTATGTAAATTATCTGATTTTATAAATTATCTGGTTCTATAAAATATCTGTTTATAAAAATTATATGATTATATAAATTATATGATTATATAAATTATATGATTATATAAATTATAAGATTATATAAATTATATGATTATATAAATTATATGATTATATAAATTATATGATTATATAAATTATATGATTATATAAATTATATAAATTATCTGATTATATAAATTATATGATTATATAAATTATCTGATTATATAAATTATATGATTATATAAATTATATAAATTATCTGATTATATAAATTATATGATTATATAAATTATCTGATTATATAAATTATCTGATTATATAAATTATCTGATTACATAAATTATCTGATTATATAAATTTAATGATTGTATAATTTATTAATTTATTTATTATATAATTTATTAATTTATTTATTATATAATTTATTAATTTATTTATTATATAATTTATTAATTTATTTATTATATAATTTATTAATTTATTTATTATATAATTTATTAATTTATTTATTATATAATTTATTAATTTATTTATTATATAATTTATTAATTTATTTATTATATAATTTATTAATTTATTTATTATATAATTTATTAATTTATTTATTATATAATTTATTAATTTATTTATTATATAATTTATTAATTTATTTATTATATAATTTATTAATTTATTTATTATATAATTTATTAATTTATTTATTATATAATTTATTAATTTATTTATTATATAATTTATTAATTTATTTATTATATAATTTATTAATTTATTTATTATATAATTTATTAATTTATTTATTATATAATTTATTAATTTATTTATTATATAATTTATTAATTTATTTATTATATAATTTATTAATTTATTTATTATATAATTTATTAATTTATTTATTATATAATTTATTAATTTATTTATTATATAATTTATTAATTTATTTATTATATAATTTATTAATTTATTTATTATATAATTTATTAATTTATTTATTATATAATTTATTAATTTATTTATTATATAATTTATTAATTTATTTATTATATAATTTATTAATTTATTTATTATATAATTTATTAATTTATTTATTATATAATTTATTAATTTATTTATTATATAATTTATTAATTTATTTATTATATAATTTAGCAATTTACACTATTAAAAAATTCAGATCATAATGTACCATATCTTAGTGCAAAACAGAGGTCTGCAGCAAAGTACACCATATTATGGTAGAATCCAGGTTGAACAAAAAAATCCTTTAGCCGAAAACAAGCGGAGGTTTCACTGATAATTGGTTCAACCTCTTTAACTGCAACCGACATTTTTGCTGTAGCTATATCAACAAACCGGGAAATCCCCACCATGAAAGAGAAGGGCGAACAAGGGTCTCCGTGGCTAAGTGGATAAAGGCGTTCAGTAACGAATCAGAGGATTCCTAGTTCTAGCCCGATCGGTGGACGTGACAAACAAAAGCAAAAAAGATGTGATCTAAGATTGCGAGCTTCACTACAAATATACTACTACTAAAATACTTAGGAAACTCGAATTTTGAGTTTTATGCTACGTTATGAGTTTTGGTGCAAAGTTTCAACACTAACTGATATTGATAGTATCACCGTAAAATGGTAAAACTAAGCACTAAATGTTGTTTGTAATAATTTTTAACAGTGTATAATATGATTTATAAATGATATGAATATAATTTAGTAGATTATGCAGCACATACCAGACATTCCTAGAATTTCAATATTCTACTAAAGCTGAAAACTTTGATGAATTATAATTACAAAAAAAATATCAACCAACTGCAGTTTTAAAATTCAGCGAAGTTAATCTCATTTAATAACTTGTACAAATGCATTTGATGCAAATCCGATATGCTTGTAATAAACAAACTTTCTAAAAAACGTCATCCAGAAGGTGTTTCGTATACTTGTATGTGGTTACGCTGCAGTTCATTCACATTTATTTGCCTCACCAACAATTCACAGACAGTATTTACACTTCTACAGTGTTTATACCTCAGAACCAATTGGAGATCTTCAGCATTGAAGCCCTATGAAAGGAGCGCCTGATTCTGATGAACACTGACTCCACAGAAGTGATTTCGAGACTCAAACCGCTCAATTTCAATAGCATTTTCAGTAGCAATGCCACCCTGAAATGTAAATTTTCAATTGTTATGATGTCACTATTAAATAATAATTATTACCTAACTTACATGACAATCGTTATCTTATTTCTTTACCTTTTTTTTAATACACAACATATACCCAACTCAACTTAAAAAGCTGTAGAGCTGCGGTCATGCCGAGGAGAAAGCAAAAAAAATACAATAAAAAAATACAATTAAAAAAATACAATTAAAAAATACAATTAAAAAATACAATTAAAAAAATACAAAAAATACACACACAAAACACAACGCCATCATGGGCGGAGTAAAAGTAAAACACAACGAAAACTATTAATACACCAATTACAACAGACAACACATATACAAACATACAAATTCAAATCCAAAAGGTCTTAAACCCCAAATTCCGAAAAAATTGAATTTGTTTTCATAAAACGATGCTATACATACTTAAGAAGGTGTATACAAATTTTCAAAACAATAAAAGAATGAGAACGTATGTTTTTCTATATGTTTATATACCTATTATCATCTTTCTACACACTTTTCGTCTGCAACAATCGTCATTTACTCAATATATTTTTTTTAACATTTTGATCATGTTTAAAATGCTAAGGATTTGTAACCAATTAGCTTAAAACTAAACTGTTAATAGTTTTTAAAGCTCTAATATTTGTTTTATAAACGTATGAATAGTTTAAATTAAGTTATAAATTATTTTTTTTACGAATTATTAAACCTAAATATTTGAATATTTTTTAGGTTTTCGAAAACTATTAATATCCAAATCTGCAAAAGTTTTTTCATACGTCTGTTGTACATACATTGACGTAATTTTATCAATTAAAAAAAATTAAAAACATTAAAAATTAAAGGAGGAGTAGTATTTTTTTTTTAAAAAAAGTCTATTTAAGCTTAAAAAATGCAAAAAATAACAAAAATAATTTTTTAAATATATTTTTGTTTTTGATTATTGTTCAGAAAAATATGTTCTAATAATGTTAAAAAATTGTATGTCTGAATTTATTAATAAACAAATTAAGATTTTTGGCATGGGTCTCCCTTAAACAAGTAAAATGAATTAAAAATAAATTAAATGAGTGCAAAACATAGTGTAAAAGATAAATAAAAAACAGAAAAAGAACAAAAACATATAAAAAGAAATTCGTAAAACACACACACACAAAAGTGGTGAACCTACCGAAGGAAGCACCCCCCCCCCCCCTCCTCTTAATCAATTGACTTATATTTTAAAGGAAATTTTAAAAGTAACTCATGTGTTATAAGATATTTGGCGGTTTTTTTTCTTGGCGACGAAAAAAGTCGCCAAAACGGTTTTTCGATTTGTGCCGGTTCATTTAATATCAAGTTTTCTGCAACAGAAGCGGTTATTAGAATCTCCTGGTGTTTATAATTATTGACAGATACTCTTATCATCACCATTTCGCCTACCTTCTTAAAGGTGGAGGAAATGTGTTTGCGCTTTTCATCTGCAAACGTCGCGTTCGACGTCCGATGGACTGGATTGGTTGGTTTCCCTCCGAGACACCACTGGAACCCGTGTACGGCATCTACGTATACCCTTGTGCCTTTTAAATGTAAAAA
Source organism: Troglohyphantes excavatus (assembly GCA_963932185.1). Classification (NCBI taxonomy): domain Eukaryota; kingdom Metazoa; phylum Arthropoda; class Arachnida; order Araneae; family Linyphiidae; genus Troglohyphantes; species Troglohyphantes excavatus. Next base: position 67,381,916 of record OZ010670.1, read on the forward strand.
AATGTACATTAATTTCTTCAATTTCGAAAACTTCTTTTAAGGTCTTTCTGGAATCATATGTTTACTACCGACGTGTGATGGGAGCTGTAGGATCGATTTCAGCACCAAACCTTGTCCCAGCTGCAATTGCGCAGGTGCAGCTGCAGGTAAGATAGACACATATTTCAATTACATTTATGTATATCCTTTTCTTTAACAAAATACCTTGACTTTATTAATATTAAGTCATTAACCACTATTTTCGCTTTTTAAAATAATTGCTATTTAATAGCATTTAGCCCACTAAAAACCAAGAACCAATTATTTTTGTAGGCTCTTGGAGTATGGGAGGATACAATGGAGGTGAGTACTTGCATATTTAAAAATATATCTATATTATGTACAACTTTAATGTTTTAAACGTTGTATTTTTTATATATTACATTATTAACTAAATATTGTGTTAGTACAGTGGTCAGCAAACTTATTAGTCAACATAGCCAAATCTCAACAAAACTTTCTTTTGGGAGCCACATTTTTTAAACTTAAACTACATAGGTAGATACATTATTATTAACTTAATTAGGGTACTCCTAAGCTGGACTTTGCTAAAATCGTCCTCAATCTGATTGAGGTACGTTCGCTGAGATCAACCCCTTCCAACTCTCCCATCCACGCTCGTCTTGTATTTCGTCTATCTCCTTTCGTTCATCCTCTCTATATGTCCAAACTATCTTAACATACATTTCTCAATCATTACAATAACTGACAAACACTAATGTGAACAGTTGCCTTGCATCTCCTTGGAAAATTTGGGTAAGTCAAGTTTGTATGTTGTTGTTTTTAATTTTTGCCACGAAGTTTCAACGCGCCCACCCCTCACGTGGTGATCTGTGGAAGAACCACACTCAAAAGGCCAAAGAGCCGCATGTGGCTCGCGAACCGCGGTTTGCCGACCACTGTGTTAGTAAATACTGTACATTAAATACAACGATTTTTCGAGATGACTGCACGGAGGGGGTAAGAGCTGTCTTTCAAAAAGCAATGCGTCATTGCCCGGTGCCAAAACAGAGTGCTCAAGGGATGACTAGCCCCAAACGACTGTCCTTAGAGGGCATTTTGGAAATCTTCTTATTAAGAAGGGGAGGTGGACAAAAATGTATCATTCGTAAAAAAATATATATAAATAAGTATATTTCAATCGTGCTATTTGATACGTAACTATATTGCCAGAATTTAACAGTTGTAAAACCACAAATTGGTTTTTATATCATAAATACGAGTTTCAGGAATATTATTCCATTATTTGTCTAAACAGAATTATGCATTCTGTAGAATGCCTAGGCAAAGTATATAATAGATTAAAATAATTCGTTAAATTTATATCCTGAAATAGCTAGGCTTTCCATAGCATGACTGGATTTTGCTTTTGACGGTAACATACATTACTACAAGGTGTCAGGGCTAAACTTGAAGTGTAGATGAGATCAATATCATGTGATTAAGGGAGACACGAGTCCCAAATCCTAATTTGTTTATTAATGAATTCAGAAATACCATTTAGAACATATTTTTCTGAACAATAATCAGAAACCAAAATGTAAGTAAAAAAATTATTTTTGTTATTTTTTGCGCTTTTTAAGCTTAAATAGACTTTTTTTTTAAAAAAAACGCTACTCCTCCTTCAATTTTTCACGTTTTAAATTTTTTTTAATTGATTAAATAACATCAAAGTATGTACTATAAACGTATGAATAGACTTTTGCAGATTTGGGTTTTAATAGTTTTCAAAAACGTATTTTAAGTTCAACACCTACAAAATAATCAAATGTCTATGTTTAATAATTCATAAAAAGATAATTTACAACTTCATTTAAAAAAAAATATTGATACGTTTATAAAACAATTGTTAGAGCTTTAAAAACTATTAACAGTTTAGTTTTAAGTTAATTAGTTACAAAGCCTTAGCATTTTAAACGTGACCAAAATGTTAAAAAAAAATATTTTGATTAAATGGCGATTATTGCAGAAGAAAAGTGTGTAGAAAGATGATAAATGGTATATAAACATCTAAAAAAACATATGTTCTATTTATATTTTTAATTTTTTGAAACTTTGTACACATCTTCATAAGTATGTATAGCATCGTTTTATTAAAAAAAAGTAGCAATTTTTTCGAAATTTGGGGCTTGGGTTTCCCTTAAAGTATCAAATTCTCACCTGAAGTGTTCCCAGATGAAATCCAGCACAATGGAACTGCAGATATTTGCAACGTGTTGGATTGATATACTTCTAACACATTTTGACAATTGTATTTATTTGTGTTGAAATGAATATTAAAGTTAATATTAATTTTCGAAATGAAAATACTTTTTCAATAAGATTTTTTTCAAAAAGTTGCATGTGGTTAATTTTATTTACAAATGCAATTTATTGTTTTAGGCAGGAGTGGTAAGAGTGTTGTGGAATCACAACGAATTCAAGGAGGTAAACAATTATTTTAAATCTTCTGAGTGACATGATAAATTAATATAGTTATATTTGTATTAATCTCCAGGATTTCGTTATACTTCACGTTTCTACAACAAAATATATATAGATTTATGGTAACGCTACTAGTTTAATGTTTACACTTTTAAAATTTTATTTCGACGATGTATACAATATCTTGGTCCAAAGCAGACCTCAAGCACAATTACACCATATTATTTCGGAATCTAGGTTGAACCAAAAACTCTTTAACGGAAAAAAAGCGGATGTTTCACCAATAATTGGTTCAAAGAAATTTTCCTGTCGCAATATCAACAAACCGGGAAATCCCATTCAAGAAAGACAACGACGAACAAGGACCTCCGTGGCCCAGTGGATAAATGCGTTCAGCTACGAATCAGAGGGTTCCTAGTTCGTACCCGACCGGTGGACTTGGCAAACAAAAGTAAACAGGTTGTCATCTTGTCATCCTAGGGTTTGCCAGCTTCACTAAAAAAATACTACTACTAAAATACTAAGAAAGCTCCAATTTTGAGTTTTATGCAACATTATCAGTTTTGGCGCAACGTTTCACTACTAAATGATATGGTATCCATGTTAGCATCGTAAAATGGTGAAACTAAGCATCAAATGTTGGTTGTAGCTAAATGGGTACCACATATTGGTGCAAGGTCGTAATAAATGTTAACAGTGTACACTGTTAAAAAATTCAGTTCAACGATGTACCCCATCTTGGTGAAAAACTGAGGTCTACAGCAAAATATACCATATTGTGGTGGAATCTAGGGTGAAACAAAAGTCTTTATCGGAATAAAGCAGAGGTATCACTGATAATTAGTTCAATCTCTTTAACTGCAACCAAAATTGTCACTGTGACTACATCAATAAGCCGGGGAATCCCCTCAAAGAAAGAAATCGACGAACAAGGGCCTCCGTGGCCCAGTGGACAAAAGCGTTCAGCTATGAATCAGAGGATTTCTAGTTCGAGCCCGATCGGTGTACTAGTTTTTTGCAACGTTATGGGTTTTGGTGCAACGTTTCTCCACTAAATGATATCCATGGTAGCACAGTAAAATGTTTAAACTGAACACTAAACGATGGTTAGAGTTAAATGCAAATTTTGAGAAATATTGATAAAGAAATTTGGGTGCAAGGTTGTAATAATGTTTAACAGTGTAGTTATATTTGTATTAATTTTCATTATTTCGTTATACTTCACGTTTCACACCAAAAAATATATAAATGTATGGTAACGCAACTATTTTTCTGACTATATAAAATAGTACAAATACGAATGGCAATTACTCAAAGTATACTCTTGATATTAATATCAGCAAGTGAATTAGCTAACGTTTCTTATCCCAGCTCTCTCCGGAATCATGTGTTACCTACCGGAATGTGACAGCAGCTGCAGGCTCGATTTCAGCACCAAACCTTGTCCCAGCTGCGCCTGTGATGCCAGTACAAGTAAGAAATTTCTTTTAGCAAGTAACTATTACATTAAGTTTAGTACATATTTTAGTAAAATTTATATAAATAAATATTTAATACAGTATAGAAAAGGGTATAGAAGTTTTACATTGTCAACTTATAAAAATTATCATTGTAAATTTGTACTGACGAATACAAATCATTTACCACACCTTCAAGTTGATGCAACTGCCTTAATACACACTCTATTAAAAATCCAGTTACTGATTTTATCGAAACCATAATATGATATATTTTTTATTAAAATACAAATGAACGTTAAAACTACGCAATAAAAATACATAAAATCTAGGCATGTTTCGGGGGATACATCTCCCTTCATCAACAAAAATGAAGATCTATCTGAGAGCTCTAATGCTTTGGTTGTTTTATTATCCCATATTATCCCCAGATCAGCCATCACATTTCTAAAATTCTCGGTAAGTTCGACATATGTTCCATTTTTTCACCTATCAATAAGATCACCTTCACACAACTTAAAGACCCTATTGACGACCTTAATCAATGGGGCATATACAGTATTTCATGTCAATGTGGCATGTCATATATCCGTCAAACAAGCATTAAGATTTCGTATTAAGGGGGTCCGATACCCGAAATTCGCAAAAAAGGTCATTTTTTTTTTATATTTAAAAAATAATATTCAAACTTATCTTAATAACTCACAAAAAACTGCTTCAAAAAATTCCTATTACTTTTTTAGTTATGAATGTTTTAAAGAGTGTTCCTATAACACAGTTGTATCACTATATGTAAACTTTAAAAGCAAATATCTCTGTTCGTGGTTTTGAAATTTAATGAACACTAAAAATGCTAAGGCTTTTTTACTATTATACTTAAAATCATAATTTTTGTGTGTATAGCAAGATAAATATATTTTAAATAGAAATATGCATTCAGATTTCCTATTTTTACCATAATTTGTTTTTTAAAACCACTTAAAATGGAATTTTATTTTATTTTCGTCAATTTTTTTTCCAAAATTTCTAATATATTTTATTTTTTTAAAGTGATGTATCTGAATCAAAATTTGAATGCATACATCTATTTACATATTATTCAAGATCTTAAATAAAAAAAATTGCTTCAAAATATTGAAAAACAAAAAAGGAGTAGAAATTTTAAAATTGTTAAAAAATTTACTAAAATTTTAATTTAAAAATAAATGTGCAATTAAAAAAAAATTGAGCGTCTTAAAATGGTTTTTATGCATATTTAGAAAGAGAAAAAAAATTGGATTGTACAAGTATAAAAATAAAAAAAAAATGTCGAAGGTATCGGACCCCCTTAAGGAGCATTAAGCACATACTGTCAAACAAGAGAATAAAGAAGTCCTCAATTGCCAAGCACCCTTGGGAACATAATCATAAACTTAATTTTTCTAACCCACATTTAATTTGCAAACCCAAACCTACAATCGAACTTGACTTCCTGGAACCGTTTCAAACCTTCAGCAACATTTATACAATTGCCAATGAAACCTTTGTGGTTCCGGTATTTCCGCATGTTGGTACACAATAGTTAAGTCCAACCGATTGAGATAGTTTTTGTTAATTGTGTACACATACTTTTCGTTTATGCTGATGAAAGGCGATGTACCTCCCGAAACATGTGTAGATTTTATGTATTTTAATGCGTAATTTTAACGTTGCATTTGTATTTTGATATCATTACGCAATGTCCTGTAAGACGATTTTGTATATTATGATATATTTCTGTTTGGAAAATGTCCGTTAACATTTCTTTCAAAATGTAATCTTTAAATATAAAGACATATCCTTTCTCTTTAGGTCACACAGGTATCATGTGTTCAATGCCGTCATGTGACAGCAGCTGCAGGATCGACTACAGCACCAAACCTTGCCCCAGCTGCGCTTGCGACGCAGGTATAGGTAAGAAATTATTTCTTAATTTCATAAGCTTTCATCACTTTCAATAGAAGCATTTTTGTAAATTTAAATACATGTATTATATATTTTGTTAACTAAAGAATTTGTTAACTCCTATAATAAGTTCTTCAGTTTCAAAAAAAATTCTTTTTTTAATTAAGGTTACTCTGGAATCCTGTGTAAACTACCGACATGTGATAGCAGCTGCTGGATCGATTTCGGCACCAAACCTTGTCCCAGCTGCGCTTGCGGGGGAGGAGCTGGAGGTAAGAAAGGCAAGATTCTCAATCAAATATCTTAATACACTGTTAAAAATAGGTACTCAAATATAAGCGAAATGTACTTATTTCTGAGTACATTCGATGCTTATCATAGCTCCGAATATATAAGTTTCAATTTTGAAAAAGACAATGAGTAGCAATTAATATAAAGAGCAGATGCTAGCGTACATAAGACTTTCTTTATAAATCAATTTCAATAAATATCACAATTTTAACGAAGACTTATCGGGAAGCCAACCCAGATCCTAAGGCACCGTAGTCCATTTCCTTATCCGTGGTACTACCAGGGATAAGCGAAGAAGTTATAAACAGAAGATGTATTTAAAAGGTGTGCCAAAAGAATGGAAAGTAAAGATAATTGAGATGTAATAAATCAATTTCTATTTAAGCAATCGACATCAAATAATGGGGAAAATCATATTCGGAGCAACAATTTAAATTTGTGGGTCGCTTTGATAAAATTGAGTTGAACAGTTACAACATTAAATCACGTTGCTCATTTTAGAGAAAGTACGGTTGCTTAAATTTTAGTACGTCGTCTTTCATTACGATGCAATTGTACTCAAAGAAAAACGAGTAGGTTCAGACACTAATTTTTAAGCACCTTTTTTTTACAGTAAGTTCTAAATCTCTCCGTTCACGTCATATGTTTATAGTTCTTTGTGTGACTTTTATTTTTATTGAGCTTGGTTTGAATACGTCTTGAACATATTTTTCAAACTGTTTAGTGTCCGGAGCCGCTATCGAACTTTTGTGCGTTATTTTGGCTATTAGTGAAATCACGTTCATATTTTAACTTTAAATTGTAGAACTCGCTGAGATCTTAAATTTAAGCATGCACTAAATATACAATTATATAAAAAATAATTTTGTAACGAATCTTAATGCTTGAAGTCCATAACATAGCATAACTAATGTGAGTTTCAATGGGAAAATAATAACTTGTTAGGATTAAAGTATGGTACGAATAACAAACCCAATTTTTTTTAATATCTATCAGAAGGCTTTAAATAGCGATGATCAAATTTACTTTTATTTCAGGCGCATACAGTATCCAAGGAATGCATGGAGGTAAGTTTCTTTTGGATTTGTCTTTTGACAAAAAAAATATAATTCAGTGGTTTTATAAATAGTAGTATTTCAGTACATCATAATTAAGGTGCATTAAAATTATAGGTTCTAGTGGTTCAATGCAGCAAATGCACGGGGGTAAGTTATTTTTAAATTTATCTCATTAAATTAAAAAGATAGTATTGGATGTATAGATTACAAATGCATGCATAAAGTATTCAGATATATGTTATATCAATAACAGAAATGTCACAATGCAACACATGCAGGCACGTAGGTAAGGGGGTGGTTCAGGGGTTTGCAAACCCCTCCCATTAAAAGTGAAGAAGAAAAATTTTAAAAATCGAATTACTGTAAAAATCATAAAAATATTTTTAAAAAACTGGAAAAATGTCAATTTATAGTATAATAATTCTTGTTGAGTTGCATGAGGGAAGACCTGGTATATCCAGGAGGTCTTCCCTGAAAAATAGTTTTCAAAAAGCTTCAAAAACATGTTTTGAGGTAATTTTTATCTCAAACTAAGCGTAACAAAACGCCATAGTGTTGCATTATCAAGCATTTTAACTTCGGTGACAAAGGGAAAAGATCGTCAAACGGGATCTATATATTATTTAAAACAAGGAATCTTAAAATTTAAATGTGTTCTCTAAATTTATTTCATAATAAGGGAGTATATTTACTTATTTTTAAAAATAGTTAATGATTGATATTGGTAACGATTTCATGAAAAATAAATAACTGTTGTTGCTTCGATACTTAAATGCCAACATATTCTTGTTTACTTGAATAAAACTTAATAAGTTTTTTAAAAAAATTGGGAAAGGGGGGTATTTAATTTTGAGGCAGTCACTGAACCACCCCCATGAAAAAGCTATACCTACGTGCCTGAACACATGAATTTTATTTATACGCAATCAAAGGGGGGAAAATATTTTTTAAATAAAAAATAATTTTTAAAAATACTTCAAAAAAATTCTAACAAATGACATTTAATGTGTTGTTTCTACATCAACAAAGGACATAACTGTGCCATCTTTTTTCTTAAGCTGTTAGAAAAAATTCAGCACAGGGCTACTAAAATGGTCCAAGTGTTTTCAGGCATGAATTATGAAGATAGATTAAGAAATTTGAATATGTATACTCTGTAAGAGAGAAAGGGTTAGGAGAGATTTTATTAAACTGTTCAAATTTATTAAACAAGGGGATGTGGAAGGTTTAGATTTTAATATGAGTGATAGAACGAGAGGTCATGGGTTTAAATTAAACAAATCCCATTTTAATCGGGAAGGGAGAAAACACTATTTCTACAATAGGGTAATAGACAAATGGAACAACTTGCCAGTGAATATTGTTGATTGCACAGGAGTCACGGATTTTAAGAAGAAGTTAAATATTCATTGGGGGATAGTTAGGAGATACCAGCTAAATTAACCTTGTTGGGTGTTGAGCCTGTTGTTGGTCGTCAATATTTGTACAGTAGACTCTCGATAACTCGAATTTTTCGATATCTCGAAAAAAATCGATTTCCCTGCACCTTCATTACTTATTTAATGTAATTTTATCTCTTTAATTCGAAGTTTTTCGTCGTTATTTTCGATAACTCGAAGTTTCCTCACAACTCAAAATTTTGTTTTCCTCTCAAAACTACGGATTTTGAAAAATCTTTAACATATATGTAATTGCCACGTTCTTCTTTATCAGTTCTCTTTCTTATTGTGAGTTATTGAAAGGGTATACGTACAATGGATTTCTACCTGTGCCTCACCCTTTTGTTTGAATGTCGCTAGACTGGATACCCTGAGCTGTATCACCTACTCTTTAACACAGAATCAGTCCAATAAGGAAGATTAATAATTTATCGTCCCTCAAGCGAGCTGGCGTTTTCGGTAAAGTGCGAGTCACTTTCTTGGATACCGACCGTCCAGAAAGCAACTCACTTAAAATATGAAACGACACTCGACCCCTTCTTATTTTTGTTTATTCAATGCACTCTCTATAGCAGCATTTGATGAGAGATCGATCTCAGAAGAAGAATGATAATGAAGAATGCTAACCTCCTCCAAAGATAACTTTGTGAGAGACTATATCTTTCATAAAAACTATGCGTGCATTCAGTGAATCGAGGCCGGAAATGAAAACATCAGAGACATTTCAAGCAATCGTGCATTTGGAAAATATAATTCATTTCGAAAAAAAACAGAAATACTCACCAAACTATTTTGGATAGATATGTTAAATAAAGTCGTGTAAGTATACTAGTATTTATTTTTACCAAAACAGCTTTTTTATAGGATTTTCGATAACTCGAATTTTCGATATCTCGAATTTTTATGCACTTCCCTTCGAGTTTGAGATAACGAGAGTTGTCTGTATTACGTGTCAAAGAACTTTACTTTATCTAAGAACTGTAGCGATGGAGAATATAGGCACTAACAAAAAATAAGTTTTCTATGTACTTGGTGTTACACAGGTTAACAAATAACATATGGCATAAAGAAAAAAAATATTCATGTAAACAATTACAGAACTGAAAACTATATGGTATTACAATAAATTAGAATTATAACGGTTAAAAAGTAATTAATTGTATACAACAATATTTTTTGACATGTAAATAATAGTCACAATAAATAAGATAATATCTAGCTGAAAACTATAATAAGTATGAATCTGATTTTGCCAGTGTCGATCAAAAGTTTATAATTTTTTTTTAATTACATACTCTTAAATGTGACACATATCTATTTTAACAAGAATTTAAAAATTAAAGAAAAAAATTATTCTTGTAAACAATTTCAAAAGTGACGACTATATGTTAATACTATAAATTAGAATTATAAAGGTTAAAAAGTAAGTCAATGTATACAACAATAATTTTTGTCATATAAACAATAGTCAAAATAAATAAGATAATAACTAGCTGAAAACCGTAATAAGTATGAATCTGATTTTGCCAGTGGCGATGAAAAGTGTATAATTTTTTTTAATTACATACCTTTAAATGTGACACATATCTATTTTAACTAGAATTTAAAAATTAAAGAAAAAAATTATTCTTGTAAACAATTTCAAAAATGACGACTATATGTTAATACTATAAATTAGAATTATAAAGGTTAAAAAGTAAGTAATTGTATACAACAATATTTTTTGTCATGTAAACAATAGTCAAAATACATAAGATAATCTCTAGCTGAAAGCCATAATAAGTATGAATCTGATTTTGCCAGTGGCGATGAAAAGTTTATAATTTTTTTTAATTACATACCCTTAAATGTGACACATATCTATTTTAACTAGAATTTAAAAATTAAAGAAAAAAAATTATTCTTGTAAACAATTTCAAAAATGACGACTATATGTTAATACTATAAATTAGAATTATAAAGGTTAAAAAGTAAGTCAATGTATACAACAATAATTTTTGTCATATAAACAATAGTCAAAATAAATAAGATAATAACTAGCTGAAAACCATAATAAGTATGAATCTGAATTTGCCAGTGGCGATAAAAAGTGTATAGTTTTTTTTAATTACATACTCTTAAATGTGACACATATATACTTTATCAATTATTTAAATATATTACTGTACTTTATTAATCAATAAGGGTTATTAACTAATAATTATTATGATTGTATTTTTCAGGTGCCAGTGGAATAGAAGGAGGTAAAATTATTCTTATACAATTCAGAAATAATTCTTTTTCTTAAAAGATAGGATGACTTTTTCATGAAAATTATTAAGTTCTCAATTTTTGTTTTTTATAAATTTTAATATTTATTTTTCAGTTTCATACAACTTAGAAGGGATGGAAAAAGGTAAGCACATTTATACCATTAAAAAGTAATTAATTTGATAATTGTTATTAAAGGTAAATGCCGTCAGAGTCACATTTTCACTAAATATAATTGACCTATACCTGTTTTGTGTAAGAATATTTAATTATCTGATTTTTAAAGTATATCATTTGATCACCAATGGGACAAGATAGCTTTTACAAGTAAAGTTATAAGGCAAATAAAGTCATGGAGAAAAGAAACTGAAAAACCATTTACTCAAAAATGATTAAAAATGACTATAAAGAACAGTAGATTGCCTACATAGGCTGCTTTCATAAATCACTTAATCAATAAATATCGACAATTATTACAAAGACTTACAGGGAATCGAACCCAGGTCTTCAGCATCGCTTACCACAGTCTTATCCACTAAGCTTTCAAAGCGACGCGACGAAGTTATAAACTGAAGATATGTTAAAAAGGTGTGCCAAAAGAAGGGGAAGTGAGATAATTGAGATGTATAACTCAGTTTTCATTTAAGCAATCGACATCAAATAATGTGGAAAACCATCTTCTGAACAACTATTTTAAGTTTGTCAGGTCTCTTTGTTAAGATGCCTTTAACATAAGCTGAGATTAGCAATATTAAATCACACTGGTCATTTTTGCGAAAGTACTATTACTTAAATTTGAGTACGTCATCTCTCAATTGTACTTAAAAAAACGAGTACGTCCATGTATTCATTTTAAATACATTTTTTTACAGTGTTGTAGATGTGAAAGGATATTGTGCACGTGTTCGAGTATTTGTCTTGATTTTTTTTCTTTTTTCCCATACTGTACATCTGTACA